>OU342744.1:362197064-362673760 GCA_910589775.1 Avena eriantha
TCACCTCTATCTTCTAGCGAGAATCATTCACAATATCTTGTGGTGTCATTGGCTGCATAGTAATCTTCTTCCCTTTGAATTCCAAGTGATATGTATTGGCTTGGCCATTATGTTGCACATGGCGATCATAGAGCCAAGGCCGACCCAATAGTAGGTGACAAACAGTCATAGGAACCACATCAAAATCAATAGAATCTTTGTATGGCCCTATTTGATAATTCACACGTACCATATGATTTACATTCATCTCACCATTGTTGCTCAACCATTGTATGTAGTATGGCTTGGGATGAGGTAAGTATGTCAAATTCACTTTGGCACATAGTTCCTTACTTGCAAGATTTCTGCAGGTACCTCCATCCATAATTACCTTGCAAGCTTTATTTGGTCCAAATAGAGCTTTTGTTTGGAGCATGTTGCAACACTGGGATTCCTCAACCGGTTGCACACTAAATACACGCGAAGATACGACAATAGTGGGTGCATGTTCAACATATGCATCAGCACCATCCTCGTCATCATCAATATCATCATCAGAAGCTTCATCTCCACTTTCTACTTCACCTTGTTCATTAACAAACATCCTTGCTGTTTGGACAATCTTTCTTGTAGTGCCCTCTACCTCCACAAGTATGGCACACCACATCACGAGTACGTGTCGTAGACATGTTGGAACCCGTACTAGCAGCAGGAGCAGCGGGTTTCCGAGCATTAGAACCAAACGAAGGTGTACTTGCTGGTTTGATCAATGGTGTAAATGGAGCAGCAGCTGGTGGCGCGGCTGTAGGAGGAGTAGATCTGGCCGAAAATCTGCTGGAGGATGGAAAATGAGCGCGTGACTTCGCCTCTTCTGCCAATTGGGATTCGGCCTCTCTAGCATGGTGCAATAGCTCATTCATGGTCTCATACTTGTGATGACGCACTATGCTCTTGATTGGCAACTTCAGATTGTTTAGGAATCGCTGCATGGTCATCTCAATGGACTCACGAACTCTAGCACACTGCATAAGCAGCTCCATCTCCCTGTAGTACTCATCTACTGTCATTGTGCCTTGCTTCAATTGCGTCAATTTATAAAAACTGATCGCAAGTAGTTGGTTGGAACGAAACGAGCCTTCATGATTTGCTTCATCTCGCACCAATCCATCACAGGAAGTTCATTATCCTCCCTCCTATGTTGCACAAGAGCATCCCACCAACGCAAAGCATAACCATCAAATTCGGATGCTGCAAGCTTGACCTTCTTATCTTCTTGATAGTCAAATAAGCGCCAGAGTTTCTCAATCTTCAACTCCCATGTGAGGTAATCTTCAGGATCAATGGAACCATCAAACTTGGGAATCGAGAACTTCGGCTTGCCCAAACCATCATAAGCTGCTTTGTTGTGAACACGTTGAGCACGCCCAAGAGGGGCAAGCCCACGGCCATGAGCAGGTGCATGTACAGGGGGAATAGCGTGTCCCCTGCCAACATGTGGAGTAGCATCAACATCGCTACCCTCATCGAAATCATCAAAGGCATCATCATGTTGAGGATCTTCCCTTCTATGTAAGGCCGCTGTCAAACCCTCAATGGAACGTTGCAAAGTGGTGACAATGACATTGAGCATAGCCACTTGTGTTTGGATAGTATCAACCATTCTAACATGCTGATCCAATCTCATATTAATATCCTAGAGATTCTTGTCAATGGCATCTGTGGTGCTAGTAAACACATGTGTCAAGTGGCACTTCAAAGCCTCATATTCACGCCAATTAACAAGCTCCTCATCCTTCTTTTTCTACAACACAACATCATCATCACTAGAAGACATGATTAGTAGGTTAGTGCAAAAATCAAAATCTATATGGTGGAAACTCTCACAGCTCACTCACAACTAATAAGAAAGGAGATCTTACCATTCCAAAGTGAATAGAGATGCTCTACCAAACTTAATCAAAGACTGATGCACTTGATGTGATGAAGTGAATATCAAAGGTGTAGAGAACGATCGCATGGCACATATGTTATTTAAGGAGGAGCTATAGGTATGGTACCCTATCTACACCGCAAACAAGTCCTAGTGCCGATCGTACAAATACCCAAGAAACACACACGTGGAGAAAAACGTGGCAATGCAACTATGAAGGGTGTTGCACTACTCTCGAGAGACACTAGCAAAGCTCAAAGTAAACATGCACAAGATTGCTCAATCTACTGGTGCACAAAGATATCACTAGGCCTCTTGCTCAAATTCTCCTTTTCACTATTTTTCTTTTTCTTTTGTATAGCTTTTTTTTTGCTTTTTCTATTGCTATATTGCTTTTATTTTATTTTATAGATCACAGACGGCCAATTACAAAGTACAACACCAAAATCCTAAGTGCAGCCTGTTGGAGCGGAAACTAGTCTCAATGGGCAAGTTCCTACACCTATGTAGTAGATTGGCTGTGGCTAAGGTTAAGGAAAAGTGCAAATTTCATACTTCGTAAAAGTTCCTGCCATGGCAGAAACATAGGGCAAAATTGTGTCGTGGAAGAAAAGGACTCCGTGACAGGAAAACATGCTGTTTCCATGCCACGGCAGAGTCGGTAGAATTTTTTTTATAATTCCGATTCGGCCAAGAGTAGTAGACTAGGACTCTTAGATCAGATCGGATCTGACCTTGTGGTGGTGGAAACAATGGTGGAAATTGACTAGAAAACGACTAGAAAAACAGATATACGAAGAACAGATCGAGATCTAAACTAAAGGATGAACACGACCAGCAACTATTACTCATCTACGATGCAATCTAGGCTATGGCAACTCTTTTTGTGGGGCTTTTTCTGTATAGGACGAAAAACACTCTCTAATCTATGGATGTATTGCGGATTGCTTATGGAGGCAACGAGGAAATCTGATACCAAGATGATATGGGGTGTCCCGATCTTCTCAACAAGCTCTTGTCGATGATATGGTGGATGATAGATAACTAGTGCGTAGCTATGATCTCTCCCGCTCGATCCTTGATGCCAGTGCAACAGATCTCGAACCTTTTAGGATATTCACAACACCACACTCTTGCGCACATAGCCGTGACCACGAACGGTAGTATGCAATCTACTAATTCCCAATGGAACAACAACTCACACTCAATTATAGTTGTAGAAT
The DNA here is from genome assembly GCA_910589775.1 of Avena eriantha. Taxonomy (NCBI): domain Eukaryota; kingdom Viridiplantae; phylum Streptophyta; class Magnoliopsida; order Poales; family Poaceae; genus Avena; species Avena eriantha. Next base: position 362,200,197 of record OU342744.1, read on the forward strand.
TCGAACACAGGGTAATTCTAGAGGTTCTATGAAAGAAACAACTCCAAAATATTTTAACGTGGTCTAAAACCCTAATCAACGGCGCCCCCATATATTTATGGGTCCAAGGGGCGGCGACCTATGGTGGAACCCGAGTTGGTTCCACCCAACCTGGATACAAACCGGCCACAAGTGGATCGACCAAGACTGGCTCTGCCGTGTCAGAGTCCTAGTCGGTTTTCCTGGCCGCGGCAGAGAACTTCCTCCTCTTGTTGATCTTTGTCTTGGACAGCTCCTCGCGCTTCCTCCCTCTCCTCCCTCATGCATTCTTCTTTGATCAACACGCGTTGTTCCATTTGCTCCTCGCTCCTTGCTACGCCTTCTTCTCCTAAGTACCTGATCATACAATAGTTCAAAGACTTAGGTAGTATAAAATTCTCATTGATTAAAACACCAGGTTCATTAAGAAACAAGTTCACCTATTGTTCTAGTAGCTTAGCACGAGCTCTTGTGATTGGTCCAATCCTTATCTCATTGGATTGATCCTTCTTTGCAATTGGAACATCTTCATTATCAATTGGGGTAGGTGTAACTGTAGGGATGTCCTCATCACATAAGGTGCATGTGCCATTTATAGTTGGTGATTATATTGATGAGATTGAGTGCGATGTGTTACCATTGGAGGTATGTGGGTTGTTACTTGGTCGTCCATGGCAGTATGATCGCAACGTTACACATGCTGGAAGAGCAAATACATATTCTTTTATGCATGGTGGCAAACAGCAGACTTTGAAGCCTATGCAGGATGATCACATAAAGTCTGATGTGGAGCTAGTGGTACATAAGGGGAAGGTGCACAAGGATAAGCCAAAATCTGGGCTTGCTAAGGTGCAGGATGGAGAGCATGATGCACAGTGCGACAATGTTGATATTGCTCCAGCTATGCCTGTTGATGACAAGCCAGTGGAACTTGTTAGTGACAAGCCAGTTGAAGTGCATCCTCTTATTGCTGAGAGGAAGGATGTTGCAGCATGTGTTCATAAGGTTGTTTATGTTGACACAGGTGTTCAGACGGATGATAGTTATGCTCCTGATGTTCTAGTGCATGTGGTGCAGCGGGGTAAGAAGAGCAGTTTTGTTAGCACACATGTGAGGCGTTTTGTTGGGACAGTTGTGCAGATGCATAGAGGCAAGGATGGACATGTTCGTCAGTTGTGTGGTCTAGGCATTACTAATCCTATGTCAGGTCGTGCAAAGAAGGTCCATGTTCAGCAACCACGGGTTCCAACAAGAGCTGTGAAGAAGAAGACGGTGGCGTCTAGGTCCAAGATCGTATGGAGACGCAAGGAGGTACATGCGCCAAGGGCTATATCAAGTCGAGTAGGCCAAGAGGGTGGATGTGGTGAGGAAGGCAAGCAAGACTTGAATATGGCGAAGACGCGTGAAGCGATTGGTCATATCACGCCACCTTTCCGACCCGACCCGCAAGCGTTAGGGACAACGCTTCTTGAAGGGGGGGATGATGATATGGGCATGAAGGAGGAGGTGAAGCCTAATTTGAAGACTCCACCAAGCTAGGTGATGCGGGCGCATCCCATTGATGATTGGCACGCCGGGACGACCTACGATATGTAATGATAAGTCTAAGGTTGTGTCAAATATTGTTGCTATGTTATTGAGTCCGAGTCTAGGTTAGGTTCGAGTCTGTTGTGTGTTCGGTTTGGGTCTATCCAACCAACTAGTTGCAGGCCTCCTAGATAAAGGAGCCAGCCGCCTAGGGTTTAGGGGAGTTCAGTTGTTTAGTCTACAAACTATACTGTGCTCCACCGGTTATCATCCTTCCGGGGACGGCGATACCGTTTATCATATTATTGATGCGGAGGTTCTTGTGTTCATCAAGGATTGTCGTGCTCAGGTTTGAGGCGTGGTGATCTTCATCAGGTTAGTTGCTGGATTCGTTCCTCTTCTTCAGGTGACATTCATCGCGTTATTGGAAGATTACCATCCGGTTGACTCGCTGTGAAAGATCGGGACAAACACTAAAGGATCATCAGCTTGATATGGATCAAGCCGATGATCGTTGAGCTTTGTCCCGATCTTTCACAACGAGTAACCCGGATAGTAATCCTTCCAATCACGCGATGAACGCAACCTGAAGAAGACGAATCAATCCAGCAAGTAACGTGATGAAGATCACCACGCCTCAAACCTGAGCACGACAATCCTTGATGAACACAAGAACCTCTGCATCAATAATATATAAACGGTATCGCCGTCCTCGGAGGGATGATACATGGTGGAGCACAGTATAGTTTGTAGACTAAACAACTGATGATTTAGCCCGACCTTCGGTCATTACCACATCATGGTCTCCAACATATGCCAAGTCATCATGGACTCCAAAGGTGAATCCATTCCTCTAGGCGAACCCACTTCCTACCCTCTTGAATGGTATACTACTTCATACTCCGTCCCATATCCATGATAGGTTCACATCAACAAGTACGGAGGCATGGGAGGAAGCCTAGAGCACCAAGCACGACAAGACGGTGGCTCGGAAGAGAAGTCGGAAGAAGCAGCAGCTAGAGCACCGGAGTCTCTGGCCTGTGCACACCGGAGTCTCCGGCCTAAAGACACCGGAGTCTCCGGCCTACGTACCCCGGAGTCTCCGGACCGACCCCCAGATCGAGCTTGAGGACAGTCTGTCTGCCACTCCGGAGATGGACCGGAGACAGACCGGCCCAGACCGGAGTCTCCGGACCCCACATCGGAGTCTCCGGCCTGAACGTATGGGCCTGCGCGCCACCAGTTGGGCCTTCGGCCGATGTACCCCTTAGTCCGCCCAGACTTTCCCCTTTAATTCCTAAAGTACCCTTAAACTAGTGGCTGGCCTATATATAGTGCCCCCACCCCCTCATGTAACCCTAGGCATAGATGATAGACTAAAGAAAACCCCCTTTGTGGAATCTCTAGTTTTGCCTCATCCCCTTCTACCAAAAGGGGATCGACTATCATCACCACCTCGTTGGAGTTTGCATCGCGCCTCGCTCGTTGTACAAGGCCTTGGCATCGGTGTCCCTTTGCCAAGACGTCAAGACCCTCTCCAAGGTGTTCTTCCCTCTCCACGTAGGATCGAGGGAGCACGGTTACCGATCTTTCCTTGCGAGGATTCTATCGTACCGGTGGCCACCGGTGAGAGCAATCGGCCTTGTATCGTGTGAGTTTTGCGTGTGTTCATCGTGTTCTTCACGAGGTGTGCGTCCGCTTCCGCTACCTTCTCCCTTTCCCCTCGCTTTCCCATCGATTTGACCACGAGATCCGTGAAGATTGGGCCACCCACGAGGTTACCCCATAACATCTGGTATTAGCAGCTTTTGGTTGCCATGGATTTCTCCTCCATTTGGTATTTTTCCCCATAAATTCGAAAATTCCACCAAAAACAGCCCCAATTCGTGTTTTGGATCGATCTGTGATTTGAGTGCATTTCAGTAGGTTTTGATCCATGGATTACTTGCTAAAGTTGTTGATCTACCTTCCCCTGCGTTTCCATGGCCTAATTCCTTGTTTTCCCCTACCAATTTGAGGTTTTGGGTCGAGTATTTTCTCCAAAACTCGTCCCGTTCGTGTTCTGGAACTTCTGGAATCGACCGGACCGGAGATTCTGATCCGCGGATCGGAGACTCCGGCCCAGACCAGAGATTCCGGTCCAGACCGGAGTTTTTGGCAAAGTCTCCGCCCCCCTAGCTGACAGCAAATCTGTTTCACGGTTTTGAGCATAACTTTTGCATACGAACTCGGATTTTGGTGTTCTTTAGCTCGTTTTGAAGGTAAGAAGGAGATCTACATCATCATCTCCGTGGTTCATGATATCTACACCATCCAAATTCCGTGAGCAAGGCGGAATCCACCAATAAAGGTTGAAGATCGGCGAAGAAAGGTATAAACATTCCGCGACTTCTCCCCACTTGCTTTCCTTTGTGAGCTACACTATCTTTGCGTTCAAAAACACCTATTGAGACTTGTTCCTCCTATGATTGCTTGGGCTATGCACATTTGATACCTTGTAGAATTCCGAGCAAAAGTTGTGAGCGCGCTATCTCATATAGTTATCTTGTATAGTTGTTGGCACAAGGAAGGGGCAAGTGAAAAATAAAAGAAAAAGAGAAAAAAATAGAAAAATAGAAAAAGAGAAAAAGAAGAAAGAAACAAATGCCTCATAGAATAGGAAGCACAAGATCGATGAACATCAAATATGTGGTACTTATTGTGCATATCTTGTAGCCCACCAATTTATTGCAATCGAACTAGCGTCTCTCCTTGCACTTGTGCGACACGAGCTTATAGTCTTCGCTAGGTAATCATTTGGTTCTTAGATCACTTTCTCCGTCGCACAAGTTCCATTTATCCCACCGTGTGTGTTTCCTTGTATATATTCCTTCTTGTGGATTGACTTGTTTTGCTTTGTGATCATCGTGGTTCTTTACTTGCCATTACAAAATCTTGATTTCGGATTGGTTCTTGACATGCCACCTTCCATACCTATCCACCATAAGCTTTGTGTGTGTCTTTTTAGTGGTTAGTTGGTTTTGGTGTTCCGCGTGAACTTCACTTTGCTTGGTTTTGATTGCTCTCAAGTGTTGCCACTTGCACGATACTATCTTCCAAGGTAAAGTAAGGTTTGACGTTGCATTCCTAACCCCCTACCACTTCCATATACACCACTTGGTCTTGTGAATCATGTCTAGGGACTCCGGAGCCGAGGATGATATCTATGAAGAATCCATGATGAGCCACCACGACTACGACTCCACAAGTATAGAGGACATGATGGAGCACTACATCGACAATGGCTCCACATGCTTTGAGGACCCGGAGCATTGCACCTATGATGACTCCACATGCATGGAAGACATGGAGAACGTCATCAACTATGGCTCCTCAAGCATGGAGGACTTGGAGCTCTACATCGACAATGGCTCCTCATGCATGGAGTACATGGAGCACTACACCGACAATGGCTCCACATGCTTGGGTTATATGGAGTACTACATCAACAACACTCCCCAAGCATGGATGACTTCGAGTGCTTCAACGATGATGCCTCACCAAGCATGGTGGACATGGCGAGCTTCACCAACTTCGAGGGCTCTTCCATGAGCCATGAAGAATACCTCCACCGCTTCGAGATGGAGGACTACTATGCCAAGCTAGCGGAGACGCATCATCAAGAAACCATGACCTTCAAAGCCAAACCTGCCACACCAAACGACACCACCTACTTCGATGATCCACCTCCAAGGCGTCAAGCGCCACCACCTACATAGCGTCATGCACCACCATCTCCATGGCGACGAGCGCCATCACCTCAAAGCCACAAAGCACAACCATCTCCAAGGCGCAAAGAACCACAACCTCGAAGGCGTCAAGTGCAACAACCTCCAAGGCAACAAGTGCCACCGCCTACAAGAAGAGTGGTGACCCAACATCATTTTCCCAAAGAGGCGCAACAAAGCAAGAATCTTCATCAACATACATCCTCTAGAGATCATCGCCAACATCAAGAGGATACAAGACGTTGTTCGAGGCATCTTCGCCATGAAGACGGAGAATACATGTTGAGCACCATCCATAACGCTCAACCTAGCTCAAGAAGGCACCACCATAAAGAGAAGTGTGCCAAGGACAAGGAGCATCGTCGGGAGCGTCATGTGGATGACCAACTGCGCCATCTACATCAACCTTTGGTAAGGCACGCCAATGACCTCCGTCGACACCATCATAAGGCACCTTCAACTACTCATGCCACCACCAAAATGGCACCAAGAGCAAGCTCTCCTCCATGCCACCAAGCTTCAACGCCCAAACTTGACGTCCTATATGACACATGCAACCTCATGGATGAGGAAGACGAAGACCTCTACTTCGCCAAGTTGGACAAGTACGTCAAGAGGACTACACAAGCCAAGGTGGAAGATGGCAACGACAAGGTCGAGAATGGTGAGCATGGGATTTTCCCTTCACCAAAGGAGGTGCATGGAGTTGAGAGAACCAAGCCTACCCCCATATGCTTGAGTGATGATGTGGTACCAATCCCATGTGAGTATGAGAGCCACTTAACCCACTTGAGTGAAAACAAGAGTGAGATGAGCGACTCCACCATACGTGAGATTGAGTGCTTCCACTTGGAGGGCATGAGTGATACACCGAGTGAGTTGAGAGTGGTATTTGATAGGTTATGTGAGACCACTTTGATTTCTAACGACTTACCCTCTACCTCTAGTGTGTTTCCTCATGATGTGCTAGGTTCCATGGATCAAGAAGCGCCAAGATTGGAGATGATGATGCCTCCAACCAAGAAGATGTACATGGTGGATGAAGATGATGCCATCCCCATGGATGATGAAGAAGTCGCCCACATGGAGGCCAATACTACCACAACACCCACTTCATATGAGACGTATGAACAAGATAAGAATACGGGGGTTGATGATGCCATGATCCCACTAGTGGACATGATGACTTGTGATGATTGGAATGCTATGGATGATGTTTGTGTAGGGGTTCCGCGCATAAAATAAATAAATTTTACTCTACGCCCCTGAACCCCTGAAGCTTCCAGGACCTATCTATTAGTAATACAGTAACGGGAGGGGCTTTTCGCGAACTTACCCTTGAAGACCGAAAAGCGTTGTCAACGCTCAGGAGAGCGTGGTTGATGTAGACGAGCCGAAGCCGACCTCAAGGTCGTGATGAAGTCCTTGCGCTCCTTCTGGCTCCAATGACTTGAGTGCCTCAAGTGCGACACCTCGCGGGGAGTTACACACGTCCGGTGCCTGACGATGACTCCTGCTTCCCCGATCCAGTAGCAGTTGCGGAAGTAGAGCTCCTGGATCCAAACCCCGCAGCGCGACGGCGCTCCGCGGTGAAGATGTCTCTCTCGCGCAGTCCAGACTTGGGGCCACGGTCACGAGAGAGAGAGAGAGAGGGGGAGAGAGAAAATATCAATTGGAGGTCCTCCCAAAAGTGGGGAGACCTTTACTGATTATTGGTGTATTTTTCTAGGCCAAATACCCCACTTTATATAGGGGGAGGGGAGGTACTACCTCCCCTAAAGTCTCGGGGTGGGACTAAAGGAGAGGAGGGGGTGGGGTGGCCGCTGGCCAGCCCCTAGTGGGCCCCCGGGGGGGCAAGGCCTAGCCGGCCTCCCCTTTGGCCCCTCTCCCTCTCTCCTTTCCCCTAATGGGCCCTCTCCCTCCGGAATTGGCCCATTAAGCCTTTTTTACCTTTTAATTGATTTTCTCTTTATTAAATAATTATGAATAAATGATTAAATCAATATTTAAACATTCATTCACATATTATTCAATCTCGTGGCTATGGAACACCTTCCACCTCCACTCCGGACATCCTCCGGATTTACCGAAACCCTTCCGGTTTTCTCCCTTCTCTTCTTCGGTGATTCCACCAATCCTATAAACACTCTCTAAGCATCATCAAGCCCTTAAGCGTGATACCCCACGGTTCGGGAACACTCCAGACATGGTCAGGACACTCCCGCACTAATGATCGACAGAGGGACCTGGATGGCCATGTGACCCATGTGTGTTCCACGAAGATGTTTCGTCGTTTGAACCGGGACAATCGTGTCTTATTCCCTTTGTCATCGATACTTGCATTGTCCAAGATCTGATCAATGACATCACCATGTCGTGTTCAATCACGTTACTGAACAACGCTACTTGACTCGTTCCGACAAGTGATATCCCTGTGATATAATCACACGCTCCATAGCTATTGGATATAACTGCTCCGAGTGGGCCCTTGAGTATCTTTCCGTCACATGGATGGACAAATCCTGTTCTTGACATATATTGCCTCTATGGTTTCCTCTGAATACCTGAACACACCTTTATAACCACCATTTTAGCAGATGGTGTTTGATGCTATCTAAGCACTCTCGGGAGATAGTGATTGATATAGCCTCACAGTCTAAGGAATAGTCTACGAGGATCCATTTCTAATCATCGTAACTTGAACTTCGTAACATGATCGGGTCACGATGTTTAGGTTGGGTATTGGTACATCATCTCATTCTCAGAATGAGATGACCTCATTTCCAACTGGCATAAATGCCACATGATCAGGAAACATGATCATTTGTTGACCAATGAACCAGTGACTAGAGTTTCACTGGGACCCCCTGGTTGTTTGTATATCACACGTGTATTGATGTTTCCACTCAACACAGTTATAGCATGATATAAAACTTAACCATAAACTATATGAAATACGATAATAGTCCTTACTACTATTTGTCTCTAGGGCATATTTCCAACAGTCTCCCACTTGCACTAGAGTACAAATACGCTAGCCGCATTTGTTCTAAATCATTGGCACCATATATCCAGTACCCTGAACATGCTTGCTCATGGAAGAGGTTGAGGCTTGGGTCTGTACTTTACAGTCCCAAATCCTTTGCAACTTACTAATGTCACCTTAATTGACATTAATACTTTATCATCAGATGATAGCTCTATGTGAATGCATCATTGCTATGGCAGTAGAACGAGGCCTGAGTCTAGGAGCCTACAGTGACGTTAGATCAACCTCGAGGGATTTCTCATGGGCACTGTGCCCTGGGACACATCATTCTACGTTAAAAGCGAATTAGCCCCGCCATAACATTATACAACACTTTAGATGGTACCCTTATCTATTATGAATGTATTCATCAAAACTCCCGTGCACTCTGTGCAACTTTCGATGTTTTTTTCACCTCGCTTCCTACTTGACTTTAATTGGTATCTACAGGAGTTTCCAACATATTCCCTTATAACATAACTCTTTATGCTTTAAGATATGTTATCCTTTATGGATTTGGAAAATATGTCCACAGTTCTCTATTAGACACTACGAACAAACTTAGCTCAAATGTTCTGTGATTTGAACTTAATCACTTTCAAACGTTCCTTATTTGGATACCATATTATGCTAAGTTATCATCATGGTTTACTGAGACAGAACCTATGTCTCAATATAGTGGATGACGATCATCTTTTTCTTTCAACCATCGATGTAAAACTTAATGTTATTCCTAATTTGAGTTATTAAGGACCAGTTCCTTAATTAACTTCTATTCTGAAACCCCTTTCAAAATCACTTAAGGAATACCACATAATATCATAATGCACCTATTATCAACTTCTACATCTTATGAATCATTATTCATAAGTATTTGCGCCTTTCATTCTTATCTCCCTTAAGAATCACTCCTATAAGCTCCCACTCAAAATATGTTCCTACATATTTGAATTTGAGCCTTATACTGCTCCCACTTAAAAATATGTCAATCACATATTGTTTCAGGAAGACTTTTATGGCTCCCACTCAATTTTATGCAAATTGCATATCCCCTTACTATTTTGAACAACTTCAAAATCTTTTGATCAAATATCAAACTTGGAGTTTTACTATGAGATACTAGTACTTTACTAGTTTTATATCCACTAGACATTTAGCATACATGAATCAAATTCATTTGAATTTGTCCAACACTTAAAAAATTGTGCTTTTGTCATTCACCGCTTTTCCACTATGGCTTTGCAGTCATTTGTGAAAATTCCAAGTAACCCCTTTACTTGTGAGATTCATCAACGAATTGCTTTCTAATCTCATGGGAATTTTACTTCTAGGATTTCTCATAATTTAGTTTACCATCATTTCCTTTGTAGTTTGTAGGTATGTCATGTTTCAAAACATGACAAATGATTCACAAATGTCTCCATACAAGATATGGATTTACATTTTTAATCCTACTTCATGCAGTGAAAAACAATAGTGGAGGGAAAAATACAATGATCAAAATCATTGATTCGTTCCTTCTGTGATGAGAATCGTTCAGGAACATTGTCCGTTGCGCTTCTCAACACTCTGATGCAGGGTTTTGAATCCTCATCGTGTTTTACACTATTTTCCATTTGCTCCATAATTGAGAAACTTCACTAGAGGTGAGCTTTCTCAAGAATGCACCAAAATCCAGGCAATACGAATCTTGCTTTCCTTTTGGTTTGAGCTGTGGGTTTTGTATTCAAAGTTTCCAATGAATGCTCTACAAAGACTTATTCGCTATTGTTTTGGTTATATCGAATAGCCCCAAAACTTTCACGAATTCAAATGGTTCACTACATTCTAATTGAGTGCTAACTATTTCTAAGTTAATGGTCTCTACATCTACACTACAACGATTTATTCTGGTGCCTTCTATTCAACCCCTTTTGATATCTAATATCACATTGTGATGCTTTGCATTTTGACATTTCAAAACGCTTTGCATTTCACAATTACTTTTATGCCATTCTTATAAAGTCGAATTTCATTACTATTGATCAAATCATAGTAATTGGATTCTCTTTTATATTTATACCCTTTGTTGATGAAACACTTTGATCAAATCAAATAGTTTCATATTCATGTTTCCTTTGGTAAACTACTTTACACATTTAAACAATCAATTAAATATAATTACCATTTCCGTTAAAACACAATACATCGAATATGTATTTACTTTTAACAATTCTTTAAACAATTTGTATTCAAGTAATACACGATGTTCAAGTTATTTTGCCGATCTTAGGCATGATTTATATGTGACAAGAAATCGAATGACTTTCACATATTATCTCATAACTTTGAATTCAAACAATGGTTTCATTCATTAATGAAATATCATTAAGTTGGGTATTTTTAAACAAGGCATTTTAATGTTTTACAAATGTTCATGCATTATGAATTAGTTTCAAACAACAAGGCTAATTTACAAACAATCAAACAAGATATGAGCATGAATAGAAATCATTCATAAAAGTGGAAGAACTGTTTGTTACAAACTCATATGAATAACCGTCTCACAAAATGTGAGACACACTAAAGAAGTTCACAATCTCTTGATTACATTAATCATCCTAAACATAAACTAAATGATAAATGTCGAGGGAGAGTGTCGTCAGCCATCATCATCATGCTTGCCATCAACACACAATGTCACCTCCTCTCCAGCAAGCACCTCTCATGCAGAAGGACCTGTTTTCATCAAAACAGAACAAGTATCAGATATACTTAACACTGCAATGTGTTTGCAAGATTATAACATTTATAAAACTGTATATCAAATATATACCTTCGTCAGCGATGACCTCTCCGGTGATAGATTCAACCTTTACGTTCCGGAAACGTAATATGAACTCATGGAAGTCCAATGCTTCCGTATCACCACTCATGATGTTACTCTGGACATGTCCTTCGTAGATGGGAGGTAACGACCAAAGCAGTAAGTCTATCGCAAATGGATCAGCCATCCAGTAATCCACGAAGTGAACCAGTCTTGTGTGTGCATCAAGCATGCGCTCCAAGTGACCCTTCAGACATGTATGCTCCTCCATCTGAATGGAAAGGAACTCTCCAAGAAGCTCGTGCTTCCACATGCGCACATGGCCTATGAACTCTGCTCTCAGCTGATCCACTATCGAATATGGATCAAGATCACCCATGAGCGGATGTAGTTCATCCACCATCCCGTAATGCATTATTATCTGAATGTAGGTGGACATCTCTTGACGATAGTAGCGGTCTGCCAGCTCTTGTGGGGTCTCATAGTAGTCTGGCTCAGTCAAATCCATCGTGTGGCGTATGTAGTCTACCACATGATTCCTAGTAAAGAGATCATCTAGGCGCACAAGCCAACTAGGGAAGTTGGATCCATCAAGTCTAAGTTTTTTCCCTTTACCCAATCCTCAATCTCAAAGTAAGCTTCACGGTGAGCCATCTACATTTATAATTGCAAAAAGGAATTTAGACTAAGTTTATAATTAGATGAGTTAATAATCCTAGTGATAACACGACCCCTATCAGCCACATCTCCCCCGATTGATCATGGCCATCGATGTGGGTTCAAAGGTGGACGCTAAACGTCGGTCACATCATTCATGCGACTCGTGCTCGATCTTTCGACCATCCGTGTTCCGAGGCCACGCTTCTGTGGCGTGCTAGGCTCGCCAACTCAACCTTAGTGTATCCGCTGTGCAACATGTCTTACACCCACTGTATGCGAACGTAGATATGTCTGACACCCAGGCCTGTAACCCTGGATCGCCTCATACCGAAGAACTTTCTTGGTGGTGCACACTAAGGGGGAACACAATCGTTGGTAATTTTAACAGGGATCATCTTATTAGGCTACCGTCGAGTATCTAATACTAGCACACAATAAGACATACAAACAATAATATTGAATGTAAATGCTATGTGATATGGTCCTTCACGCCGTCATCTCTATTCGCCGTCACCGGGTTCCGGCGCCGTAGACACCAGGAAACCGATGTCGTTCCGGCATGGTAGTTTGTCATTACCGTGACTATCGACTACTATGTAACAAAAGGTAATTACTTTACCTATGCCACAACCATATCACAAAGCAACGCCCCCCTGCAAAACAAAGTTAGACGCCTCTACTTTATCTTAGCATGTTTTATGTGGCTGAATGGGCTTTCGCACAAGAACCGTTCTTACCTACGAACTTTCAGCACAAGGCTGATCAAGTAGTTGTCTCTACTACACCCCTTTCGGGGCCCTCCGTTGCAAATGGCATACCAACTAATGCGAGAGAGACAAACACCCCCCTAAGCCAATTTATACGGTACAACCCATATGTCAAGCGTGGACCAGTCTCGCGAATGAACGCGTAAAGTCGGTTGGGGGCTGCTTCATCAAGCATTACTGCGGTATACACAAGTACACGTGGGAGGGTAACAACTAAAAGATCAATGCCCACACGCTACATCTCGTGTGTTCTACCCGTACTATCATTACTACGCATACACCTGGCTCTGATACCACTGTAGGGGTTCCGCGCATAAAAACAATAAATTTTACTCTACGCCCCTGAACCCCTGAAGCTGCCAGGACCTATCTATTAATAATATAGTAACGGGAGGGGCTTTTCGCGAACTTACCCTTGAAGACCGAAAAGCATTGTCAATGCTCAGGAGAGCGTGGTTGATGTAGACGAGCCGAAGCCGACCTCAAGGTCATGATGAAGTCCTTGCGCTCCTTCTGGCTCCAACGACTTGAGTGCCTCAAGTGCGACACCTCGCGGGGAGTTACACACGTCCGGTGCCTAACGATGACTCCCGCTTCCCCGATCTAGCAGCAGTTGTGGAAGTAGAGCTCCCGGATCCAAATCCCGCAGCGTGACGGCGCTCCGCGGTGAAGATGTCTCTCGCTCGAGCAGTCCAGACTTGGGACCATGGTCACGAGAGAGAGAGGGGGAAAGAGAAAATATCAATTGGAGGTCCTCCCAAAAGTGGGGAGACCTTTATTGATTATTGGTGTATTTTTCTAGGCCAAATACCCCACTTTATATAGGGGGAGGGGAGGTACTACCTCCCCTAAAGTCCCGGGGTGGGACTAAAGGAGAGGAGGGGGGTGGGCTGGCTGCCGGCCAGCCCCTAGTGGGCCTCGCGGGGGGGGGGGCAAGGCCCAGCTGGCCTCCCCTTTGGCCCCTCTCCCTCTCTCCTTTCCCCTAATGGGCCCTCTCCCTCCGGAATTGGCCCATTAAGCCTTTTTGACCTTTTAATTGATTTTCTCTTTATTAAATAATTATGAATAAATGATTAAATCAATATTTAAACATTCATTCACATATTATTCAATCTCATGGCTATGGAACACCTTCCACCTCCACTCCGGACATCCTCCGGATTTACTGAAACCCTTCTAGTTTTCTCCCTTCTCTTCTTCGGTGATTCCACCAATCCTATAAACACTCTGTAAGCATCATCAAGCCCTTAAGCGTGATACCCCACGGTTCGGGAACACTCCAGACATGGTCAGGACACTCCCGCACCAATTATCGACAGAGGGACCTGGATGGCCATGTGACCCCTGTGCGTTCCACGAAGATCTTTCGTCATTTGAACCGGGACAGTCGTGTCTTATTCCCTTTGTCACTCGATACTTGCATTGTCCGAGATCTGATCAATGACATCACCATGTTGTGTTCAATCTCGTTACTGAACAACGCTACTTGACTCGTTCCGACAAGTGATATCCCTGTGATCTAATCACACGCTGCGCAGCTATTGGATATAACTTCTCCGAGTTGGCCCTTGAGTATCTTTCTGTCACATGGAATACCTAAACACACCTTTATATTGACATATATTGCCTCTACGGTTTCCCCTGAATACCTAAACACACCTTTATAACCACCGTTTTACTAGATGGTGTTTGATGATATCTAAGCACTCTCGGGAGACAGTGATTGATATAGCCTCACGGTCTAAGGAATAGTCTACGAGGATCCATTTCTAATCATCGTAACTTGAACTTCGTGACATGATCGGGTCATGATGTTTAGGTTGGGTATTGGTTCATCATATCATTCTGAAATGACATGACCTCATTTCCAACTGGCATAAATGCCACATGATCAGGAAACATGATCATCTTTTGACCAATGAACTAGTGCCTAGAGTTTCACTGGGAACCCTTGGTTGTTTGTATATCACACGTGTATTGATGTTTCCACTCAACACAGTTATAGCATGATATAAAACTCATCAACTATATTAAATATGATAATAGTCCTTCCTACTATTTGTCTCTAGGGCATATTTCCAACAGTTTGTGATATCACATATGCTTCATTGATATTTCCATGTGATACTTTTCCTTTGCATAATGTTGAGAATGTGAAATTATTTGATTCTGATGATTTTGTGTTATGGGGTAACCCTGTGGGTGGAATCGATGGGAAAGCGAGGGGAAAGGGAGAATGTACCGGAAGCGGACGCACACCTTGCGAAGAACACGATGAACACACGCAAAACACACACGATACAAGGCCAAATGCTCTCACCGGTGGCCACCGGTCTGATAGAATCCTCGCAAGGAAAGATCGGTCAACGTGCTGCCTCGATCCCACGCGGAGAGGGAAGAACACCTTGGAGAGGGTCTTGACGTCTTGGCAAAGGGACACCGATGCCAAGGCCTTGTACAATGAGGGAGGCGCGATGCAAACTCCAACGAGGTGGTGACGATAGTCGATCCCCTTTGGTAGAAGGGGATGAGGCAAAACTAGAGATTCCACAAAGGAGGGTTTCTTTAGTCTATCATCTATGCCTAGGGTTACATGAGGGGGTGGGGGCACTATATATAGGCCAGCCACTAGTTCAAGGGTACTTTAGGAATAAAAGGGGAAAGTCTGGGCAGACAAAGTGGTACATGGGCCGAAGGCCCAGCTGGCGGCACGCAGGCCCATACGCTCAGGCCAGAGACTCTGGTGTGGTGGTCCGGAGACTACGATCTGGGCCGAAGACTCCGGTATGTCTCCGGTCTGTCTCCGAAGTGGCAGACAGATTGTCCTCGAGTACGATCTAGGGGTCGGTCCGGAGATGGGTCCGGAGACTCCGGTGTGGCCGGAGACTCCGATGTGCGCTGGTCGGAGACTTCGGTGCTCCAACTGCTGCTTCTTCCATCTTCCCTTCCAAGCCCCCGTCTCGTCGTGCTTGGTGCTCCAGGCTTCCTCCCTTGCCTCCATACTTGTTGGTGTGAACCTATCATTGATATGGGATGGAGTATGAAGTAGTATACCATTCAAGAGGGTAGGAAGTGGGCTCGCATAGAGGAACTGATTCACCTTTGGAGTCCGTGAGGACTTGGCATAAGTTGGAGACCATGATGTGGTAACAACCGAAGGTCAGGCTACATCATCTCCCCTCCCTTCAAAAAGAGTCGTCCTCGACTCTACACGCTCATCACAAAGTGGAAGATGTCGAGAGACCTTCTTGATCCTGGGGTGCACCATATAGTCATCCTCGAGAAGATTGAATTGACAACACCTCAATGTTACTTCACCTTCAATGAATCCTACAAAGCTCACCACAAAAGCGAAGCAACACTCAAAGCGTAGCCAATTCATGAAGATAATAGCATGAGTCCTCAAGTAGAGTGAAGTCACCTTATGGTATAGAGATAGCTCGTTGAAGGGCAGCCATAGGTAACTCTCTACGGTTCGTCTTGTCAACTCTTTGTCCATAGAGGTTGACGCGTATGCAATTGTACCTTCACACAACAAAGACCAAGCAAAATATGTTTGTGTGTGGTAGAGGAGCATGTCATATGTGGCATGTCCATTCTTGTTACACTATTAGCACAGCTCAAGTATAGCAAACGGGATGCATATGCAAGGTCAAAGTGCATGGAAATTGCTTGAACATCATCCAAATGTGGGAACTCAAAAACTCCATAAAACATCTTAGTGTGGCACTCAAAGCAATTGACTAAAGTATTGATCAACATCTTTGATGCAAGGATAGGAGAATTCGGCAAAAACACATGCGGAAGAACATCCAAAACAACATCATTATGTGTGCAAACCAACCATTGGAAAGAACAATTGTTCAATATGTTGGATGCCATACACATATCATCAAAAGCAAATATCATTGGGATATGAGTATCACGAGCGGAAGAAAAAGCAACATGTTTGCAAACAAACCATATGAAAGAGAAAGTGGTCCTTATGTTTGTTGCAACAACAATATGAGAGACTTGGAAGCTCTCATGACAATACATGCTCAAAATGGCATTATGGTTGCACACAAAACATTGGAAAGAGAAATTGTTCAACATTTTTGTGGCAACACACAAAGCATCAATATCCAAAAGCAACAAGACATGATTGTCACAAGGTGAAAGAATACCATCAACATGCTTGCAATCAAACCATAGGAAAGAGCAATTTGTCAACATGAAAGATGCAAAGCATGCAAAAGGTATCAGAGCTGGGTTCGATCTTGAACTAACTTGTGGGATGCTCTCTAGAGCTCTTTTTGTCAACTCGTGCTCAACCGATGTTGACATTCTTGTGCGGGTACCTACACACATCAAACACAAAAGGAAGAACGTGTGTGCATGGTAGAGAAACACATCATCCATCATGACGTATCTCTTCTTGTGCACCTCACCTTTAGTATCAATCAAGTGTAACATAGGTGTATGGTGAGTATGCAAGTGGGGAACATGCTTATCATGGCATTTACCAAAATCTCCAAATTTTGAGAAAGCTATGGGGCTAACTCAATAGGAATCATATAATAATTATTGCTTCAAGCAAAACAAGTGAAAGAGGAATTATTCATCTTATTGCAAGCAGCGGTAGAAAGTGTAAAACATCCATGACAAAGCATAGTTCGAGGGGTACCATTGGTAACATCATTGCGAGCAAAACATTGGAAAGAGCAATTGTTCAACAAAGTGCAAGCAATGATATCATCAACGTAACGTTTAGAGCATGGCATGTCAATGGCAACATCATCACAATCAAATAATTGCACATGCTCAACATTATGCAAAGGCAAAGTATCAAATGGAAATAAGAATGGAACATATGGCATGTCACAAGTATCATCCATAGCATGCAAGTCATCACAAATCATCATGTCCACTAGTGGGATCATGGCATCATCAACACCCATATTTTTACCTTGTTCATACCTCTCATATGAAGTGGGTGTTGTGGTAGAATTGGCCTCCATGTGGGCGACTTCTGCATCATCCAATATGGGGATGGCATCATCTTCATCCACCATGTACATCTTCTCGGTTGGAGGCATCATCATCTCCAAGCTTGGCGCTTCTTGATCCATAGAACCTAGCAAATCATGAGAAAACACACTAGAGGTAGAGGGTAAGTTGTTAGAAATCAAAATGGTCTCACATGACCTATCAACTACCACTCTCAACTCACTCGGTGTATCACTCATGCCCTCCAAGTGGAAGCACTCAATCTCACGTATGGTGGAGTCACTCATCTCACTCTTCTTTTCACTCAAGTGGGCTAAGTTGCTCTCATACGCACATGGGATTGGTACCACATCATCACTCAAGCACATAGGGATAAGCTTGGTTCTCTCAACTCCATGTGCCTCCTTTGGTGAAGGGAAACTCCCATGCTCACCAATCTTGACCTTGTCGTCGCCATCTTGCACCTTGGTTTGTGTAGTCCTCTTGACGTACTCATCCAACTTGGCGAAGTAGAGGTCTTCATCTTCCTCATCCATGAAGGTGCATGCGTCATCTAGGACGTCAAGTTTGGGCGTTGATGCTTGATGCGTGGAGGAGAGCTTGCTCTTGGTGCCATTTTAGTGGTGGCACGAGTAGTTGAAAGTGCCTTATGATGGTGTCGACGGAGGTCATTGGCGTGGCTTGCCAAAGGTTGATGTAGATGGCGCACTTGGTCATCCACATGATGCTCGCGACGATGCTCCTTGTCCTTGGCACTCTTATCTTTATGGTGGTGCCTTCTTGAGCTAGCTTGAGCGTTATGGATGGTGCTCAACATGTATTCTCCGTCTTCATGGTGAAGATGCCTTGAACGACGTTTTTTGTATCCTCTTGATGTTGGCGATGATCTCTAGAGGATGTATGTCGATGAAGATTCTTGCTTCGTGGCGCCTCTTTGGGAAGATGATGTTGGGGCACCACTCTTCTTGTAGGCGGTGGCACTTGTTGCCTTGGAGGTTGTTGCACTTGACGCCTTCGAGGTTGTGGTGCTTGGCGCCTTGGAGATGGTGGTGCTTGGTGGCTTGGAGGTGATGGCGCTCGTCGCCTTGGAGATGGTGGTGCATGACGCCATGTAGGTGGTGGCGCTTGACGCCTTGGAGGTGGATCATCGAAGTAGGTGGTGCCTGTTGGTGTGGCACGCTTGGCCTTGAAGGTCATGGTTTCTTGATGATGCGTCTCCGCTAGCTTGGCGTAGTTGTCCTCCATCTCCAAGCGGTGGAGGTATTCTTCATGGCTCATGGAAGAGCCCTCAAAGTTGGTGAAGCTCGCCATGTCCTCCGTGCTTGGTGAGGCGTCGTCGTTGAAGCACTCGAAGTCATCCATGCTTGGGGAGTCGTTGTTGATGTAGTACTCCATATCACCCAAGCATGTGGAGCCATTGTCGGTGTAGTGCTCCATGCATGAGGAGCCATTGTCGATGTAGAGCTCCAATTCCTCCATGCTTGAGGAGCCATAGTTGATGACGTGCTCCATGTCTTCCATGCATGTGGAGCCATCATAGATGTAGTGCTCCGGGTCCTCAAAGCATGCGGAGCCATTGTCGGTGTAGTGCTCCATCATGTCGTCTATACTTGTGGAGTCGTAGTCGTGGTGGCTCATCATGGATTCTTCATAAATAGCATCCTCGGTTCCGGAGTCCCTAGACATGATTCACAAGACCAAGTGGTGTATATGGAAGTGGTAGGGGGGTTAGGGATGCAACGTCAAACCTTACTTTACCTTGGACGATAGTATCGTGCAAGTGGTAACACTTGAGAGCAATCAAAACCAAGCATAGTGAAGTTCATGCGTTACACGAAAACCAACTAACCACTAAAACACACACACACACAAAGCTTATGGTGGATAGGTATGGAAGGTGGCATGTCAAGAACCAATCCAAAATCAAGATGTTGTAATGGCAAGTAAAGAACCACGATGATCACAAAGCAAAACAAGTCAATCCATAAGAAGGAATATATACAAGGAAACACACACGGTGGGATAAATGGGACTTGTGCGACGGAGAAAGTGAGCTAAGAACCAAAATATTACCTAGCGAAGACTATAAGCTCATGTCGCACAAGTGCAAGGAGAGACGCTAGTTTGATTGCAATAAATTGGTGGGCTACAAGATATGCACAATAAGTACCACCTATTTGCTGTTCATCGAGCTTGCGCTTCCTATTCTATGAGGCACTTGTTTCTTTCTTTCTCTTTCTTCTTTTTATTTTTCTATTTTTTTTCTCTTTTTCTTTTCTTTTTCACTTGTCTCTTCCCCGTGCCAACAACTATACAAGATAACTATATGAGATAGCGCGCTCACAAATTTTGCTCGGAATTCTACAAGGTATCAAATGTGCATAGCCCAAGCAATCATAGGAGGAACTAGTCTCAATAGGTTCTTTTTGAACGCAAAGATAGTGTGGCTCACAACGAGATGCAAGTGGGGAGAAGTCGCGGAATGTTCATATCTTTCCTCGCCAATCTTCACCCTTTATTGGTGGATTCCACCTTGCTCACGGAATTTGTATGGAGTAGATAGCATGAACCACAGAGATGATGATGTAGAGCTCTCTCTCCTCTTCAAAACGAGCTAAAGAACACCAAAATCCGAGTTCGTATGCAAAAGTTATGCCCAAAACGGTGAAACAGATTTGCTGTCAGCAGTGGGGGGCGGAGACTTTGCCAGAAACTCCGGTCTGGACCGGAATCTCCGGTCTGGGGGCCGAAATCTCCGGTCTGGGCCGGAGTCTCCAGTCTGGGGGCCGGAGTCTCCGGTCCGGAGGTTCCAGGACGTCCAGAACTCGTGCGGGACGCGATTTTGGCGGAAAAACTTGAAGCAAAACAACAAATTGGTGGGGAAATCAAGGAATTAGGCCATGGGAACACAGGGAAGGTAGATCAACAAGTTTAGCAAGTAATCGACGGATCAAAACCTATCAAAACGCACTCAAATCACAGATCGATCCAAAACACAAGTTGGGGTTGTTTTTGGTGGAATTTTCGAATTTATGGGGAAAAAGACCAAATCGAGGAGAAATCCATCGCAACCAAAAGCTGTTGATGCCAGATGTTATGGTGTAACCCCGTGGGTGGCCCGATCTTCACGGATCTCGTGGTCAAATCGATGGGAAAGCGAGGGGAAAGGGAGAAGGTAGCGGAAGCAGACGCACACCTCGCGAAGAACACGATGAACACACGCAAAACACATACGATACAAGGCCGAATTCTCTCACCGGTGGCCACCGGTTCGATAGAATCCTCACAAGGAAATATCGGTCAACGTGCTCCCTCGATCCCACGCGAAGAGGGAAGAACACCTTGGAGAGGGTCTTGATTTCTTGGCAAAGGGACACCAATGCCAAGGCCATGTACAACGAGGGAGGCACGATGCAAACTCCAACGAGGTGGTGACGATAGTGGATCCCCTTTGGTAGAAGGGGATGAGGCAAAACTAGAGATTCCACAAAGGGGGTTTTCTTTAGTCTATCATCTATGCCTAGGGTTACATGAGGGGGTGGGGGCACTATATATAGGCCAGCCACTAGTTCAAGGGTACTTTAGGAATAAAAGGGGAAAGTCTAGGCGGACTAAGGGGTACATTGGCCGAAGGCCCAGCTGGCGGTGCGCAGGCCCATACGCTCCGGCCGGAGACTCCGGTCTAGGCCGGAGACTCCGGTCCGTCTCCGGAGTGGCAGACAGACTGTCCTCGAGCACGATCTAGGGGTCGGTCCGGAGATGGGTCCGGAGACTCCGAGGTATGCAGGCCGGAGACTCCGGTGTCTTCAGGCCGGAGACTCCGGTGTGCGCTGACCGGAGACTCCGGTGCTCCAGGTGCTGCTTCTTCCGTCTTCTCTTCCAAGCCTCCGTCTCATCGTGCTTGGTGCTCCAGGCTTCCTCCCATGCCTCCATACTTGTTGGTGTGAACCTATCATTGATATGGGACGGAGTATGAAGTAGTATACCATTCAAGAGGGTAGAAAGTGGGCTCGCATAGAGGAACGGATTCACCTTTGGAGTCCGTGACGACTTGGCATAAGTTGGAGACCATGATGTGGTAACGACCGAAGGTCGGGCTACATCATGTTGCCATAGACATGCCATGCTCTAAACGTTACGTTGATGATATCATTGCTTGCACTTTGTTGAACAATTGCTCTTTCCAATGTTTTGCTTGCAATGATGTTACCAATGGTACCCCTCGAACTATGCTTTGTCATGAGTGTTTTACAATTTCTCCCATTGCTTGCAATATGGATGATTGCTTTTTCACTTGTTTTGCTTGCAACAATAATTCTCATATGATTTCTATTGAGATGGCCCCCATAGCTTTCTCAAATTTTGGAGATTTTGGTAAATGCCATGATAAGCATGTCCACCACTTGCATACTCACCATGCACATAAATTACACTTGATTGACAGTCATGGTGATGCGCACAAGAAGAGATATGTCATGACGGATGATGTATTTCTCTACCATGCACACACGTTCTTCCTTTTATCTATGATGTGTGTAGGTACCCGCACAAGAATGTCAACCTCGGTTGAGCACGAGTTGACAAAAAGAGCTCTAGAGAGCATCCCCCAAGTGAGTTCAAGATCGAACCCAGCTCTAATACCTTTTGCATGCTTTGCATCTTTCATGTTGACAAATTGCTCTTTCCTATGGTTTGATTACAAGCATGTTGATGGTATTCTTTCACCTTATGACAATCATGTCTTGTTGCTTTTGGATATTGATGCTTTGTGTGTTGCCACAAAAATGTTGAACAATTTCTCTTTCCAACGTTTTGTGTGCAACCATAATGCCATTTTGAGCATGTATTGTCATGAGAGCTTCCAAGTCTCTCGTATTGTTGTTGCAACAAACATAAGGACCACTTGCTCTTTCATATGGTTTGTTTGCAAACACGTTTCTTTTGCTTCCACTCATGATACTCATATCCCAATGATATTTGCTTTTGATGATTTGTGTGTGGCATCCAACATATTGAACAATTGTTCTTTCCAATGTTTGGGTTGCACACATAATGATGTTGTTTTGGATGTTCTTCTGCATGTGTTTTTGCCGAATTCTCCTACTCTTGCATCAAAGGTGTTGATCTATATTTTAGTCAATTGATTTGAATGCCACACTAAGACGCTTTATGGAGTTTTTGAGTTCCCACATTTTGATGATGTTCAAACGTTTTCCATGCACTTTGACCTTGCATATGTATCCCGTTTAACTATACTTGAGTTGTGCTAATAGTGTTGTGAACAAGAATGGACATGCCACAAATGACATGCTCCACTATCACACACAAACATATGTTGCTTGGTCTTTGTTGTGTGAAGGTACAATTGCTTCCGCGTCAACCTCTATGGACAAAGAGTTGACAAAACGAATCCAAGAGAGTTACCTATGGCTACCCTTCAACGAGTTATCTCTACATCATAAGGTGACTTCCTTCTACTTGAGGACTCATGCTATAATCATCATGAATTGGCTACGCTTTGAGTGTTGTTTCGCTTTTGTGGTGAGCTTTGTAGGCTTCGTGGAAGGTGAAGGAACATTGAAGTGTTGTCAAGTCAATCTTCCTGAGGATGACTATATGGTGAACCCCAGGATCAAGAAGGTCTCTCGACATCTTCTACTTTGTGATAAGCGTGTAGAGTCGAGGACGACTCTTTTTGAAGGGAGGGGAGATGATGTAGCCCGACCTTCGGTCATTACCACATCATGGTCTCCAACATATGCCAAGTCATCATGGACTCCAAAGGTGAATCCGTTCCTCTAGGGGAACCCACTTCCTACCCTCTTGAATGGTATACTACTTCATACTCCGTCCCATATCCATGATAGGTTCACACAAGTACGGAGGCATGGGAGGAAGCCTAGAGCACCAAGCAGGACAAGACGGTGGCTTGGAAGAGAAGTCGGAAGAAGCAGCAGCTAGAGCACCGGAGTCTCCGGCCTGTGCACACCGGAGTCTCCAGCCTGAAGACACCGGAGTCTCCGGCCTGCGTACCCCGGAGTCTCCGGACCCATCTCCGGACCGACCCCCAGATCGAGCTCGAGGACAGTCTGTCTGCCACTCCGGAGACGGACCGGAGTCTCTAGACCCCACACTGGAGTCTCTGGCCTGAACGTATGGGCATGTGCGCTGCCTGCTAGGCCTTCGGCCCACGTACCCCTTAGTTCGCCCAGACTTTCCCCTTTTATTCCTAAAGTACCCTTGAACTAGTGGCTGGCCTATATATAGTGCCCCCACCCCCTCATGTACCCTAGGCATAGATGATAAACTAAGGAAAACCCCTTTGTGTAATCTCTAGTTTTGCCTCGTCCCCTTCTACCAAAAGGGGATCGACTATCGTCACCACCTCATTGGAGTTTGCATCGCGCCTCCCTCGTTGTACAAGGCCTTGGCATTGGTGTCCCTTTGCCAAGGCATCAAGACCCTCTCCAAGGTGTTCTTCCCTCTCCGCGTGGGATCGAGGGAGCACGTTGATCGATCTTTCCTTGCGAGGATTCTATCGGACCGGTGGCCACTGGTGAGAGTAATCGGCCTTGTATCGTGTGAGTTTTACGTGTGTTCATCGTGTTCTTCGCGAGGTGTGCGTCCGCTTCTGCTACCTTCTCCCTTTCCCCTCGCTTTCCCATCGATTTGACCACGAGATCCGTGAAGATCGGGCCACCCACGGGGTTACCCCATAACAACTGAACTCCCCTAAACCCTAGGCAGCTGGCTCCTTTATATAGGAGGCCTGCAACTTGTCTGTTGGATAGACCCAAACTGAACACACAACGGACTCAAACCTAACCTAGACTCGGACTCAATAACATAGCAACAATATTTGACACAACCTTAGACTTATCATTACATATCGTAGGTCGTCCTGGCGTGCCTATCATCAATGGGATGCGCCCGCATCACCTAGCTTGGTGGAGTCCTAAAATTAGGCTTCACCTCCTCCTTCATGCCCATATCATCATCCCCCCTTCAAGAAGCGTTGTCCCCAACGCTTGCGGGTCGGGTCGGGAAGGTGGCGTGATATGAACAATCGCTTCACGCGTCTTCGCCATCATCAAGTCTTGCTTTCCTTCCTCACCACATCCTACCTCTTGGCCTACTCAACTTGATATAGCCCTTGGTGCATGCACCTCCTTGCGTCTCCATACGAGCTTGGACTTAGGCGCCACAGTCTTCTTCTTCACAGCTCTTGTTGGAACCTGTGGTTGCTGAATATGGACCTTCTTTGCACACCTGGCATAAGATGAGTAATGCCTGGATGACACAACTGACGAACATGTCCATCCTTGCCTCTATGAATTCGCACAACTGTCCCAACAAAATGCCTCACAGGTGTGCTAACAAAACTGCTCTTCTTACCCCGCTGCACCACACGCACTAGAACATCAGGAGCACAACTATCATCCGTCTGAACACCTGTGTCAACACAAACAACCTTATGAACACATGCCGCAACATCCTTCCTCTCAGCAGTAAGAGGATGCACTTCAACTGGCTTGTCACTAACAAGTTCCACTGGCTTGTCATCTACAGGCATAGCTGAAGCAATATCAACATTGTCGCACTGCGCATCATGCTCTCCATCCCGCACCTTAGCTAGCCCAGATTTTGGCTTAGCCTTGCGCACCTTCTCCTTATGTACCACTAGCTCCACATCAGACTTTATGTGATCATCCTGCATAGGCTTCAAAGTCTGTTGTTTTCCACCACGCACAAAAGAATATGTATTTGCTCTTCCAGCATGTGTAACATTGCGATCATACTGCCATGGACGACTAAGTAATAACCCACATACCTCCAATGGCAACACATCACACTCAATCTCATCAACATAATCACCAACTATAAATGGCACATGCACCTTATGAGTTACCTTCACCATACCACAGCTATTGAACCACTGTAGATGCTTAGGTTCAGGAATACGCCATGTGGACAACCCCAACGCTACCACCATCGCCTTGCTAATGCCATTAGTACAGCTTCCTCCATCAATAATCAACTTGCATGCTTTGCCTTTGATCATACACTGTGCCTGAAATAAATTCCAACGTTGGCTCTTGTCAACTGTCATGCAAGCATCGCCTTGTACCTTGTTGAGTTGCAAATTCAGCCCACTCAATGGTACAACATCCTCAGAACTAACCACCTTGTCTAGCTCCTTGGACTTCTCCCAAAATCTAGTGCTCAAAAATTGCTTCAAATCTGCCCAACTACGTGTTGTTATGCCCTTTGCGGTCCTCTCTTCCTTCCACCAACTAGCCACAGTCTCATCCACACGTCGGTGTGCAAGAACAAATTCAGTGCGACCACCAAACTTGGAATCGATCGAACGACATTTGGTGAAACCATCATCCATGTCAGACCTCCAAGATCTAAACTCCGCATATGTGGCAGAACTGTCCAACTTCCATTTTATATCTGCAGAATTAAGTGACGATCCCACAACAATAGTAGTGTAGTCAAAGTACACATCATCCGCTCTGTTTATCTTATGATCTTCCTTTGCTATTCCCATATTAATTATGGACGAAATTCTAGCCTGGGTTTTGGTCTGAATCAGTGTAGCAGCCAGGCGCCTGGGCGAGCGATCCCCTGTAGCGAGCGATTCCAGGCAGAAATCCTCCACGCGAGCAGCAGTTTCGATCGGGGCACAATGGGCCGGCACACTGTGGCGAGCGGCGAGAGCGCCCAGCGGGGGCGAGAACTCCCGGCGGGGAGCATCAATCCTTTCGATCGATCGTTCCTTTCCCGATCAAAACAGCGTGGTAGCAATTTTTTTTCAACGTCCCGAGCGGCAGCACTCCCAGCGAGGCACGCGACCCCTGACTGCGAGAGGGAATCAATTGCCACGATCGTGTAGCGGACAACGGCGGGTCTTTTTTTTCAATGCCCCGATCGGATCTAGTAGTAGTAGATCGATCGGACCTTGCTGAAGACGGAATTATCGATCCGCGATTAGAGGAATACGCGGTGACGACGCCTGCCTCTCTCCTTCCTTTCCTAGACTCCACGTACCAGCTGCCTTGATCGGATCTGATCAAATCGCTGCAGGATCGGATCTGCGATTCCGATCTAGTCCAAGAACTCGCCTTCTAGTCTCTTCTCCAAACAAACTGATATGTAAACTACTTGTAGAAAAATAGTCCATAGATGATCCAAGAACACGCTGTGATCAACGAGAGCTCTGATACCACCTGATACGGATCAAGCCGATGATCCTTGATTTTTGTCCCGATCTATCACAGCGAGTAACCTAGATAGTAATCCTTCCAATCACGCGATGAACGCAACCTGAAGAAGAGGAATCAATCCAGCAAGTAACGTGATGAAGATCACCACACCTCAAACCTGAGCACGACAATCCTTGATGAAAACAAGAACCTCCGCAGCAATAATATGATAAACGGTATCGCTATCCCCGGAGGGATGATACACGGTGGAGCACAATATAGTTTGTAGACTAAACAACTGAAGTCCCCTAAACCCTAGGTGGCTGGCTCCTCTATATAGGAGGCCTGCAACTAGTCGGTTGGATAGACCCAAACCGAACACACAACGGACTCGAACCTAACCTAGACTCGGACTCAATAACATAACGACAATATTTGACACAACCTTAGACTTATCATTACATATCGTAGGTCGTCTTGGCGTGCCAATCATCAATGGGATGCGCCCGCATCACCTAGCTTGGTGGAGTCCTAAAATTAGGCTTCACCTCCTACTTCATGCCCATATCATCGCCCTTATACATGAGCACAAGTGGCATGGCTGTAGGATCCTCACGAAACTCTCTCATATCTTCCTTGGTGGCTAATATTACAAGACTAGGATGATATGGGGTGGCCCGATCTTCTCAGTAAGCGAATGGCAATGATGATGGTGGATGATAGATAACTAGTGTGTAGCTATCATCTCTCCCGCTCGATCCCTGATGCCAGCGCAACAGATCTAGAACCTTGTAGGATATTCACAACACCACACTCTTGCGCACGCAGCCGTGACCACGAATGGTAGTATGCAATCTACTAATTCCCAGTGGAACAACAGATCAGACTCAATTATAGTTGGTAGATTCGAACACAGGGTAATTCCAGAGGTTCTATGAAAGAAACAACTCCAAAATATTTTAACGTGGTCTAAACCCTAATCTACGGCGCCCCCATCTATTTATGGGTCCAAGGGCGGCGGCCTATTGGGGAAACCGCGTTGGTTCCACCCAACCTAGATACAAACCGGCCACAAAGTGGCTCGGCCAAACTGACTCTACCATGGCAGAGTTCTAGTCGGTTTTCCTGCCCCGGCAGCCTGCCGTGGCAGAGAAACGAGGCTTTTCTCTGCCGTGGCAGGTAACTTCCTCCTCTTGTTGATCTTCATCTTGGATAGCTCCTTGCGCTTCCTCCCTCTCCTCCCTCACACATTCTTCATTGATCAACACGCCTTGTTCCATTAGCTCGTCGCTCCGTGCTACGCCTTCTTCTCCTAAGTACCTGATCATGCAATAATTCAAAGACTTAGGTAGTATAAAATTCTCATTAATTAAAACACCAGGTTCATTAAGAAACAAGTTCACCTGTTGTTCTAGTAGCTTGGCACGAGCTCTTGTGATTGGTCCAATCCTTATCTCATTGGGTTGATCCTTCTTTGCAATTGGAACATCTTTATTAGCAATTGGGGTAGGTGTAAGTGTAGGGATGTCCTCATCATCTCCCCCCCCTTAAAAGGCGTCTACCTCGATGCTCCAAGGACTTCTCTAGCATATGGTGATAAATCAGCAACATTGAAGCTGTTGGTAGCACCACCAAACTCCTCAATAGTATATCAACTAAGTAGGCATTATCATTAATTTTGGCGAGCACTTTGTAAGGACCAGCACCGTGTGGCTTCAACTTGGACTTGGGAAGTAGTGGAAATCTGTCCTTGCGTAGATGCACCCAAACCATATCTCCAGGCTCGAACAACACTTCTTTTCTTGCTTGATTCCTTGCAGCAGCAATGTTCTTGCCTTTCTTCTCAATAGCCTCTCTAGTCTTCTCATGTATTTTCTTCACATAATCAACACATTTTGATGCCTCCATATCAACTCTCTCATGTAATGGCAGAGGCAACATATCAAGTGGCGTCAATGGCTTGAAGCCATAGACCACCTCAAAAGGACAAAGCTGAGTAGTTGAATGCACATCCCTGTTGTAAGCGAACTCAACATGTGGCAAACACTCTTCCCACTCCCGCAGATTCTTTTTAATCATGGTCCTTAGCAGCTGTGACAATGTTCTATTCACCACCTCCGCTTGACCATCTGTTTGGGGATGACATGTAGTACTGAACAGCAGCTTCGTTCCTAGCTTCCCCCATAAGGTCTTCCAAAAGTAGCTCATGAACTTCACATCATGGTCAGAAACAATCGTCTTAGTTACTCCATGTAATCTCACGATGTCCCTGAAAAACAGGTTAGCAACATGCGACGCATCGTCACTTTTGTGGCAGGCAATAAAATGAGCCATTTTAGAGAACCTATCCACTACCACAAATAGTGAATCATGACCTCTCTAAGTTTTAGGTAGACCTAGCACAAAATCCATACTAATGTCTTCCCATGGAGTAGTCGGTGCAGAGAGAGGTGTATACAAACCGTGAGGCTTCAGCTTGGATTTTGACTTGTGGCAAGTAATGCATCTGCTCACAAATCTGTACACATCACGCCTCATCTTGGGCCAATAAAAGTGATCAGTGAGCATGAGCAACGTCTTCTCACGCCCAAAGTGACCCATCAAACCACCAGCATGTGATTCCTGCACTAAGAACAAACGCACCAACGATTCCGGAATACATAGTTTGTTAGCTCGAAACAAATATCCATCATGTATATGATACTTATCCCATGCATTTCTAAGAGCACACAAACGATATGGTTCAGCAAAATCATGGTCAGTTGCATAAAGTGCACAAATAGCTTCTAATCCAGGAATTTTAACATCAAGATTGGTTAATAGCATGTTCTTCCTAGATAGAGCATCGGTAACAACATTCTCTTTTCCCTTCTTATAATTAATGGTGTAAGGAAAAGACTCAATGAACTCAACCCATTTAGCTAATCTTCTATATAAATTCGATTGAGCTTTCAAGTATTTCAATGCTTCATGATCAGAATGTACGGCGCCCCAAAATATTTTGTACAAAATATTTTAACGTGGTCTAAACCCTAATCTACGGCGCCCCCATCTATTTATGGGTCCAAGGGCGGCGGCCTATTGGGGAAACCGAGTTGGTTCCACCCAACCTAGATACAAACCGGCCACAAAGTGGCTCGGCCAAACTGACTCTACCATGGCAGAGTTCTAGTCGGTTTTCCTGCCGTGGCAGAGAAACGAGGCTTTTCTCTGTCACGGCAGATAACTTCCTCCTTTTGTTGATCTTCGTCTTGGATAGCTCCTTGCACTTCCTCCCTCTCCTCCCTCGCGCATTCTTCAGTGATCAACACGCTTTGTTCCATTAGCTCCTCGCTCCGTGCTACGCCTTCTTCTCCTAAGTACCTAATCATGCAATAATTCAAAGACTTAGGTAGTATAAAATTCTCATTAATTAAAACACCAGGTTCATTAAGAAACAAGTTCACCTGTTGTTCCAGTAGCTTGGCACGAGCTCTTGTGATTGGTCCAATCCTTATCTCATTGGATTGATCCTTCTTTGCAATTGGAACATCTTTATTAGCAATTGGGGTATGTGTAACTGTAGGGATGTCCTCATCATAGGCACTCTCTCACTTTTCGTTATAACACTTTTTTTTGTACATCATGTACAGCTTAAACACTCTCTCGCCTATATATAGGTGCTTCCTTCAAGTTTACTTCTATCTTTTGACGAGACTCATTCACAATCTGCTGTGATGCCATTGGTTGCAAATTAATCTTCTTGCCCTTGAACTCCAAGTGATATGTATTGGCACGGCCATTGTGTTGCACATGGCGATCATAAAGCCAAGGCCGACCCAATAATAGATGGCAAACAGTCATAGGAACCACATCAAAGTCAATAGAATCCTTGTATGGCCCTATCTCAAAATTCGCACGTACCATATGGTTTACCTTCATCTCACCATTGTCACTCAACCATTGTATGTAGTATGGCTTAGGATGAGGTAAATAAGTCAAATTCAGCTTGGCACATAACTCCTTACTTGCAAGATTTCTGCAACTACCTCCATCAATAATTACCTTGCAAGGTTTGTTAGGGCCAACGAGTGCTTTGGTTTGGAACAAGTTGTAGCACTGAGAGTCAACAATAGGTTGCACACTGAGGGTATGTGGAGAGACCACTATCGTAGGCGCATGCTCCGGGAAGGCATCCATACCCTCCTCGCTGTCATATCCATCATCGCCATGAGTATCAACATCATCTCCACTCTCAGACTCTCCTTGTTCATTCACAAACATCACCTTGCGGTTCGGACAATCTCTCTTGTAGTGTCCTCGACCTCCACAAGTATGGCACTCTACATCGCGAATACGCGTAGTTGACATATTGGAACCCGAGCTCGCAGCAGGAGCAACGGGCTTCTTAGCATTGGAACCATAAGAAGACGTGGAAGCAGGCTTGGCCGATGGTGAAGCGTGGCTAGCAGCCGCTGCAGGTGGCGCCGTAGGTGGTGGCGGTGTAGACCTCGGTGCAAAATGACTGGTAGACAGAAACCTCACATGTGACTTAGCCTCTTCAGCCAACTGTGATTCGGCCTCTCTAGCATGGTGCAATAGCTCATTCATAGTCTCATACTTGCGATGACGAACAATGCTCTTGATTGGTAACTTCAAATTGTTGAGGAATCGATGCATAGTCATCTCAAGGGATTCACGAACTCTAGCACGCTGCATAAGCATCTCCATCTCCATGTATTACTCATCAATTGACATGGTTCCTTGCCTCAATTGTGTCAGCTTATCAAAACTGATCGCAAGTAGTTGTTGGGTACAAAACGAGCCTTCATAATTTGCTTCATCTCGCGCCAATCCATCACGGGAAGTTCATTGTCCTCCCTTCTATTCTGCACAATAATATCCCACCCGCGCAAAGCATATCCATCAAATTCTAACGCTGCAAGCTTGACCTTCTTGTCTTCTAGATAGTCAAACAAACGCCAGAGCTTCTCAATCTTCAACTCCCATGTGAGGTAATCTTCAGGATCAAGTGAACCATCAAACTTGGGAATTGAGAATTTTGGCTTGCCCAAACCATCATCAGTAGCTTGGTTCTGAACGCGTTAAGCACGCCCAATAGGAGCAAACCCGTGGCCATAAGCAGGTGTAGCAGCAGACGCAGGTGCAGGGGGATTGGCACGTCCCCTGCCAAGATGTGGGCCAGCATCAGCCGCACTACCCTCATCATAGTCATCAAAAGCATCATCATGTGGTTATTCCTGCCATTGCTGTAATGCCACTGTCAAGGCCTCAATGGAACGTTACAAAGTTGCGACATTGACATTGACTGCTATCACTTGTATTTGAGTAGTACTAATTGCACCAACATTCGGGTCCAATGTCATTTGCATGTCCTGGGTATTATTGTCAATGGCATCTGTGGAGTGAGTAAACACTCGCGTCAAGTGGGATTTCAACGCCTCATATTCACGCGAATTAACTAGTTCATCATCCTTCTTTTTCCGCGACACAACATCATCATCACTAGAAGACATGATTAGTAGGTTAGTGCAAAAATCAAAATCTGTTTGGTGGAAAACTCTCACAACTCACTCACTACTAACAAGAAAGGAGATCTTACCGTTCCAAAGTGAATAGAGATGCTTTACCAAAACAAAACCAAAGACTGTTGCACTAATGTGATGAAGTGAATATCGAGGGTACAAAGAACAATCATAGGGCACACAGGTTATTTAAGGTGGAGCTGTAGTATGGTATCCTAACTACACCGCAAACAAGTCCTACTCTTGATCGTATAAAAACCCAAGAAACACACATGGTGGAGATAATCGTGGCAAAGCAACTTATGAAAAGGAATATTGCAATGCACAAGAGAGACGCTAGTAAAAGCTCAAAGTAAACATGCACAATATTGGTCAATCTACAAGTGCTACGATCAACTAGGCCTCCAATAATGCACACTTTGATATCTCTTTTTGTCACGCTTGTAGCTCTTTTCTCTTTTTTATACTAATTCTTTTTTTTGTTTTTTCAACTATATGACTCAATGTAAAACGAATGCAGCAAAATTGAACAAACTGGGCCGGATAGTCCGGTTGATGTTCGTCGGATACTCCGGTGGGGCTGGATAGTCCAGTGTGTTTCAGTCGAATAGTCCGGTTTTTGCCTGACGAAAATACTTCACTTCGAAACCCTAGTGAGCAGCCTGTCAGAGCAAAGAAACTAGTCTTGTGGGTATGTTCCTAGGCACGGATGCTGTAGATAGGCTGTGTCTATGGTATGCAAACAAATGTACGCTATGTGGACTCGGAAAAACGATGAAATTTGTAGAAAACAGTGATGGTGGACACGGTGAAAAACAAGATCAAACCCTAAACCTAGACAAAAACGAAAACCAGACTCCTACGAGGAAAAACCTGCAGATCGGATCTACGAGAAGATACAATCAGCAACTAAAACTCGAAAACGATGTAATCTAGTCTATGGCAACTCTTTTTGTGGGCCTTTTTCTGTATAGGACGAAAAACATGAACTAATCTATGGATAGATTTGTGGATGCTCACCGAGTAAACGAGGAAATCTGATACCAAGATGATATGTGGTGGCCCGATCTTCTCAGCAAGCACTTGTGAATGATGATAATGTTGGATAGATAAATAGCCTATAGCTATGAACTCTCCCGCTCGAACCCTGATGCCAATGCAACAGCTCTCGAACCCTATGGGATATTCACAACACCATGCTCTTGCGCACGCAGACGTCGACCACGAACAGTAGTTTGCAATCTACTAATTCCCAATGGAACAACAGATCACACTCAATTGCAGTAGTATAATTCGATCACGGGGTAATTCCAGAGGTTCTTTGAAAGAAACAACTCCAAAATAGTTTAAACGTGGTCTCAAACCTAACTAGCGGTCGTCCCAGGGCTTATAAGGGCGGCTGGGGCGGCAGAAAACCGAAACTAAACGTATACGACTCAAACTGATACAAGCCGACTCAGACCAGATTCGGTCGGCGGCCGGACATTCCGATTGATATTGGCCGGACAGTCTGGTTGGGCCGGACACTCTGGGTAGAATCATCCGGACAGTCCGGTCTGACCGGAAACTTTAGAGTTTCCGGGTGGTGTCTGGGTAGTGTCCGAACTAGGGTACTGATTGTCCACGCCAAATCTTCTCTCGGGCAGGGCGGACACTCTGGGGTATGTCGGCCGTACACTCCGGCTTTAGAGCTCCTTTGGCCTTCATCTTGATGATCTTCTCTTGCGCCTTCCTCCCACTCCTCCCCCTCGCATCCTTGGGCGACATCATGCTGGGCTCGTCTTGTAGCCCTTCTCCTCCTCGCGCCATGCTTGTTTGTCTAACGAACCTGATCATACATAAATGCATAGACTTAGGTAGTATAAAATTCTCATCAACTAAAGTACCAGATTCATTTAGGAGCAAATTCACCTGTTGTTTCATTAGCTTAGCACGAGCTCTTCTAATGTGTCAAATTCTAATCTCATTGGACTGATCCTTCCTTGCGATAGTTGTAGTATCTTCAGTAGGTGTGATTGTAGGGACACATGCAATGACTCTGGTGGTGGTTTCGGAAAATAACGCACGTGCAATGACTCTGGTGGATGGTGGTCGTTTAGGAAAGAAAGACACATGCCAAGACTTTATTGGAGGTTTAGGAAAAGAACAGACATGCAATGACTCTGGTGGATACATGTGGTATAGGAAAAGAAGACACTTGCAATGCCACTGGTGGATCCATGTGGTTTAGGAAAGGAACACACATGCAATGACTCTGGTGGATCAATGTGGTTTAGGAAAGGAACACACATGCAATGACACTATTAGTGGTTTAGGAAAAGAACACACATGTAATGACTGGTGGTGGTTTAGGAAAGAAGACACATGCAATGACTCTGGTGGTGGTTTTGGACAAGAACACACATGCAATGACTCTGGTGGTGGTTTAGGAAAAGAACACACATGCAATGACACTAGTGGTGGTTTAGGAAAAGAACACACATACAATGACCATGGTGGTGGTTTAGGAAAAGAACACACATGCAATGACTATGGTGGTGGTTCAGGAAATGATCACACATGCAATGACACTGGTGGATCCATGTGGTTTAGGAAAATAACACACATCCAAAGACTCTAGTGGTAGTTTAGGAAAGGAAGACACGTGCAATGAGTCCAGTGGTGGTTTAGAAAAAGTAGACACGTGCAATGAGACTGGTGGATCCATGTGGTTTAGGAAGGAACACACATGCAATGACTCTGGTGGATCAATGTGGTTTAGGAAAGGAACACACATGCAATGTCACTGGTGGTGGTTTAGGAAAAGAACACACATGCAATGACTCTGGTGGTGGTTTAAGAAAAGAACACATATGCAATGACTCTGGTGGTGGTTTAGGAAAGGAAGAAACATGCAATGACTCTGGTGGTGGTTTAGGAAAGGAGGAAACATGCAATGACTCTGGTGGATCAATGTGGTTTAGGAAAGGAACACACATGCAATGACTGTAGTGGTGGTTTAGGAAATGAAGACGCATGCAATGACTCTGGTGGTGATTTAGCAAAAGAAGACACATGCAATGACATTGGTGGATCCATGTGGTTTAGGAAAGGAACACACTTGAAATGACTATGGTGGATCAATGTGGTTTAGGAAAGGAACACACATGCAATGACTCTAGTGGTGATTTAGGAAAAGAACACAGATGCAATGACTTTGGTGGTGGTTTAGGAAAAGAAGACACATACAATGACTCTGGTGGTGGTTAAAGAAATGAACACACATGCAATGACTGTGGTGGTGGTTTAGGAAAGGAACACACATGCAATGACACTGGTGGATCCATGTGGATTAGGAAAGGAACACACATGCAATGACTATGGTAGAGGTTTAGGAAAAGATGACACATGCAATGACATCCATTTGGTTTAGGAAAGGAACACATATGCAATAACTCTGGTGGTGGTTTAGAAAAGGAAGACACATGCAATGACTATGGTGGTGGTTTAGGAAGAGAACACATATGCAAAAACTCTGGTGGTGGTTTAGGAAAAGAGCACACATGCAATGACTCTGGTTGATCAATGTGGTTTAGGAAAGGAACACACATGCAATCACTCTAGTGGTGGTTTAGGAAAGGAAGAGACAAGCAATGACTCTAGTGGTGGTTTAGGAAAATAACACACATGCAATGAATCTGGTGGATGATGGTGGTTTAGGAAAGGAAGACACATGGAAAGACTATTGGTGGTTCAGGAAAAGAACACACATGCAATGACTCTGGTGGATACATGTGGTTTAGGAAAAGAAGACGCATGCAATGACACTGGTGGATCCATGTGGTTTAGGAAAGGAACACACATGCAATGACTCTGGTGGATCAATGTGGTTTAGGAAAGAAACACACATGCAATGACTCTATTGGTGGTTTAGGAAAAGAACACACATGCAATGACCTTGGTGGTGGTTTAAGAAAAGAACACACATGTAATGACTCTAGTGGTGGTTTAGGAAAAGAAGACACATGCAATAACACTGGTGGTGGTTTAGGAAAAGAACACACATACAATGACTATGGTGGTGGTTTAGGAAAAGAACAAACATGCAATGCTATGGGGGTGGTTTAGGAAAGGAACACACATGCAATGACACTGGTGCATCCATGTGGTTTAGGAAAATAACACACATGCAAAGACTCTAGTGGTGGTTTAGGAAAGGAAGACACATGCAGTGACTCTGGTGGTGGTTTATGAAAAGAAGAGACATGCAATGAGACTGGTGGATACATGCATTTTAGGAAAGGAACACACATGCAATGACTCTAGTAGATCAATGTGGTTTAGGAAAGGAACACACATGCAATGACTCTGGTGGTGGTTTAGGAAAAGAACACACATGCAATGAGGTGGTGGTTTAGGAAAAGAAGACACATGCAATGACTCTGGTGGTGCTTTAGGAAAAAACACACATGCAATGACTCTAGTGGTGGTTTAGGAACAGTGCACACATGCAATGACACTGGTGGTGGTTTAGGAAAAGAATACACATACAATGACTATGGTGGTGGTTTAGGAAAAGAACACACATCCAATGACTCTAGTGGTGGTTTAGGAAAGGAAGACACAAGCAATGACTCTAGTGGTGGTTTAGGAAAATAACACACATGCTATGAATCTGGTGGATGATGGTGGTTTAGGAAAATAACACACATGCTATGAATCTGGTGGATGATGGTGGTTTAGGAAAGGAAGACACATGGAAAGACTATTGGTGGTTCAGGAAAAGAACACACATGCAATGACTCTGGTGGATCAATGTGGTTTAGGAAAGAAACACACATGGAATGACTCTATTGGTGGTTTAGGAAAAGAACACACATGTAATGACTCTAGTGGTGGTTTAGGAAAAGAAGACACATGCAATGACACTGGTGGTGGTTTAGGAAAAGAAGACACATTCAATGACTATGGTGGTGGTTTAGGAAAAGAACACACATACAATGACTATGGTGGTGGTTTAGGAAAAGAACAAACATGCAATGACTATGGTGGTGGTTTAGGAAAGGAACACACATGCAATGACACTGGTGGATCCATGTGGTTTAGGAAAATAACACACATGCAAATACTCTAGTGGTGGTTTAGGAAAGGAAGACACATGTAGTGACTCTAGTGGTGGTTTAGGAAAAGAAGAGACATGCAATGAGACTGGTGGATCCATGCGTTTTAGGAAAGGAACACACATGCAATGACACTAGTAGTGGTTTAGGAAAGTAAGACACATGCAATAACACTGGTGGTGGTTTAGGAAAAGAACACACATGCAATGACTCTGGTGGTGGTTTAGGAAAAGAACACACATGCAATGACTTTAGTGGTGGTTTAGAAAAGGAAGACACATGCAATGACTATGGTGGTTTAGGAAAAGAACACACATGCAATGACTTTAGTGGTGGTTTAGAAAAGGAAGACACATGCAATGACTATGGTAGTGGTTTAGGAAGAGAACACAGATGCAATAACTCTGGTGGTGGTTTAGGAAAAGAACACACATGCAATGACTCTGTTGGATCAATGTGGTTTAGGAAAGGAAGACACATGAAATGACTCTAGTGGTGGTTTAGGAAAGGAAGACACAAGCAATGACTCTACTGGTGGTTTAGGAAAGTAACACACATGTAATGAATCTGGTGGATGATGGTGGTTTGGGAAAGGAAGACACATGGAAAGACTATTGGTGATTCAGAAAAAGAACACACATGCAATGGCTCTGGGAGATACATGTGGTGCAGGAAAAGAAGACACGTGCAATGACACTGGTGGATCCATGTGGTTTAGGAAAGGAACACACATGCAATGACTCTGGTGGATCAATGTGGTTTAGGAAAGGAACACACATGCAATGACTCTATTGGTGGTTTAGGAAAAGAACACACATGCAATGACCTTGGTGGTGGTTTAGGAAAAGAACACACATGTAATGACTCTAGTGGTGGTTTAGGAAAAGAAGACACATGCAATAACACTGGTGGTGGTTTAGGAAAAGAACACACATACAATGACTATGGTGGTGGTTTGGGAAAAGAACAAACATGCAATGCTATGGGGGTGGTTTAGGAAAGGAACACACATGCAATGCTATGGGGGTGGTTTAGGAAAGGAACACACATGCAATGCCACTGGTGCATCCATGTGGTTTAGGAAAATAACACACATGCAAAGACTCTAGTGGTGGTTTAGGAAAGGAAGACACATGCAGTGACTCTGGTGGTGGTTTAGGAAAAGAAGAGACATGCAATGAGACAGGTGGATTCATGCGTTTTAGGAAAGGAACACACTTGCAATGACTCTAGTAGAACAATGTGGTTTAGGAAAGGAACACACATGCAATGACTCTAGTGGGGGTTTAGGAAAAGAACACACATGCAATGAGGTGGTGGTTTAGGAAAAGAAGACACATGCAATGACTCTGGTGGTGCTTTAGGAAAAAACACACATGCAATGACTCTAGTGGTGGTTTAGGAACAGTGCACACATGCAATGACACTGGTGGTGGTTTAGGAAAAGAACACACATACAATGACTATGGTGGTGGTTTAGGAAAAGAACACACATGCAATGACTCTAGTGGTGGTTTAGGAAAGGAAGACACAAGCAATGACTCTAGTGGTGGTTTAGGAAAATAACACACATGCAATGAATCTGGTGGATGATGGTGGTTTAGGAAAGGAAGACACATGGAAAGACTATTGGTGGTTCAGGAAAAGAACACACATGCAATGACTCTGGTGGTGGTTTCGGAAAGGAACACACATACAATGACTATGGTGGTGGTTTAGGAAAAGAACACACATGAAATGACTCTAGTTGTGATTTCAAAAAGGAAGACACATACAATGACTCTGGTGGTGGTTTAGGAAAAGAAGACACATGCAATGACTATGGTGGTGGTTTAGGAAAAGAAGACACATGCAATGGCACTGGTGGATCCATGTGGTTTAGGAAAGGAACACACATGCAATAACTCTGGTGGATCAATATGGTTTAGGAAAGGAAGACACATGCAATGACTCTAGTGGTAGTTTAGAAAAAGAACACACATGCAATGACTCTGGTGGTGGTTTAGGAAAAGAAGACACATGCAATGACTCTGGTGGTGGTTTAGGAAAAGAACACACATGCAATGACTCTGGTGGTGGTTTAGGAAAAGAACACACATGCAATGGCACTGGTGGTGGTTTAGGAAAGGAAGACACATGCAATGACAGTAGTGGTGGTTTAGGAAAAGAACACATATGCAATGACTCTGGTGGTGGTTTAGGAAAGGAAGACATATGCTATGACTCTGGTGGATAAATGAGGTTTAGGAAAGGAACACACATGCAATGACTGTAGTGGTGGTTTAGGAAAGGAAGACACATGCAGTGACTCTTGTTGTGAGGCAACCTCGGGAATGGCCTGATCTTTCACGAATCCCTTCCAAACGTGGTGGAGTGAGGGTTGGGATGAGGGAGAGAGAGAGAGCGAAACCGCGAACTCACGCACGGAGAACACGATGAACACACACATGAAGACACGATACAAGCCAATTTCTCACTCTAGCGGCTACCAGTCCGGCGCAATCCCTAAGATCGGCGTCGGACCGAGGACTCTCTCTCGAACCGGCATGGAGAGGAGAGAGACTCAGTGAGATCTTGACGTCTAGGAAAAGGGACTCCGATGCCTAGGCCTTGTACATCGTGGAGGCACGATGCGAACTCCAGAGAGGTTTGTGATATTTGGTGCTCCTCTATCAAAGGAGCATGAGGCAAGAACTAGATAGATCCACAAGGGGTTTCCACTAATTCCAAATATCAAGCCTAGGGTTTACAATATAGGTGGGGGTCTATATATAGGCCAGCCACAAGTTCAAGGGTAATTTAGGCATTAAAGTAGAGTTCTGGGCGAAGTAGAGGGGTACATGGGCCATAGGGCCCATCTATGGCTCGTAGGCCCATCTTCCGTCTGGACAGTCTGGGGTGGCAAGACACTCCAGGTAGTGTCCGGGTAGTGTCCGACATAGCATACTGACTATCCACGCTAGGACGGGCCTGGGGTAGGCCGGATGCTCCGGTGGGATCTGGCCGGACACTACGGCTGGATTGGGGCGGACACTCCGGCTCAGGCAGCTTCAGGATAGGTGCAGCTTCAGGGCTTGTGGGTCGACGCGGCGTGGTTTCGTACCTGATAATGCATAGATTAGTGGAATGAAGTAGCAAGCCATCCAAGTGTATGTCAGTCACATGATGAGAGGAGGGAATTCACCTTAGCTTGAAGGAGCTTGGCTTGGGCATGGGTCATTGGTCCACTTGGGGGACTTGGTGGTGTAGATGTAGGAGCATCCTTAGGACGGGCTGCATCAGCTCCCCCTTGGGAAAGAGTCGTCCTCGACTCTTCATGGTTGTCATCTTGAACATCTCCATGGTAGGGTGAGAGATCCTTGGCGTTGAATGTATTGCTTGGAAGGTACTTGGATGTCAGTATGTCCATGATGTAGGCGTTGTTGTTGATTCTCTTGATGAATTTGAAGGGACCATCTCCTCTTGGCTTAAGCTTGGAATCGCGTTCCTTGGGGAAGCGATCTTTCCTTAGGTGTATCCACATAAGATCACCTTCTTCAAAGATCAACTCTCGCTTGTCCTTGTTTAACTTTGAAGCTTGGCGAAGGACTTGTTGTCCTATAGTAGCTCTTGTTTTTTCGCGAAGATTCTTCATAGCTTGGGCGCGCTTCTCAACGTCAATGTTGGTGCGCTCATGGA
Organism: Avena eriantha; assembly: GCA_910589775.1. Classification (NCBI taxonomy): domain Eukaryota; kingdom Viridiplantae; phylum Streptophyta; class Magnoliopsida; order Poales; family Poaceae; genus Avena; species Avena eriantha. The sequence continues at coordinate 362,241,270 of OU342744.1, forward strand.
GAGGTAGTGGTAGGATGTCGAGCGCGGTGAGAGGCTCGAAACCATAGACGATCATGTAGGGGCTCATCTTGGTTGTTGAGTGCTTGCCACGTTTGTAGGCGAACTCCGGGTGTGGAATGCATTCCTCCGGGAACGACTAGCGGGAGCGCGCTCTTCATGAAGCGCGTGTTTCGGCCGCAGTGTGCATGTTTCCGGCCGCACGACAGCCCGACACGTGGCGTGTGGAAGCTCACCCGTGCGTATTTCTGGCCGCACGGCAGCGTGTGTATTTCCGGCCACATGGCAGCCCAACACATGGCTAGCTGCTCATGCAGTGCACGCGATGAAAGGCAGTTCCACGCAGTGCAATAAGGCAGTGCACGAGTTGTGCAACTCATTTACTGTCGATCAAAAGCAGTGCAACGCAGTACACCGTGCACTCCAAGAACATCGCGCAGTGCACTGCAACCATAGGCAGTGCAACGCAGTACAACAAGGCAGTGCTTGGACGGTGCACTGGCTAGACACCGCGCAGTGCACTACGACCAAAGGCAGTGCAAGGCAGTACAGCGAGGCAGTACACTGCCTGGACACCGCGCAGTGCACTACGAACTAAGGCAGTGCAACACAGAACAACAAGGCAGTGCATGTACGGTGCACTGCCTGGACAGTGCGTAGTACACTTCCTGGACACCGCACAGTGCACTGCGAACTAAGGCAGTGCAACACAGAACAACAAGGCAGTGCATGGACAGTACACTACCTGGACAATGCGCAGTACACTGCCTCCGCACAATGCAGTGCGAACTAAGGCTGTGAAAACGGATATCAATTTGGACTCTCCGTTTGAAAGATATCGCAATTTTCATGTTCAAATCTACAAAAAGAAAAGGAAAAAGGACCCGTGACCCTCTCCGCATCCACCACGTGTCAGCACGGGAGAAGGCTGGTACAGCGCATGAGGCACTCCGTGCCTGCCGCGTGCAGGCAGCAGCAGCGATGCGGCCGCAACCTCCCGAGAGCGCGCCCTTTTTGCATTCGTCCCAATCCTTGAGGTTTTTCTTGATCAACACACGAAGGAGAGTCCCGAGGCTTCGGTTGACAACTTCGGTTTTTCCATCAGTTTGAGGATGCGATGCAGATGAGAAGTTGAGCTTGACGCTGAGCTTGGCCATGAGGGTCTTCCACAAGTAACTCATGAATTTGATGTCGCGGTCGGAGACGATTGTTCTTGGCACACCATGAAGACGGACGATTTCCTGAAAAACAAATTTGCAACATGTGAAGCATCGTCGGTCTTATGGCATGGTATGAGTCATTTTGGAAAAGCGAATCACGACAACAAATATAGAATCACGACCATGCTTAGATGTTATGGGTCTCCTTGTAGATTTACCCTTGGAGTGGCCCGATCTTCACGGACTTGAGGCGGAAGTGAGGGAAAACACGATGAACACAACTCTAATGCAAGGTAAAGATACAAACACACGCCAAATCACACCCAATTCGATTTGCTCCCGTTGGTTCGAACAACCAATCCAATAGAATCCTCGGCGAGAGACCTTGCGGTAGAATCACCAAAGAAGAGATTGGCAAGCGGACGGTAGAATCCAAATCAAGGAGAGAGTAGCAACCAAGTAGAATCCCAAAGGGGAGAGACCAAGCACTACTAGAATCCTTGATAGGGAGAGACCAAAGACTTGAGGAGGGTCTTGATAACTTGGAGAAGGGCACCGACTCCAAGGCCTTGTACAACTCATAGATTTACTATTGAGAGGGGGTTCCCATCTAGGGTTTGGCACATGCCTCAATTCATCATCATCTCTAGGGTTTCAAGGAGGGGGTGGGGGCATATATATAGGCCAGCCACGAGCTAGGGGTAAAACAGGCATAAGTAGGAAGTTTAGGGTGTTACATGGGCCAAGCCCAGCTTAAGGCATGCAGGCCCACGATGTTCGGTCCGGAGACTCCGGTGTAGGCCGGAGACTCCGTTTTGTCTCCGGTGTCGCCTCCGGAGGGGGTCTCAGACTGTCCCAGGCGCAGGTTCAGGGCTCGGTCCGGAGACGGGCTGGAGACTCCGGTGTGGTAGACCGGAGACTCCGGTCTGCTGGTCCGGAGACTCCGGTCCTGCTTCAGCAGCTTCTTCCGTCTTCTCTTCCAGGCCTCTTGCTTGGGTGTCTTGGCTCCAGAGCCATCCTTGCTGGATCTCCTTGGCATCATGTTCATGGACCTAGTCACATCATGTGCATTTGTCTCAAGTAGGATTCCATTCACACAATAACCAACGAAAGGCAAAGCATGGAAGGAGTTCACCTTTGGAGTGATGATTAGCGTGGCATGATGTGGACCAAAGGTGGTTTCTATAGCACCCCGGTAAAACCACTACTAGAAAATCGCTGTGTTTTTGTTTGGCGCATCATAATGACCGCATGCTCATGTCATCATGCCACATTGCATTTGAGCATCGTCATCATCATGCATATGTTTGTCTAAGACTATTTTTGCAAAAGCCTATTTTCATTTTTCAGATATCCCCCTCTTTTATTTCAAATCTAAACCCCAGGTCTTCCTAGATATTTTATTTGTCTAAAAACTAACTACAAAAGTCTTTTAAATAAATAAATAAATCTTATATTATTTTTTGGGAGGCAGCCAACTAGGCCCAAAAGCCTAGGCGGCCAACTCCAGACCAAACTCTAACCTAGTCCGCCCCAAACCCTAACCATCAATCCCCACCCGCCGCCACTCCCCTAGCTACGCAGCGTGCACACACGCGCTGCAGCGCAACGTACACACAGCACCCAGCAGTGCATCACGACACACACGCATGCGGTCAACCCCGCCAGCCTAACCCCACCACCCCTGTCTGGCCCACCCACCGACAACGCTCTCGCCTCGATCCTATCGCGGCTCGCTCCCCTTGTCCGTTTCTCGCCACCCGACCCCGCTCTCCCTCTCCTCGTCTCGCAACCACCGCCAAGGGAGAAGCCCCGCTCGATCCCCCGGCCCTGAGATCGCCATCGACCCGACGCTCGCCGGTCCCTCCTTTGTCCTGGTGCCGCCGCCTCTGGTCGTCATGTCGCCTCCCTCTCCCGCGAGCACCGCCGTCCGTGGCCCTGCCGCCCTAGAGCCCGCCGCCACTACCAAGCTTCCCTCAGGTGCCGCCGCCCACCAGAGCCTCTGCCCGAGTCTCTCGTGGCGCCTCTACGCGCACCCACCAGGACCTCATAGGCCCCCGCGCGCCATACAGGCATGCCGTCGCCACTCTATCCGCCGTCGACGTCACCGCCTCTGCCTCGACAGCGTCTCCTTCCATCCAGCCCTGGACCGTGAGTTCTCACCGCGTCGCCTGCACCGCGCCTCATGCCGCCACCGCCGTCTTCGACCCTGGGCCAGCATCCCTACTGCGTCGCCTCTGCTCGCCTCTACCACGCACCTCCAAGGTCATCGCAGACCTCCTATAGCGCCGGCCACGCCCCTATGAGCCCATCGTGGACGCCAGTGCGCTGCCTCTCTGCCTCGTCACCAACCCTGCTCCCCAGTGAACCTCTTCCATGTGTGGGCCGCCTCGTCTTCGACCGAAGCTCCGCCGCCCTGACGACCTCGCGCCGCCCGCGTACCCCTCTTCTTCGACCGCGCCTCCTGGATGTTGTGCATCGCTCGTGAGCATGCTTTGTGTTTCCAAGACCAAGTGCTATAGCCACTATTGTTGGTATGACCTGCGATGGATGTTGCTGCGGTACAAGGAAAACCATGTGAAGATGCGGGATGGTTGGATGTTGATGTGTACATGGTGTGGTGTGGTGATGTTTAGAAGACGGTGATTCTTCGATATTGAGTCGAAGAGCCATGATCCGCTATGCAAGACCAAGATCTCCGGAGCACGAACCCTCAGACCGCCATGACCTCCTTCACGGATCCGATGGCCAAGACCCCGTTCCCGGAGTCCGAAGACCGATCCCAGCGAGACCGAACCCGAACCACATCGAACCCCAAGACCTTCGCCCCTATATGTGATTCCCTTTTCCGAGACCCTTATTTTATAAATGACATCTATCTTGTTGCATAATTAAATTGTTCATGCATGCATACATATTTTGTGGGTTAGGGGTATGTTGTCGATTCACCTCATAATTAAATATGGAGACCATATGCGGACTATTCTAGTCTTATATTGACTCCAATTAAATTTGCGTAGGGAACCGATGCCATGTTTTGTCTTGTTAAGTCAACATTTAAAATTGTGGGGTATCTAAACAACATGAACCTATTAATTAATTGTCGGGACCCTGGTTCCGCTTAATATTGCCTAGTTGCATCGCATCTTTGGCATGTCATGCATCATACACGCATTATGCTTGTTCTTCTGCCGTAGTATTAAATAGTGCATTCGGTGTTTCTTTTAGTGCTTTGGTTCTTCACGGATTAGGCCGTTGAGTTGATGCGAGTATCGACAAGTCCTTCGGATAATGTATCTCCGGCTATCTTTCTAGGCGAGCATTCTCCCCCTTTCTACCTATTTTTCATTTATAGTCTTTATTTCCTCATGTTGATCTATTGCTATCTGTGTCGTGATGCTTTAGTGTTCCGTACCAGATATATCCCTTGTAGCCTTTATATTGCCTTGGACACATCCTATTGCCTGTTGTTTGATAGATAGTCAGTCTTGCGAGTCGTAGTCGCTTGCTCATGTGCTGGTTCGCTTCGTTGTTGTTCCACCATTGACGGAAGGTTGGCTTATGCTTAATGGTGGAGATGCTTTACGGTGGAGTTGATCACGACTTTAAATACAACTATTAAATTGCTGGGATAACTAATGAATGACGCATTGGTGGGCAATATATGCTATTTAGTTTTTCATGTCCACTTGTGTCCCGTAGGCCCCGAGTACTTGATACCTGTTCCTTGACTATTCGCACTATCCACATACGTGAGACTCTATGGATCCCCCTTCGCTTGAGCTTGATTCACACTTTATTTCTTGGGGCCACAAACTAGTTTGGGGCTTTATTACTATCCTGTACTTATGCCATGTTTTACTGCTTTATTTACGATTGTGCGTGGAGCACCTGTACTGTTTAGGAATGTGGAATGTTTTCGTGGTATCGACAAGCCCAGTCACACTTTCGGGTTCCCAGTCATTTACCGCCATTGGCACAAACCTTGGGTCTATCTCGGAGCCAGCCAACTTCGTTGCGGGTAGCTTAGTGGGGTGGCCCCCTGAAATATTTTATGAATCCTGTGATTGCTTTGTCGTGAAAACTTCATTGGGTTTTGATTTGGTTTTTCCGAGGTTGATCGTGTGTGTGTTACTATTTGTGCACCCCTACAGGGTAATTCTTTCTGAAAGCCGTGTCAGCGGTTATGGATGACTTGGAGCACAGTATCTCGATCATAGACAAGCATAACTAAAGTAGTGCTACAAATTTTACTTAATATGTGACTAGTAATCAGCTCCACTATAATGGAATGGATAATAAAAGTGCCAACAACTGGTGGAACTGGGGTGTATCGTGTCATCTTATACCTACCTAGTAAGTATCGCAACTCTAATGGAATGAAATAAAGTGCCCACAACTGTTGGGTTTGGGATGTCACCTGCTAATTGTATCTGACTAGTAAGTACTGCAACTACCACTGAATGGTTAACTAAAATTGCCCACTACTTATGCATTAGGATGACTCATGCTATCTATATCTGACTAGTAAGTGCTTCAACTATAATGGAATGAATAAAAATGCCAACTGTGTGAGTTCCTCGGTTTGACTTCCTCGTTGGGTCTCGAGGGGGAATACTAGGATGGGTATGATTGGTGTTAGTATAAGGTTGGTTCCGAATAGGTTTTTCTTATCTCTCTATAATAGCCGACAGTTAATCGAGTCTCTATAGGTTGTTTAGTGCATGCTGCGCTGCCGCTTCAGTCCACCATACCTATGTAGGCGAGAGCCGCCGAATTCTAGCCTCGCAGTGTACTGGCCTCAGTACTGACGTTCCTCTTTTTCCTTTGCCCTTTGTCGGCACCCCTTTTGTTTCAGCAGGATTGAGATCGACGACGTTAGCAAGGTTACCCTTCCGGCTTGGCCTGGGCAGGGTTATGGACGCCATTGGTTATTCTTCAGGGCTCTTAGTCCCATTTGCATCTTGTCCGTAGTCGGACGCTCTATCGTTTTCAAGGTGATTTGGATCTTTGTATAGTATATCTGTATTCTTGACTCATGGAGTCGTTGTTATATATATATATATATATATGTTCTGTGGGTTCACATCGTGGACTAATGTGTAATGGTATTACTTTGTTCTCCACCCGCACGCAAGTGCCTGGTGGGTGTCCTTGAATCGTTTCTATGTGGGTTTGGCGGGAAGCGCTAAAACTTGCATAGGGCCCATTCGAGGGTGTTACAGTTTCCATATGTTGGGCTACATCATTAGATCTAGGCAATCCTAACACAAAATCCATGCTAATGTCGGACCAAGGTGTATGAGGAATAGGCAATGGCTTATGAAGACCATAGGGGTTAGCTTGCGACTTAGCTTGAACACATATTGTGCATCATTGAACGTAGCGCTCCATGTCGCACTTCATCTTGGCCTAAAAGTAGTGAGTGGAGAGCCTGTCCAATGTCTTGTCACGGCCAAAGTGACCCTTAAGGCCTCCACCATGAGATTCTTGGAGAAGCAAAAGTTGGAGAGAGGACTTCGAATTGCAAAGCTTATTTTGTTTAAATAGAAAGCCCTTATGCAAATAGAAATCATCCACTCCTTTATCAATGGAGCACTTTGCGAAAATTGGTTCAAAGAACGCATCCATAAACTCAACCCACTTAGCGTGTCTTTTACTCAAGTTGGCTTGGCCTTTGACATATTTCAACGACTCATGGTCAAAATGTATGATAAATTCTTTAGGCCATAGGTAGTGTTGCCAAACTTGAAGGACACAAACTAAGGCAAAAAGCTCTTTGTCATAAATCGGATAATTAAGGTGGGCACCATCAAGTTTCTCGCTATGGTAGGCTATAGGACGTCCGTTTTGCATAAGGACTCCTCCGATGCCAATACCACTAGCATCACACTCTATCTCAAAAGTTTTAGTGAAATCCCTTAATGCAAGAAGAGGTGCTTCGGTGAGCCTATTTTTAAGTTCATCAAAATCTTTTTGTTGTGCCTTGCCCCACACGAAGGTGACATTCTTTTTGGTCAATTCATTGAGAGGACAAGCAATGGTCGAAAAGTCTTTCAAAAAGCGACGATAGAAACCGGCCAACCCATGAAAACTTCAGAGTTCACTCACATTTGTTAGCATGGGCCAATCTTGTATGTCCTTTACCTTGGAAACATCAACTTCAATGCCCTTTGAGGAAACGACAGATCCAAGAAAAATCAACTTGTCTTCAGCAAAAGTGCACTTGGGAAGATTATCATATAGCTTTTCATGTCGAAGGATTTGCAAAACTTCCCTGACATGTTTAATATGGTCCTCAAGTGACTTGCTATGAACAAGTATATCATAGAAAACGACATTCTTTTCAATGAGAGAACGCAAAATATGATTCATGAGGCGCATGAAGGTGGAAGGGGCCTTAGACAAGCCAAAGGGCATGACCAACCATTCATAGAGACCAAGTTTAGTCTTGAATGCGGTTTTCCACTCATCACCTTCAGCCATGCGTATGTGATGGTAACAACTTGATGAGGACATCCCTACAATTACACCTACCCAAGTGACTACTGAAGATGCTACAACTGTTGCAAGAAAGGATCAGTCCAATGAGATTAGAATTGGACCTATTACAAGAGCTCGTGCTAAGCTACTTGAACAACAGGTGAAAACGAATCTGGTACTTTGATTGATGAGAACTTTATACTACCTAAATCTATGCATTTATGTATGATCAGGTTCGTTGGAGAAACAAGCATGGCGCGAGGAGGAGAAGGGCTACAAGAGAAGCCCAACATGATGATCGCCCAAGGATGCGCGAGGGAGGAGCGGGAGGAAGGCGCAATACAAGAAAGGGAGATCATCAAAGAGAAGAAACGTTCAATTCGGACAGATAGAAGTCCTGATATTGAAACGGACATGGATTCCTCATACGAACTCCAAATCAAGCAAATAAGCACTTGTTGGATAGATAATTCCAAGATCTTTCCAATGAGTACTTCCATGTCTAAAAAGACCCCGTATAATCCGGCCCCACACCCCGGATAATCCGGCCCTGCTTTGGAGATCCTGCAAAGGACGTCGGCGCGACGTTCTGTGTCGGGGCGGATATTTGACCGGACTTTTCCCCCAGAAAATCCGGCCGCCGGATAATCCGACCCACCTAGACTGGATAATCCGGCCCTAAAAGTCTCCATCAGATCCGGACGGATCTGACTGTATCCGACACGTTTTTGTTTCGCGTTTTTCGGACGTTTCGGCGGCCATATAAGCCTGGGAACGCCCTCTAGTTTAGGTTAGACCACGTTAAAACTATTTTGGAGTTTTTTCTTTCATAGAACCTCTAGAATTACCCTGTGTTCGAATCTATCAAATATAATTGAGTGTGATCTGTTGTTCCATTGGGAATTAGTCGATTGCCTACTACCATTCATGGTCACGGCTGCGTGCGCAAGAGCGTGGTGTTGTGAATATCCTACAAGGTTCGAGAGCTGTTGCATTGGCATCAGGGATCGAGCGGGAGAGTTCATAGCTACAGGCTAGTTATCTATCATCCACCATCATCACCGCCATCCGCTTACTAAGAAGATCGGGCCACCCCATATCATCTTGGTATCAGATTTCCAGTGTTGCCTCGGTAAGCATCCACAAATCTATCCATAGATTAGAGAGTGGTTTTCGTCCTATACAGAAAAAGCCTTACAAAAAGATTTGCCATAGACTAGATTGCATCGTTTTCGAGTTTTCGTTGCTGATTGTATCTTCTCGTAGATCCGATCTGCAGGTTTTTCCTCGTAGGAGTCTAGTTTTTCGTTTGTGTCAAGGTTTAGGGTTTGATCTTGTTTTTCGCCGTGTCAACCATCACCGTGTTCCGCAAGTTTTTCCTCGTTTGTCTGAGTCCACATAGTGTACCTTTGTTTGCATACCATAGACACAGCCTATCTACGGCATCCGTGCCTAGGAACGTAGCCACGTGACTAGTTGCTTTGCTCCGACAGGCTGCTCATTAGGGTTTGAAGTGCAAATTTTTTTTATAGGTAGACCGGATTATTCGGCCCCCGACAAACTGGAATATCCGGCCCATAATTGCTCAGAATTGTTGCATCCCGTATTGCATTGTGTCAGATACTTGAAAAATCAAAAAAAAAAGAGAAAGAAGAAAAAAAAGTTGGGATGATGAGGATAACCCTACAATTACACCTACCCTAGTGACTACTGAAGATGCAACAACAGTCGCTAGAAAGGATCAGTCCAATGAGATTAGAATTGGACCTATTACAAGAGCTCGTGCTAAGCTACTTGAACAACAGGTGAATTTACTCCTAAACGAATCTGGTACTTGGATTGATGAGAACTTTATACTGCCTAAGTCTATGCATTTATGTATGATCAGGTTCGTTGGAGAAACAAGCATGGCGCGAGGAGGAGAAGGGCTACAAGAGAAGCCCAACATGATGATCGCCCAAGGATGCGCGGGGGAGGAGCGGGAGGAAGGCGCAATACAAGCAAGGGAGATCATCAAAGAGAAGAAACGTTCAATTCGGACAGACAGAAGTCCTGAAATTGAAACAGACGTCGATTCCTCATACAAACTCCAAATCAAGCAAGTAAGCACTTGTTGGATAGATAATTCCAAGATCTTTCCAATGAGTACTTCCACGTCTAAAAAGACCCCGGATAATCCGGGCCCCACACCCCGGATAATCCGGCCCTGCTTTGGAGATCCTGCTAAGGATGTCGGCGCGACGTTCTGTGTCGGGGCGGATATTTGACCGGACTTTTCCCCCGGAAAATCCAGCCCCGAATAATCCGACCCACCTAGACCGGATAATCCGGCCCTAAAAGTCTCCATCAGATCCGGACGGATCTGACTGTATTCGACACGTTTTTGTTTCGCATTTTTCGGACGTTCCGGCGGCCATATAAGCCTGGTAACACCCTCTAGTTTAGGTTAGACCACGTTAAAAATATTTTCGAGTTGTTTCTTTCATAGAACCTCTGGAATTACCCTGTGTTCGAATCTACCAAATATAATTGAGTGTGATCTGTTGTTCCATTGGGAATTAGTAGATTGCATACTACCGTTCGTGGTCACGGCTGCGTGTGCAAGAGCGTGGTGTTGTGAATATCCTACAAGGTTCGAGAGCTGTTGCATTGGCATCAGGGATCGAGCAGGAGAGTTCATAGCTACAGGCTAGTTATCTATCATCCACCATCATCACCGCCATCCGCTTAGTGAGAAGATCGGGCCACCCTATATCATCTTGAAAAAAAAGAAAAATTATGGTATCAGAGTTGCTGCTCCTTTTACACCATCGGCCAAGCCAGCAAGTACACCTTCGTTTGGTTCTAATGCTCGGAAACCCGCTTCTCCTGCTACTACCTCGGAAACCCGCTTCTCCTGGTTAGTTATGCCGTTTGGTCTTACTCATGCATCTAGTACTTTCATGCGTTTGATGAATCATGTTTTGAGAGAGTTTATTGGTCATTTCGTGGTTGTTTACTTTGATGATATACTCATATACAGCCACACCGAATCTGGACATTGCACTCATATTAGACAAGTTTTGCAAGTGTTACGTGACAATAAACTGTATGCTAATCTTGAGAAGTGTACATTTGCAAAAGATAAGGTCATATTCCTAGGATTTGTTGTTTCTAAGCATGCAGTAGAGGTAGATCAATCTAAAATTGAATCATTTCAGAATTGGCCTACTCCAATGAATGTTAGTCAAGTGCGTAGTTTCCACGGTCTCGCTGGTTTTTATAGGCGCTTTGTAAAAGATTTTAGCACCATTGCTGCACCATTAAATGATTTGACAAAGAAAGGCGTTCCTTATGTATGGGGCGCGGCCCAAGACATTGCATTTGATACATTAAAACGTTTGCTTACTTCTGCACCATTACTTGCATTACCTGATTTTTCGAAGCAATTTGAAGTTGAATGTGATGCTAGTGGTATAGGCATAGGTGGCGTTTTGATGCAAGAGGGTCGGCCTATAGCTTATTTTTCTAAGAAATTGACTGGTGCTCGTTTGAATTATTCTATCTATGATAAAGAATTGTATGCACTTGTTAGAGTACTTGAGGTTTGGCAACATTATTTGTGGCCAAAGGAATTCATCATACATTCTGATCATGAAGCATTGAAATACTTGAAAGCTCAATCGAATTTATATAGAAGATTAGCTAAATGGGTTGAGTTCATTGAGTCTTTTCCTTACACCATTAATTATAAGAAGGGAAAAGAGAATGTTGTTGCCGATGCTCTATCTAGGAAGAACATGCTATTAACCAATCTTGATGTTAAAATTCCTGGATTAGAAGCTATTTGTGCACTTTATGCAACTGACCATGATTTTGCTGAACCATATCGTTTGTGTGCTCTTAGAAATGCATGGGATAAGTATCATATACATGATGGATATTTGTTTCGAGCTAACAAACTATGTATTTCAGAATCGTCGTTGCGTTTGTTCTTAGTGCGGGAATCACATGCTGGTGGTTTGATGGGTCCATTTGGGCGTGAGAAGGCGTTGCTCACGCTTGCTGATCACTTTTATTGGCCCAAGATGAGGCGTGATGTGTACAGATTTGTGAGCTGATGTATTACATGCCACAAGTCGAAATCTAAGCTGAAGCCTCACGGTTTGTATACACCTCTCTGCACCGACTACTCCATGGGAAGACATTAGTATGGATTTTGTTCTAGGTCTACCTAAAACTCAGAGAGGTCATGATTCTATATTTGTGGTAGTGGATAGGTTCTCTAAGATGGCTCATTTTATTGCCTGGCACAAAAGCGACGATGCGTCGCATGTTGCTAACCTGTTTTTCAGGGACATCGTGAGATTACATGGAGTACCAAAGACGATTGTTTCTGACCGTGATGTGAAGTTCATGAGATACTTTTGGAAGACCTTATGGGGGAAGCTAGGAACGAAGCTGCTGTTTAGTACTACATGTCATCCCCAAACATATGGTCAAACGGAGGTGGTAAATCGAACATTGTCACAGGTGCTAAGGACCATGATTAAAAAGATTCTGTTGGAGTGGGAAGAGTGTTTGCCACAAGTTGAGTTTGCTTACAACAGGGCTGTGCATTCAACTACTCAGCTTTGTCCTTTTGAGGTGGTGTATGGTTTCAAGCCATTGACGCCACTTGATATGTTGCATCTGCCATTACATGAGAGAGTTGATATGGAGGCATCAAAATGTGCTGATTATGTGAAGAAAATACATGAGAAGACTCGAGAGGCTATTGAGAAGAAAGGCAAGAATATTGCTGCTGCAAGGAATCAAGCAAGGAAAGAAGTGTTGTTCGAGCCTGGAGATATGGTTTGGGTGCATCTACGCAAGGATAGGTTCCCACTACTTCGAAAGTCAAAATTGAAGCCACGTGGTGCTGATCCTTACAAGGTGTTAGCCAAGATTAATGATAATGCCTACTCGGTTGATATACATATTGAGGAGTTTGGTGGAGTTAGCAACAACTTCAACGTTGCTGATTTGTCACCATATGCTGGACAAGACCTTGGAGCGTCGAGGTCGACGCCTTTTGAAGGGGAGGGGAGATGATGAGGACATCCCTACAATTACACCTACCCCAGTGACTACTGAAGATGCAACAACAGTCGCTAGAAAGGATCAGTCCAATGAGATTAGAATTGGACCTATTACAAGAGCTCGTGCTAAGCTACTTGAACAACAGGTGAATTTACTCCTAAACGAATCTGGTACTTGGATTGATGAGAACTTTATACTGCCTAAGTCTATGCATTTATGTATGATCAGGTTCGTTGGAGAAACAAGCATGGCGCGAGGAGGAGAAGGGCTACAAGAGAAGCCCAACATGATGATCTCCCAAGGATGCGCGAGGGAGGAGCGGGAGGAAGGCGCAATACAAGCAAGGGAGATCATCAAAGAGAAGAAACATTCAATTCGGACAGACAGAAGTCCTGAAATTGAAACAGACGTCGATTCCTCATACAAACTCCAAATCAAGCAAATAAGCACTTGTTGGATAGATAATTCCAAGATCTTTCCAATGAGTACTTCCACGTCTAAAAAGACCCCGGATAATCCGGGCCCCGCACCCCGGATAATCCGGCCCTGCTTTGGAGATCCTGCTAAGGACGTCGGCGCGACGTTCTGTGTCGGGGCGGATATTTGACCGGACTTTTCCCCCGGAAAATCCAGCCCCGAATAATCCGACCCACCTAGACCGGATAATCCGGCCCTAAAAGTCTCCATCAGATCCGGACGGATCTGACTGTATTCGACACGTTTTTGTTTCGCGTTTTTCGGACGTTCCGGCGGCCATATAAGCCTGGTAACACCCTCTAGTTTAGGTTAGACCACGTTAAAACTATTTTCGAGTTGTTTCTTTCATAGAACCTCTGGAATTACCCTGTGTTCGAATCTACCAAATATAATTGAGTGTGATCTGTTGTTCCATTGGGAATTAGTAGATTGCATACTACCGTTCGTGGTCACGGCTGCGTGTGCAAGAGCGTGGTGTTGCGAATATCCTAGAAGGTTCGAGAGCTGTTGCATTGGCATCAGGGATCGAGCGGGAGAGTTCATAGCTACAGGCTAGTTATCTATCATCCACCATCATCACCGCCATCCGCTTAGTGAGAAGATCGGGCCACCCTATATCATCTTGAAAAAAAAGAAAAATTATGGTATCAGAGTTGCTGCTCCTTTTACACCATCGGCCAAGCTAGCAAGTACACCTTCGTTTGGTTCTAATGCTCGGAAACCCGCTTCTCCTGCTGCTAGCTCGGAAACCCGCTTCTCCTGGTTAGTTATGCCGTTTGGTCTTAGTCATGCATCTAGTACTTTCATGCGTTTGATGAATCATGTTTTGAGAGAGTTTATTGGTCATTTCGTGGTTGTTTACTTTGATGATATACTCATATACAGCCACACCGAATCTGGACATTGCACTCATATTAGACAAGTTTTGCAAGTGTTACGTGACAATAAACTGTATGCTAATCTTGAGAAGTGTACATTTGCAAAAGATAAGGTCATATTCCTAGGATTTGTTGTTTCTAAGCATGCAGTAGAGGTAGATCAATCTAAAATTGAATCATTTCAGAATTGGCCTACTCCAATGAATGTTAGTCAAGTGCGTAGTTTCCACGGTCTCGCTGGTTTTTATAGGCGCTTTGTAAAAGATTTTAGCACCATTGCTGCACCATTAAATGATTTGACAAAGAAAGGCGTTCCTTATGTATGGGGCGCGGCCCAAGACATTGCATTTGATACATTAAAACGTTTGCTTACTTCTGCACCATTACTTGCATTACCTGATTTTTCGAAGCAATTTGAAGTTGAATGTGATGCTAGTGGTATAGGCATAGGTGGCGTTTTGATGCAAGAGGGTCGGCCTATAGCTTATTTTTCTAAGAAATTGACTGGTGCTCGTTTGAATTATTCTATCTATGATAAAGAATTGTATGCACTTGTTAGAGTACTTGAGGTTTGGCAACATTATTTGTGGCCAAAGGAATTCATCATACATTCTGATCATGAAGCATTGAAATACTTGAAAGCTCAATCGAATTTATATAGAAGATTAGCTAAATGGGTTGAGTTCATTGAGTCTTTTCCTTACACCATTAATTATAAGAAGGGAAAAGAGAATGTTGTTGCCGATGCTCTATCTAGGAAGAACATGCTATTAACCAATCTTGATGTTAAAATTCCTGGATTAGAAGCTATTTGTGCACTTTATGCAACTGACCATGATTTTGCTGAACCATATCGTTTGTGTGCTCTTAGAAATGCATGGGATAAGTATCATATACATGATGGATATTTGTTTCGAGCTAACAAACTATGTATTTCAGAATCGTCGTTGCGTTTGTTCTTAGTGCGGGAATCACATGCTGGTGGTTTGATGGGTCCATTTGGGCGTGAGAAGGCGTTGCTCACGCTTGCTGATCACTTTTATTGGCCCAAGATGAGGCGTGATGTGTACAGATTTGTGAGCTGATGTATTACATGCCACAAGTCGAAATCTAAGCTGAAGCCTCACGGTTTGTATACACCTCTCTGCACCGACTACTCCATGGGAAGACATTAGTATGGATTTTGTTCTAGGTCTACCTAAAACTCAGAGAGGTCATGATTCTATATTTGTGGTAGTGGATAGGTTCTCTAAGATGGCTCATTTTATTGCCTGGCACAAAAGCGACGATGCGTCGCATGTTGCTAACCTGTTTTTCAGGGACATCGTGAGATTACATGGAGTACCAAAGACGATTGTTTCTGACCGTGATGTGAAGTTCATGAGATACTTTTGGAAGACCTTATGGGGGAAGCTAGGAACGAAGCTGCTGTTTAGTACTACATGTCATCCCCAAACATATGGTCAAACGGAGGTGGTAAATCGAACATTGTCACAGGTGCTAAGGACCATGATTAAAAAGATTCTGTTGGAGTGGGAAGAGTGTTTGCCACAAGTTGAGTTTGCTTACAACAGGGCTGTGCATTCAACTACTCAGCTTTGTCCTTTTGAGGTGGTGTATGGTTTCAAGCCATTGACGCCACTTGATATGTTGCATCTGCCATTACATGAGAGAGTTGATATGGAGGCATCAAAATGTGCTGATTATGTGAAGAAAATACATGAGAAGACTCGAGAGGCTATTGAGAAGAAAGGCAAGAATATTGCTGCTGCAAGGAATCAAGCAAGGAAAGAAGTGTTGTTCGAGCCTGGAGATATGGTTTGGGTGCATCTACGCAAGGATAGGTTCCCACTACTTCGAAAGTCAAAATTGAAGCCACGTGGTGCTGATCCTTACAAGGTGTTAGCCAAGATTAATGATAATGCCTACTCGGTTGATATACATATTGAGGAGTTTGGTGGAGTTAGCAACAACTTCAACGTTGCTGATTTGTCACCATATGCTGGACAAGACCTTGGAGCGTCGAGGTCGACGCCTTTTGAAGGGGGGGGGAGATGATGAGGACATCCCTACAATTACACCTACCCCAGTGACTACTGAAGATGCAACAACAGTCGCTAGAAAGGATCAGTCCAATGAGATTAGAATTGGACCTATTACAAGAGCTCGTGCTAAGCTACTTGAACAACAGGTGAATTTACTCCTAAACGAATCTGGTACTTGGATTGATGAGAACTTTATACTGCCTAAGTCTATGCATTTATGTATGATCAGGTTCGTTGGAGAAACAAGCATGGCGCGAGGAGGAGAAGGGCTACAAGAGAAGCCCAACATGATGATCTCCCAAGGATGCGCGAGGGAGGAGCGGGAGGAAGGCGCAATACAAGCAAGGGAGATCATCAAAGAGAAGAAACATTCAATTCGGACAGACAGAAGTCCTGAAATTGAAACAGACGTCGATTCCTCATACAAACTCCAAATCAAGCAAATAAGCACTTGTTGGATAGATAATTCCAAGATCTTTCCAATGAGTACTTCCACGTCTAAAAAGACCCCGGATAATCCGGGCCCCGCACCCCGGATAATCCGGCCCTGCTTTGGAGATCCTGCTAAGGACGTCGGCGCGACGTTCTGTGTCGGGGCGGATATTTGACCGGACTTTTCCCCCGGAAAATCCGGCCCCCAGATAATCCGACCCACATAGACCGGATAATCTGGCCCTAAAAGTCTCCATCAGATCCGTACAATCTGACTGTATCTGACACGTTTTGTTTTCGCGTTTTCGGATGTTTTGGCGGCCATATAAGCCTGGGAACGCCCTCTAGTTTAGGTTAGACCACGTTAAAACTATTTTGGAGTTGTTTCATTCATAGAACCTCTCGAATTACCCTGTGTTCAAATCTACCAAATATAATTGAGTGTGATCTGTTGTTCCATTAGGAATTAGTAGATTGCATACTACCATCCGTGGTCACGGCTGCGTGCGCAAGAGCGTGGTGTTGTGAATATCCTACAAGGTTCGAGAGCTATTGTATTGGCATCAGGGATCGAGCGGGAGAGTTCATAGCTACAGGCTAGTTATCTATCATCCACCATCATCACCGCCATCCGCTTACTGAGAAGATCGGGCCACCCCATATCACCACTACAAAGGTCAATTTTCGAAAAAATAGTGGCTCCACACAACTCATCAAGCATGTCATCAAGACGCAGTATAGGATGTCGATAACGCACGGTAATAGCATTGATTGGACGGCAGTCCATGCATAACCATAACGTATCATCCGACTTTGGAACAAGAATCACGGGTACCACACTTGGACTAGTGCTAACTTGGATCAAACCTTTGGAGACGAGTTGGTTGATTTGATGTTCGATCTCCTTCTTCTCCTCTGGGCTCATGCGGTAAGCGACGCTGTTTGGAAGAGGTGCGGCGTGAATGAGATCAATGCGATGTTCGATGCCGCGAAGAGGAGGTAGTCCATGTGGGAGCTCTTCGGGGAACACATCTTTGAATTCCTGCAAAACAATCATCAGAGATGGAGGAACATTGGTTAATTTATTAGTTTCTTGCGCTAGTCCCTTGCAAATGAGGACATGGTGTAAGATGGATGGGTTGTTCTGCACATCTCACATCTCACTTTTGGTTTTTTCACACGAGTTTGGCTTGTGTCTTGTGGCTCTCACTCACTATGATGTGGTTCTCTCGCTCACCGCTCTTCTCACAAAGAGGTGTTGTGTTTTGCACCCTCGCTAAAGCCTTTGCATTGTCCGCAATTATTTGGCTAGGAGTAATTGGTTGCAAAACACATGTTTTATTGAGCCATTTAAAGGTGTACACATTGGTGCAACCATCATGTAGAGTAGCCTTGTCAAATTGCCATGGTCAACCAAGCATCATGTGGCAAACCATCATTGGGACTACATCACACTCGACCGTGTGTTTTTAAGGACCAATGGCGAAGGTGACCGATAAGGTATGCTTGATCTTCACGGACCCTTGGTCACTTAGCCATTGCACATGGTAGGGGTGCTTATGCGGATGGAGAGTGAGGTTGACCTTCTCACACAAATCGGTGCTAGCAAGGTTGTGGCAACTCCCTCCATCGATGATTACTTTGATAGATTTGCCATTGATGCTGGCTTGTGTTTGGAAGATATTTGAGCGTTGGTCTTCATGCTCTTGTGCTTGAGTGGTCAAGAACCTTGTGACGACAAGCG
This sequence comes from Avena eriantha, assembly GCA_910589775.1. Classification (NCBI taxonomy): domain Eukaryota; kingdom Viridiplantae; phylum Streptophyta; class Magnoliopsida; order Poales; family Poaceae; genus Avena; species Avena eriantha. The sequence continues at coordinate 362,259,547 of OU342744.1, forward strand.
ATGGACTTGCGTCATGTTCACACATGAGGAGTTCTTGGTCATCTTCCACTCGTTGCCTTGCGACTGCTTCCTTGACTCGGGCATCAAATTTATCTTCACTCAAGTACTCTTCGTCGCCATTATCATGGATGAACAAAATTTTCTTGTTTCCACACTCGTCCGACTTGTGTGGGCTTGAAGGAAGGCTTGGAGGTTCTTGAGGAGCATCCATTGAAGGTTGTTGGCGTAGTGGTTGAAGCTTTCTTTTAGGTAAAATACGTCTTGGTCTTGTTGTACTTGATGTCCCCTTGCACTTGACGTTCGGCCTTTGTTGCGATGTGTACAAGCTCAACCATGTTGTTGTACGTTTGGAACTCGACGATGCGCTTGATTGGGTGGTTCAAACCAATAAGGAAATGTGCCATAGTTTGCTCTATGCGCTCTTCAATATTGGCGCGAATCAAGTTGAGTTCCATTTCCTTGAAGTACTCTTCCACGATCTTTGTCCCTTGGCATAGCGATTGAAGGTAGTTGAAGAGGTCACGCGTGTAGTGCGCGGGAACAAAACGGGATCTCATGTGAGCCTTCATGTCATGCCAAGTTGTGATTGGCGGCTCTTGTCTTGCATCACGAACAACTTGAACTTGTTCCCACCAAAGGTTGGCATACTCATCAAACTCAAGCGAAGCCACGTAGACCATCTTCTCGTTGCTATAATTGTGCATACGGAAGATCTTTTCGACTTCGAGTGCCCATGAGAGATATTCTTTGGGGTCATTTGATCCGGTGAACTTGGGCATCGTGAACTTCAGCTTGCCAGATGTTTTGATGCAGCCCGTCCTACGGACGCTACTACTACATCTACAACGCCAAGTCCAAGCTCGTCCCCAAGTCACCCAAGAAGACAGACGGAGCGGTACTACCGCTCCCAACAGCGGTAGTACCGCGCCCCGGTAGTACCGCTCAGCCTCAGCAGTACTACCAGCCATGAATGAAGCCCGCGTCATCGCCTCTGGATGCCTCGGTACTGGCTTGCGGTACTACCGCCCCCAAGCGGTACTACTGGCTACACAACCGGTACTACCGGACCTGGAGCTCGACAACAGTTCAAGCCTAGAGCTACCACCCCCTGAAGCCGCTACCGCTTCTGTCCGGTACTACCGGACCCGAGGACGGTACTACCGATCAAGTCTGGGCCTGTGCGCCTCAATAGCAGGGCCACAACCCATGTACCCCCTTATTATGTTGCAACCCTAGTATTATGCCCAAACTACCCCTATGTAAGTGGCTGGCCAATAAATAGAGCCCCCACTTCTCATGTATCCCTTAGGCATAGATGATAGACTAAAGAAAACCCCCTTTGTCAAACCTCTAGTTTTGCCTCATCCCCTTCCACCAAAGGGGATCGACTATCGTGACCACCTCATTGGAGTTTGCATCGCACCTCCCTCGTTGTACAAGGCCTTGGCATCAGTGTCCCTTTGCCAAGACGTCAAGACCCTCTCCAAGGTGTTCTTCCCTCTCCGTGTGGGATCGAGGGAGCACGTTGGCCGATCTTTCGTTACAAGGATTCTATCGGACTGGTGGCCACCGGCGGGAGCAATCGGCCTTGTATCGTGTGAGTTTTGCGTGTGTTCATCGTGTTTTTCGCGAGGTGTGCATCCGCTTCCGCTACCTTCTCCCTTTCCCCTCGCTTTCCCATCGATTTGACCACGAGATCCGTGAAGATTGGGCCACCCACGGGGTTACCCCTTAGCATCTGGCATCAGAGCCCAAGTTGGCACGGATTTCACCGTCGTTCTTCCCCACCGAATTCTTTTTCTTGAAAAACCACAAAAATAGCTACAAAATCGAGTGGATCTTGTGTAAACCCCATAACATCTGGTATCAGTAGCTTTTGGTTGCCACGGATTTCTCCTCGATTTGGTATTTCCCCATAAATTCGAAAATTCCACCAAAAATAGCCCCAATTCGTGTTTTGGACTGATCTATGATTTGAGTGTGTTTTGGTAGGTTTTGATCTGTGGATTACTTGCTAAACTTGTTGATCTACCTTTTCCTGCGTTCCCATGGCCTAATTTCTTCATTTACCCCTCCGATTTGGTGTTTTTCTTGAAGATTTTCGGCCCAAATCGCCCAAAAATCGCAAAAACGCATCAAAACTGGGTGTTTCTACGACATCCGGTACTACCGGGGTCAAAACCCAGTACTACCGCACATCCCCGGTACCTTAACGGTACTACCGGGGCCCTGGAAGACCGGTACTACCGCTCAGAAAACTGGTACTACCGCCCGGTACAGAGAAAAAAATAGCAGAATTCCCAGATTTCAGCTTCTCACCGTTTTGATCATAACTTTTGCATACGAGCTCGGATTTTGGTGTTCTTTAGCTTGTTTCGAAGAGGAGAAGGAGCTCTACATCATCATATCCGTGGTTCATGCTATCTACTCCATCCAAATTCCGTGAGTAAGGCGGAATCCACAAATAAAGGGTGAAGATCGGCGACGAAAGGTATAAAAATTCCGCCACTTCTCCCCACTTGCATCCCTTTGTGAGCTACACTATCTTTGCGATCAGCAAACACCTATTGAGACTAGTTCCTCCTATGATTGCTTGGGCTATACACATTTGATACCTTGTAGAATTCCGAGCAAAAGTTGCGAGCGTGCTCTCATATAGTTACCCTGTATAGTTGTTGGCACAAGAGGCAAGTGAAAAATAGAAAAGAAAAAGAGAAAAAAGAGAAAAACGAGAAAAAAAGAAAAAAAGAAAGAAAGAAACAAGTGCCTCAAAGAATAGGAAGTGCAAGCTCGATGAACATCAAATAGGTGGTACTTATTGTGCATATCTTGTAGCCCACCAATTTTATTGTAATCAAACTAGCGTCTCTCCTTGCACTTGTGCGACACGAGCTTATAGTCTTCGCTAGGTAATCATTTGGTTCTTATCTCACTTTCTCCGTCGCACAAGTCCCATTTATCCCATCGTGTGTGTCTCCTTATATATAATTCCTATCTTGTGGATTGACTTGTTTTGCTCGTGATCATCGTGGTTCTTTACTTGCCATTACAATATCTTGATTTCGGATTGTTCTTGGACACATCACCTTCCATACCTATCCACCATAAGCTTTGTGTGTGTGTGTGTTTTTTAGTGGTTAGTTGGTTTTGGTGTTCCACGTGAACTTCACTTTGCTTGGTTTTGATTGCTCTCAAGTGTTGCCACTTGCACGATACTATCTTTCAAGGTAAAGTTAGGTTTGTCGTTGCATCCCTAACCCATACCACTTCCATATACACCACTTGGTCTTGTGAATCATGTCTAAGGACTCCGGAACCGAGAATGATATCTATGAAGAATCCACGATGAGCCACCATGCCTACGCCTCCACAAGTATAGAGGACATGATGGAGCACTACACCGACAATGGCTCCACATGCTTGGGTGATATGGAGTTCTCCAACAACAATAACTCCCCAAGCATGGATGACTTCAAGGACAACAATGACAAGCTCCTCAAGTTGCATCGACCAAGACGGATCCTCCACCTCAAGAGAAACAAGGTCCACCACCAAATGGACAACTTCAAGCGCGATATGGATAACAACTTCGCCAAAACCATGAGCATGATGGCCAAGACTAATGATGCTATGTGCACATTAGAATGCTTCATTAAGAAGAGTGCCAAGCCCAAGGAGCATTGTCGCTAGCGTCATGTGGATGACCAAGTGCACCGCCTACATCAACCTTCGGCAAGGCATGCCAATGACCTCCGTCGACACCATCATAAGGCGCCTTCTACTACTCGTGCCACCACCAAAATGGCACCAAGAGCAAGGTCTCCTCCACGCCATCAAGCTTCAACACCAAGATTTGATGTCCTAGATGACGCATGCAACTACATGGATGAGGAGGACGAAGACCTCTACTTTGCCAAGTTGGACGAGTACGTCAAGAGAACTACACAAGCCAAGGTGCAAGATGGCGACGACAAGGTCGAGAATGTGAGCATGGGACTTTCCCTTCACCAAAGGAGGCACATGGAGTTGAGCACACCGAGCCTACACCCATATGCTTGAGTGATGATGTGGTACCAATCCCATGTGAGTATCATAGCCACTTAGCCCACTTGAGTGAAAACAAGAGTGAGATGTGCGACTCCACTATATGTGAGATTGAGTGCTTCCATTTGGAGGGCATGAGTGATACACCTAGTGAGTTGAGAGTGGTAGTTGATAGGTCATGTGAGCCCACTTTGATTTCTAATGACTTACCCTCTACCTCTAGTGTGTTTTCTCATGATGTGCTAGGTTCCATGGATCAAGAAGCGCCAAGCTTGGACATGATGATTGATACGGATCAAGCCGATGATCTTATGTTTTGTCCCGATCTTTCACAGCGGGTCAACCAGATAGATGATCTCCCAATATCGCGATGAACGTCACCTGAAGAAGAGGAACGAATCTAGCAAGTAACATGATGAAGATCACCACGCCTCAAACCTGAGCACGACAATCCTTGATGAACACAAGAACCTCCGTTGCAATAATATGATAAACGGTATCACCGTCCCCGGAGGGATGATACACGGTGGAGCACAATATAGTTTTTAGACTAAACAACTCAACTCCCCTAAACCCTAGGTGGCTGGCTCCTTTATATAGGAGGCCTGCAACTAGTCGGTTGGATAGACCCAAACCGAATACACAAACAGACTCGAACCTAACTTGGACTCAGACTCAATAACATAGCAACAATATTTGACACAACCTTAGACTTATCATTACATATCGTAGGTCGTCCTAGCGTGCCAATCATCAATGGGATGCGCCCCGCATCACCTAGCTTGGTGGAGTCCTGAAATTAGGCTTCACCTCCTCCTTCATGCCCATATCATCATCCCCCCTAGAAGAAGCGTTGTCCCCAACGCTTGCGGGTCGGGTCGGTAAGGTGGCGTGATATGAACAATCGCTTCACGTCTTGCTTGCATTCCTTACCACATTATCCCTCTTGGCCTGCTCGATTTGATACAGCCCTTGGCGCCTGCACCTCGTCGCATCTCGATACGAGCCTGGACCTAGGCGTCATCGTCTTCTTCTCAACTTTTGTTGGAACCCGTGGTTGCTGAACATGGACCTTCTTTGCACGACCTGGCATAAGTTGAGTAATGCCTGAACCACACAACCGACGAACATGTCCATCCTTGCCTCTATGCATCCGCACAACTGTCCCAACAAAACACCTCATAGGTGTGCTAATAAAACAGCTCTTGTTACCCCGCTGCACCACATGCACTAGAACATCAGGAGCACAAATATCATCCGTCTGAACAACTGTGTCAACACAAACAACCTTCTGAACACATGCTGCAACATCCTTCCTCTCAGAAATAAGAGGATGCACTTCAACTGGCTTGTCACTAACAAGTTCCACTGGCTTGTCATCTATAGACATAGCTGAAGCAATATCAACATTGTCGCACTGTGCATCATGCTCTCCATCCTGCACCTTAGCTAGCCCAGATTTTGGTTTAGCCTTGCGCACCTTCTCCTTATGTACCACCAGCTCTACATCAGACTTTATGTGATCATCCTGCATAGGCTTCAAAGTCTGCTGTTTGCCACCATGCACAAAGAAATATGTATTTGCTCTTCCAGCATGTGTAATGTTGTAATCATACTGCCATGGATGACCAAGTAACAACCCACATACCTCCAGTGGCAACACATAGCACTCAATCTCATCAATATAATCACCAACTGTAAATGGCACACTCACCTTATGAGTTACCTTCAGCATACCGTATCTATTTAACCACTATAGATGCTTAGGTTCAGGAATACGCCATGTGGACAACCCCAACGCTGCCACCATTGCCTTGCTAATGCCATTAGTACAGCTTCCTCCATCAATAATCAACTTGCATGCTTTGCCTTTGATCATACACTGTACCTGAAATAAATTCCAACGCTGGCCCTTGTCAACTGTCATGCAAGCATCGCTTTGTACCTTGTTGAGTTGCAAATTCAGCCCACTCAATGGTACAACATCCTCCAGAACAATCACCTTGTCCTCTATCTCTGATGGTGCCAAAAATTTAGCACGTAAAAACTTTTTGTAGTCCTCCCAAACAGTATGCTTTGAGACACCTCGCGTATGTGTGTCCATATCCCACCACCGCCAAATTCGCGTATCCTCATGCCTTTTTGTAAGACGAAAAGCGATATTGTCGTCAAACTGCAAATCTGGAGAAAGATCAACACATAAGCAAAAACAAGCTTGCATTGTCTCTTCCCATAACTTGTATTCCGTCGGTGTTGTAGTGTGTAAGAGCTTCCACTTCAATTTACTATAATTACGGCGCACAAAAATTTTCAGGTCTAGATAACCATTGTAGACGTCTTGCGCTGAAAAATCACTAACATTACCCTCAAGATCCATCTTTATTTTCCCCTTTTTTCCAAGCCTTCACCGAGTCCTAGACGCAAAAAGCACTGTCTGATCCGGAGCGCTGGACAACCAAAATCAGCAGAAACTCCGGCGTGGCAGAGCTTCACGGCAGAAATTCAGGCAAAACTGTAACCAAAACAGCTGTCCGTAGACTCTTTCTTCTGAAAGTAGACTGTATGTGCAGGCCACAAATTATCTCGTGCAACTCAATAATTATTCTGACGTAAAGTCCAAGCGAAACCTTAGGCACCAATCTCCTTTTTCTTTCCTTTACTAGAGTCCACGTGACTGTTTCTTGGTATTCACTGATCCAATTGTTAGAGCAGTACGTACAGAGAAGGAATTGCAACGCTCGAGCAATACGGCTCGCTAAAGGGCAGACGCCCGCTGTGGTCTAGCGAGGCGAAAAAAACGGCAGGCATGGGCGAGTGTAGATGGGCCGGCCCACCCTGACGAGCGGGGAGAGTGCCAACCACAGGCGGCTTCGATTGCCAGGCACGCGTCGACTCGATCCTCGGGTACGCGGAAGTCTCGTGAGGCGCGGGCGCAATCCCAAGCGCGATCCCAGGCACGATCCCAGGCGGGCGCGATCCCAACCTCCTTTTGCGCCCTTTTTTTATCCAATGCCCCGATTGGATCTAGGATCGATCAGATCTAATAAAAAACCAGCTCGCGATGGAACGGAACCTGCTCGCAATGTAAACGGACACTGACCAAAAACCTGCTCACGATGGGGTCGGATCGTGATCCCCTTCTATCTTCCAATATCTTCTCCACAAACTGATCTATAAACTGCTTGTAGAAAAATAGTCTACAGACGATCCAAAAACACGCGGTGATCAGCGAGAGCTCCGATACCACCTGATTCGGATCATGCCAATGATCCTATGTTTTGTCCCGATCTTTCATAGCGAGTCAACCAAATAGATGATCTCCCAATAACGCGATGAACGTCACCTAAAGAAGAGGAACAAATCCTGATGAGGACACAATCATGGATCATGCTGCTTTCGAGTGTTTAAACTAGAAAGAAATATTGAGCCTCGTTGAAAATATCACAGGGTGAATTCATTCCTAGTTGGACATGATACTTTGATTTATAAGAGCGTTATACTACCTAAATCATGGTGTTATTGTTTGACTAGATTTGGCATCTATCGGACTAGCGCCAACGGGAGGAGAGGGAGGAAGGCGACCGAGAGATGGAAGATGTATTAGGAGGCAATAAGGAGAGCAAGCATGATCAAGAGAGATATGTGGTGCGCTAGGACATGTTTGAGGTGCACCACGACATATGGCCTGCGCGCCAAGTAAGCCGAACTCATCTATGAGTCGGTATGTATCAGTTTGAGTCAAACCGGCTCAGTTTGGGCCAAGATATGGCTGTTTTTAGGCCCGTTTAGAGGGGAGGACGCCCCAGCCCTCATATAAACCTCCGTAGCCGTCACAAGTTAGGGTTTAGACCATGTTAAAATATTTTGGAGTTATTTCTTTCATAGAACCTCTGGAATTACCCTGTGTTCAAATCTATCAACTATAATTGAGTGTGATATGTTGTTCTATTGGGAATTAGTAGATTGCATACTACCATTGGTGGTCATGGCTGCGTGCTCAAGAGTGTGGTGTTGTGAATATCCTACAAGGGTTCGAGATCTGTTGCACTGGCATCAGGGATCGAGCGGGAGAGATCATATCTATGCACTAGTTATCTATCATCCACCATATCATCGACAATAGCTTGCTGAGAAGATCGGGCCACCCCATATCATCTTGGTATCAGATTTCCAGTGTTGCCTCGGTAAGCATCCACAAATCCATCCATAGATTAGTTGTTTTCGTCCTATATAGAAAATAGCCGCACAAAAAGAGTTGCCATAGCCTAGATTACATCGTATTCGAGTAATAGTTGCTGGTCGTGTTCCTCCTTTAGTTTAGATCTAGATCTGTTCTTCGTAGATCTGTTCTGTGTAGATCTGTTCTTCGTAGATCTGTTCTGTGTAGATCTGTTCTTCGTAGATTTATTTTTGCTTTCTAGTTGTTCTAGTCGAGTTCCCCATCAATTGTTTCCGCCACCATCAAATCAGATCCGATCCAAGCAAAGAGTCCTACACTAGTAGCAACCAACCCTTTAGTCCCGGTTCGTAAGGACCTTTAGTCCCGGAATTCGACCCAGGACTACAAAAGCGGGACTAATGGTCCAAGCTTTAGCCCCGGTTCTGTTACAAACCGGGACTAGAGGTCCAACCACATGGCCCCGCGAGCCGCGCTGGGCGGCAGGACATTTAGTCCCGGTTCATCACACGAACCGGGACTAAAGGTTCCCTGCCGCGGCAGTGTTTTGGGCCATTTGGCTGCCGCGGCAGGAGATGGGGTTTTAGGGTTTTGTGTTTTTCTTTTCATTTTGTGTTTTGTGTTCAATTATTTTTTCATTTTGTATTTTTATTAGAAACAAGTTTTCGTATACATACAGAATGCTACTACACAGTACTAGTACACATTGATGCAATATATAATATAATTTCTCTTACAAGCATACATGGAGTCCCAACCGGGTCCAGAGCATGTCTATTTGATTACATGGATGCTTTAGGGTCTACGTATAGAGTATTCTCCGCGTGGGTCTATGAACTCGTCGACAAAAAATCCAGCAAATTCCTCTTGGATTGCTATTAGGTGGTCCTCTAGTAGGAGCTTGTCCTGCATCGCGTCCAACTATATAAAAAGGAGATCGTATGAATTAGACTCAACACAACTTTTTTTAATAAAAATAAAGGGTGAATATATTGTTTACTTACTCGAAAATTTACCGAGGGCTTCTCAATACTGATGCGAATGAACTCGTACACGTAGAATCCACATAGATTAGTCCCCTGTGGCTGCCTCGTGCACTTTACAAGAATAGAATTCAATCAAATAATAACTGTAGCATGATAAATGCACATAAACTAGAATTAAATAGATGCGCGGACTTAGCTCGTAGTACTTACCGAGAGCGATTTGAAAAATAGCTCCTCACGCCATTGACCGCGAACAAGGTTCTTGAACCGTGTCAAAACCCTACCCGACAAAGAAAATTAATGTATGAGTTAATAACTACTTGATATCCCAGAAAATGAACAAAAGAAACCGATATAGTGCGATAATGGTTGAAATTACCTCTGGAGCGCATCGATAATGCTGGGGTAGTCTTCAATTTCTTTGTTTAGTGAGTCCATGATGTGAACTCTTCCCAAGTCAACTGAAATGCTTAGAAGAATCCAGTGGTACCTACACAAGGTTTACATACATCAGTAACTCATCATTTACACTAAACATCGAGTAAGCAAAATTTAATGTGTACAAGAACTCACTTACCGTCGTGGTAAGGAAATAGTATTTCATTACAAAAATGCTGGTTCATGAGAAACCGGAACAAGTTGTGCTCGGTCTCCAGTGTCTTATCCTTTTGTATAACTCCATGAACTCGATGTGGGTCAATGAACCCAAATCCATTGATAGCCTTTCTTTTACAATCGAGAATCTTCATTCTGCATCATTATATATAGCGTATAAAAGAATATAGTGAGTATACTTACCGGCAATGAATTGAACAAGCTAAGATAGAGACTTAATTACATAAATAAAGTAATCACTTACAGAAAATAGCAACTGAGGATAGATTTGTCGAGTTCCTTTAGATTGAACAACTGAAATAATTCTATAAATTCAACAAGGACCTCGTCTTCAGCGAAGTAATGTGATTTTCAAACTTTCAGTAGGAGCCAATATTGTTGTTCTTTTGATGCTTTCATGTACCATTCATGGAATCGTCGCATTTGTGTTGGCATATCCTGAAGCCTCTCAGAACTGACTAGAGGCTCCCCATGAACAAATTTGGGTGCTACCTCAGCCTTGGGCATATCGCTGTGAAGAATGTCATGAATAGACATATTACATTCTTTGGCCAATATCCTAGCCGTTTCCGGATTTATAGGTTCTACCTCATATAGTTGAGGTTCGGGTATCTGCACCTAGAGCGGGGGGAGCGATTGATTTTCTTGTTTCCCCAGCTAGGGAACATCTCTTTTGGTTCTTCGGCTACCACTCGATTGTTTTGCTTGTTTCCCCAGCCAGGGGACATCTGTTCTGATGCTTCCGCTACCACTCGATGGTTTTGCTTGTTCCCCTGCTGGGGAACCTCTTTTGTGATGCTTTCTCTACCGCTTGATCACTTCTGTTTCAGTGTCTTCTGAAGACATCGTGTATAGTCATCTGGCGCATTTAACTGAACTTGGGATGGCTGCGTCAGTAATTTCCTAAAGTGGTCCTTGGTTTCTGGTTTTATTTGGACCTCTGGCTCAGGTTGTTTCTTTTTAAAATGAGCATCCACTTAGGCCCGTACGACCGCATCGGTCTCCTCATCGGTCAGGTCGTAAGCCCTCTTGGGAGGAACCAGCGGTACTCTTGGGAGGGGCGACAACTGTCGCTTCGTGCGTCGGTTATCGCTCGACGGAGCGGTGCTATTCTTCCGCTTTTGGCCCTTAGTGGGTGGAGGTGGCTGCGTAGATTGAGATGGACTCGTATTGGGGTCATGGATTGGACTTGGAGGTGGTGGACTTTTACTGGGAGGAGACGGTGGACTTAGAGGTGATGGATTGTTTCTCGGTGGAGAAGGTGGCCTTGGTGTCAAGCCTAGAAACTTGATGTATTCTTTTTTCCAAAGAATGAAGCCACTCGTGACTTCTCCAAGTGTCGTCTCCCCTTAACCTCCAGGGATGTCAAGCTATAGTGACTGACACATCGGTTGAACTTCATCCACACCGACACGAGCATAGCCAGCTAGAATCGGATTGCAATGGTAGGTCGCTCCCGGTGCAGAAGGTAAAGCAAAGCCGACCGCCACCTTCATGGATATGTTCTTCAGTTCAACATGGAGCTCACAACTAGTCTTCTCCTTAATTGCATCCACGGGGTACACATCCATCGTTGCATCATTACCGTGGCCCTCCGTGGAAGCCACGCTGCTTTTTCGTTGTGATGGGCTGACCGTACTGTCTGGTGCATGATCTTGCTGTCGGAGTCCTTTAAGTTCATTAATCTCCTGGCGATGCTCCTGCAGCATGTCTTCAAACCCCGCGAACCGCTCCGTATCCTCCTCTTTTTGCTGCTTTGTTTTTCTCGATCGGCTTCTGTACGTGTCAAGGTGCTCGGGAAACGCGATAACCCATGGATAAGAAGGTTCGAACCCTCTTGTTCGTCCAGCCTTTTAAGGATTCCCGAGAGCCTTTGCCAGCTCATCGTTCTCTCTGTCGGGAACAAACGTTCCCTCTTCAACCTCTTTTATCACTTTAATAAGTTCATTATTGGGTGAAGAAACTTCTTTGGCTGCAACAATCTCGCATGTTTCTGGGTCAAACGATGCCCCATGCCCGAGTACCCAATTTCTTGACCTCCTGGGCCAACGAGACGTAGCTGGAGTGACCCCTTTAGCCTCCAGGTCAGCCTCAGCTTTATCCCACTTAGGCATGACACTCATGTAGCCACCTGTGCCCATATGATGGTGATATTTCTTTTGGTTGCATTTAACTTATTCTTTTCTAACATTGCCTTAGCTGGTGCCGAGGTCTTGTATTCCACAAATGCGGCCCAGTTATCCTGCTGCAACTCTAGTGGGCCAGTGAATGGAGGAGTTTTTTTCTTCAAGACATACTTGTGGTACAATCTTTTCTTCCATTCCTTTAATAGTTCGGCCATCTTCTTAAGAGCAAAGTGCTTGACTTTCCTCGTCATTTGTTGTGTGAGCTCATTAGTCTCCAGGACTGGTAGGGTGAAATGTGTCATGAGAGAATTCCACATCGCATCTCTCGCCCTGTCATCTAGAAAACTACCCCCAACTGGATCCTTTTTATTTCCTGGCTTATTCCAATTTCACGTGGTGATCGGGACGGTGTCTCTAAGAATCACTCCGCATTGACTTGTAAATGCATTCGCATATTCTTTGGGCTCCAACGATTGACCCAGCGGAGAGACTAAGTCAATGCTGAAACGGACATCAGCGGGCAACTTGTGTGTCGGGCCTTTGGTCCTTGTAGAAGATTGGCCGGAAGCGGAGGTCTAAGAGAAGAAACATTCGTCAGTACATATATACGAATCAATTAGTGCATCTATACTAGTGATCGATCGATAGAGGCTTTATATACCTCGACGGAGTTTTTTATTATTATGGTGTCTTCACCATGGTCTCTACCATGGTCAGCACCATCGTCTCCACCATCTTCTCCTCCAGACAAATTAAGATACTCAGAGCCATCGTAATAAGAACCCCTAGTACCGTCATCTATCATGCTGAGAAGCTCCTCTTCATTCTGTCTACCGTCCATAGCTTAACTAATACAGAAAAAGAATATTGCATTAAGTAAAAGAATATTACAATTGTGACAACTCGGATACAATACTTAGTGATTAAGATAAAGTACAATAATATAAGATAAAGTATATTATTAATACATCTTGCTCATATCTCGCTCATAATATAAAGTACATTATTAATACATCTCGCTCATATCAAACTAGCGAACTCGGCTGCCGTGTTCTGTGCTACGGGAGCTCTGCAGCCAGAGAAGAGGAACCAACTCCGGAGAATAGCTCGGGTGAGATCCGTGAACCTGCCAGATATTGGAGAACCTAGTCTCCAAAAGATACATGTATCGGCGTACGTGCTCGTCCTCCTCCCTGATACAATGACGTACCACCTCCACACTTGTAGCATTCACCGTTGAAAGGTGTATCACTCTTTGCTTGCTTGCCACTTGGGGGCAGTTTTCCTTGAGGAAGTGTGGGCTTGAAGGAAGGCTTGGAGGTACTTGAGGAGCTACCATTGAAAGTTGTTGGTGTAGCGATTGAAGCTTGCTTGTAGGTGAAGTACGTCTTGGGCTTGTTGTACTTGATATCCTCTCGCACTTGACGTTCAACCTTTGTTGAGATGTGCACAAGCTCAACCATGTTGTTGTAGGTTTGGAACTCGACAATGCGCTTGATTGGGTGATTCAAGCCAATAAGGAAACATGCCATTGTTTGCTCCGTGTGCTCATCAATGTTGGCACGAATCAAGTTGAGTTCCATTTCCTTGAAGTACTCTTCCACAGTCTTTGTCCCTTGACAAAGCGCTTGAAGGTTGTTGAAGAGGTCACGAGTTTAGTGTGCGGGGATGAACCGGGATCTCATGTGAGCCTTCATGTCATGCCAAGTTGTGATTGGCGGTTCTTGTCTTGCATCACGAGCAACTTGAACTTGTTCCCACCAAAGGTTGGCGCAATCATCAAACTCTAGCGAAGCCATGGCGACCATCTTCTCGTTGCTATAGTTGTGCATGCAGAAGATCTTGTCGACTTTGAGTGCCCACAAGAGGTATTCTTCGGGGTCATTGGATCCGGTGAACTTGGGCATTGTGAACTTGAGCTTGCCAAAAGTTTCTTCATCGTTGCGGTCATTGCGACGAGCTTGGTGACCTTGTTGATGATCTTGTAGTTGGGGAGGTGGAACTTGGTTCTCGCGTCCTTGTTGCGGAGCTTGCTCTTGATATTGTTATTGAGGAGGAGCTTGCTCTTGCTCTTGGCGCGGTTGTTGACGTGGTTGAGGTACTTGGGCCTCATGGTGGCGAAGGTGTGGAGCCTCTTGACGCGGTTGATGATGAAGAGGAGGCTCGTTCCTCGGTTGGTGATGTTGGTTAGGCACATGGGCCTCACGGCAAAGAACATGGTCATGAGCCTCTTGACGTGGTGGGCGTCGCTCAACTTGTATCACTTGACGCTCCAAGTTTTGTTGATGTGGAGGAGGCGCCGCGTGATGACCATGGTGTCGTTGTTGACGTTCATGACGTTGATGACGAAGAGGATGATCTTGGAGAGCTTCACGTCGATGACGAGCTTGATTCTCCAAGTTGGAGTCATCACTTGTTGTGTCAAGTATGTGTCACGGTCGATGGTGGTAGACTTGCGGTTGTACTTGCGGTTGCGCTTGCGGTTCCTCTTGTGGTTGCTCTTGTCGGATCACTAGTGCCCTTGCGTGATGACGGTGTGCTTCTTGCCTTGCTCGTGGCCTTGAAGAGAGGTCACCATCATAGCTTGATGTTGCGGCGTGCCGTGGGGAAGGTACATAGTTCGAAGAGATTCCATCTTCAACCACGGGGGCATCATTGCGTCTTTGAGCACTTTGATGTAGATCTTGTGGAAGAGGTGCATGACGATGCGAAGAACTTGCCGAGCTTGATGCGCGTGAACGTGGTCTTGCCATGCCAACGATGAGGCGTCGAAGATTGTCATTTGTTTCGGCGACGGAGCGTTGAAGCGCTTCATTTTGGTGGCCGAAGTTGTGATGCATTGCATGCATTTGTCATTCGAGGCCGTCGAAGCGGTTGTCGATGTTCTTGAACTCGGCTTGCGTCTCGCCAAATTGTTCATCTTGTCGCGTCTCAAGGGCTTGGCAACATTCACGGAACTCTTGTCGAACGATGAAGTGACTTGCGCGCGTCATGTACGGACCTTGATCTTCTTCTTTGGGAGGTGGTTGGCTCGACTCACCATGCCTATCCATCATGCAAAACACACAAGTATTGTATATGGAAGTGGAATATGGTGGAGTTAGCCTTGTACCTCACCTTGGGGATTGCACCAAACTAGAAACCACAAGTGAGAGCTATAAGCGTGCAAAGTGGAATTGCAAAGAAAACTCACACTAAAGAAAGAATTAACTCTCAAAAGCTTGTTGGTGGTAGGTTAGGATTGTGGAAAGCCAAAGAACCAACCAAAAGAAAAGGGATAGTCAAAAGTGGGTAAAATCCAACAAAACTCAAGTCAAAGTTGAAGGTCAACAACTCAAAAGGGTGACGGGAACCTACGACTATGTACACACACGTGGAGAAAGGTGGGATTGACACGACTATGAAAATGAGCAAACAAAATGTCCTAACAAAGACTAAGCTCATTGTCGTGCCAATGCAAGGAGAGACCGTGGCTCGTTTGCAAAGAGGAAAAATGAGCAACGGATTTGTGCACTTGCCTTGGGCGCTCTTCTTTCTCTCTTGCTTACAAGCATTGAGAATCTCTTTGGCAATGGGAGACTATTTTTTCTTTTGCTTTTTCTTTGTATCTTTTTCTTTCTTTTTTTTTGCTCTCCCTTGATGCTACCTAGTCACACTTGATATTGCTCTTGCACTCTCACTATCCAAGGACAAATGCACAATGCTGAAGCAAACACAAGATGAGCCACTCTCATAGGATAGGTACACACAAAGGAAGATAGGGGTTAACAAGGTGACGCAAGTTATACCTTCTTGGACGATGAACTTGGCGTCGGTGGTGCGGGATGATGTTCGTGGGCCGTGGTGTCGATGAGCGCGGGGGTTGTCGATGCGAAAGCTTGTTGTTAGTTGACGACACGCACACGGGCACAAACAAACAAGGAGAAATTAGCCAATGCAAGATTAGAGGCAAAACTGTCAAAATCAGGCGTCAGGCCGGAGACTCCGGGGTTTCAGGCCGGAGACTCCGGTTGTGGATAAGCCGGAGACTCCGGTATGGAGTTAGATCGCGAACTACTCGTGTTCTTGAGCGGAAATCCACGCCTTGGGTCCTCAAATCCGTGAAAAATTGGCCAAATTGGGCTGGGAAAACGCAGGATAAAGCTGGACCAACACCTAAGACAAGGTTTGGTTGGATCAAAACCACAAGTAACACTCCAAATCAAGAGATCGATCCAAAGGCAATTTTGGGGCTCTTTTTTGGGAATTTTCGAATTTTGGGTGGATAGAAGAAAATTTTGTGGGGGAAATCGTGAGTAACGAAGCTCTTGATAACAATATGTTGAGGGCAAACCTCTAGGGTGGCCCGATCTTTCACAATTCCCTTTCAAATCGAGGATGGAGTGCGGGGAGAGGAGGGGAAGGATGAACACGACGAACACACGCACGAAGAACGCGATGAACACACACACGCAAAACCACAATAAACACCAATAGCGCACGCCGGAGGTGACCGGTCCGGCGCAATCCCTAGGATCGGCGTCAGGCGGAGGACTCTCTCTCGAACCGGCACGGCGAGATGGGAGACTCGGTGAGACCTTGACGTCTAGGCAAAGGGACACCGATGCCTAGGCCTTGTATAACACGGAGGCACGATGCATACTCCAACGAGGTTTGGGGATATTGGTGCTCCTTAGTCAAGGAGCATGAGGCAAGAATTAGATAGATCCACAAAGGGGTTTCCACTAATTCCAATATCATGCCTAGGGTTTACAATGGAGGTGGGGGACTATATATAGGCCAGCCACATAGTCAGGGGTACTTTAGGAATAAAAGATAAGTTCTAGACGGACTAAGGGGTACATGGGCCGAAGACCCAAAGGCCTTTTACATGCCTGGCGACGGTCGGTCCGGAGACTCTGGAGTGGGGGTCCGGAGACTCCGGTCTGGACCGGAGACCCCGGTCTGTCTCCGGACCAGCCTCCGGAGGGGCAGACAGATTGACCCAGCACTTGGTTCTGGAGGCAGACCGGAGGTGGGTCCGGAGACTCCGGTGTCTTCAGGCCGGAGACTTTGGCAGGCCGGAGACTCCGGTGTGCGCAGACCGGAGACTCCGGTCTGAGCAGCTCCAGCGGCGTTTGCTTCATGTTCTGCTCCTTGTCCACCATCCTTGGGTGCTTGGTGATGTGTCGAGACTTCGTACCTGATGATGCATAGGGTAGTTGCATGAAGTAGCATACCATCCAAGGAGGTATCGAATTGGCATGAGGAGAGGAGCGCGTTCACCTTAGCTTGCAGGAGTTTGGTTCGGGCTCGAGTCATGGGTCCACTTGGGGGACTTTTTGGTGTAGATGTAGAAGCGTCCGTAGGACGGGCTGCATCAAACACTAATCCTAAACCTAACACTAACTAAACTAAACCTAATTAAGTAAGTATTCTAACTAACCCTAACTAACCCTAGATAAATACTAATACTAATACTAACTAAATACTAATACTACTAACACTAACACTAACCAAAATACTAATACTACTAACACTAACACTAATACTAACTAAATACTAAAACTAACTAAATACTAATACTACTAACACTAAATAAAATACTAATACTACTAATTAACACTAACCAAAATACTAATACTACTAATTAACACTAACACTAACACTACTACTAACCAAAATTAACTAACCCTAATTAACCAAAATTAACGGGTCGAGGCTGCACGGCGATCACCTAAAGACGGCGAGGCGGTGCAGGGCGGCGAGAGGGCACGACGTGGAGACGGTGCGGGCGGCGAGCTCCACGGGCGCGGGCGGCGGCGGGACAGACGGAGCCGGCGGCGAGCTCCACAGGCGCGGGTGGCGACGGGACGGACGGAGCGGATGGCGTGGTCGTGGCGGCGACCCTCTGGGAAGAAGGTGAAATCGTGATGTCCGGGTCGTGGCATGACCCAGGATGGGGTGGGGGCATTTATACCCCCCCTTTAGCCCCGGTTTGTAATACAACCTCGGGCTAAAGGTATTTTCGCCCGCCGCTCTTCCCCCGCGCGCGCACCCTTTAGCCCCGGTTTGTAGGGTGACCTTTAGCCCCGGTTTGGGCTAAAGGTTATTTTTGGCGCCAAAACCAAAAATGGTTTATAGTTTTTAGAAAATTATGTATTATATATCAAATTTTTCAGAAAAAGAAGATCTATAATTTAAATCTATTATCATACTTTATTATACAACTTAAATGAAATTATCTATTGTTTAACAAGTATTATATTTACTACAAATGTTGGAAAAATATAGTTTATTATTTAAAAACAGAAAAATACATATAATATACCAAAATATTCGCAAAAATAATATACTCATTAGAAATATAATATTTAATACTAAAACTAGTAACTAGGACTAAAACATATTTCCTGCCATTTCCTCCACTTCCCGCCATGTTTTCCCACCATTTCCCCTGCTTCCCGCCATGTTCTCCCGCCATTTCCCCCGCTTCCCGCCATGTTCTCCTGCCATTTCCCTCTATACCTAGGCCAACCGCCATGTCCATAAACACATCCACACCTTCTCTCTCACAACAATGGACACCGCTTTCTGGGCCTTTCTGACGCTCGAGGAGACCGAGGCGCTGTGCGCCTCCAGCTACCCATGCTCGCCGGGGTATCGGCTGCCCGCTGGTTGGATGCTGAGCGCTGGAGGGGTTCCTGTTCCTCCTGTGCCTCAAGGTTCGGCTCGCCAGGCGGCCATCACGAACCACTTCTAACTCGAGATCATGCCGGAGCAGCGGATGGATCCCCATTGGGATCCCGACAACCTCGACACCTAGAATGCCTTCTTCGCAAACCAGCGGGAAAGGGAGCTCACCAGGTACGAGGGTGACGGCCCGCCCCCAGGGAACCACAACGAGGCTGGTCGCCGCCTGTTTTGGGCGAACCGGACAATCGCCGGCGTGATGCGCTACATCGCCATGGGAGACCATCCTTGCCTGAGGTACCCGCACTTTCACCAGCCGCATAGCCACAAGAATGGTGGTGGTGAAGGCCTACGGCGTACTGGGGTCGTCATCTGGGAGCCCCCTCCCCCGCGCGTCATGAATATGAGGCCGGAGGATCCAGCCGTGTGCTACAAGCGACGACGATGACGATGACGATTTCGAAGATGACCCTGAAGTTGTGTACTACAGGGCTAGATATGATTATGACTAATTTTACGTTTTAATATTAATAAATGTCTGGCCCCAGCAAGTTGCAATACTACCTATTGAGATCGAGATAGTTCATATCCATATACATATAAGAAGATCATTAAAAATAAAGGTTTAATAATATTGTACATCACCAACATCCACACATCTCTATTGTTAGGGTTTTCTTCTAATCCGTAACCATGGAGCATCTTCCTTACTTAACGGGATGCTTGGGTCATCCTTCACAGCAAAGGGCGGAATTTCATGAAACTTATCATAATCTTCTAACATGTCTCTCTTATCCTCCACCCCCACGAAGTTGCATTTTACATACTGGACAACATGATCATGTTCATAATAATCAGAGTAGCGCAGTTGAAGCATGTCATGATTCAATTTGGTTTTCAGACATATTGAATTGGTTTGATCTTGTTCACAAATTTGATCATAGATCTTCTTTGAGAAAACTGAATTTAATATTGAAGAACATGACTATCTATTTAGTTGTTTTTCACCATGAAGTTCAAAACAAAGAGGGCGCGCACGCACATTTCACCTAAGGGCGAAATCTACCCGCGCTCGGGGGCTAGTGGCGGGGGGACGACCTCCGGGTACCCCAACCTGACAAGAATATGGGAGTCGGATTGCGTCTGGCTGGCTAAGCGCAGCCGGACAAGACAAGTCAAGCCGGCTATCGCGAGGTAGACGGAGCAGCGAGAAGCAACCGGCTACAGCAGCATAGCCGGAACCAATCAGCAGGACAGGACGACGTGCAACACAGTGCACGGTACGCCCTATACGACGACAAGACTGGCAACTACTCGGCCATACCAAAGACTTTGCGAGGATGACGCGGGAACAGTGGCCCGATGTTGACTACAGGCTCGCATGACGTTCTCTGTGCCCACTACAGCTCGTACTCTGATGGGACATGGTTGTACCGGATACTATAGATGACCGGCGACTGGGACCCACCCGTGGGGCCCGCCAGTCGGACTGGCCAGTGAGACCGTTGCCTCTCTGCCTATATAAGGAGAGGCAAGGCCTCAGTAGAAGGGGTTGGTCTCAGTGCATTTAAGACAGTAGCTAGAGAATACAGCTCAAGGAGCACTTGTAGCTCATATATCGCTCATAGACAGATCGACAGGAGTAGGAGTTTTACCTCTCCACGAGGGCTCCGAACCTGGGTACTTCCTGCGTCCAGCTACGCTTGCTTGCATCCAATCCCGCCTGCGGACGCCGTCGATAGCTTCCCTGCTAGTCCCCACACCTCTATCTAACCTTCTTAGGTACTGCCATTCCCAATACAACGACAGGGTCTTCGATGCCTAGGCCTTGTACAACATGGAGGCATGATGCAAACTCCAACGAGCTTTGTGATATTTGGTGCTCCTTTGTCAAAGGAGCATGAGACAAGAACTAGATAGATCCACAAGGGATGTCCACTAATTCCGAATATCAAGCCTAGGGTTTACAATAGAGGTGGGGGACTATATATAGGCCAGCCACTAAGGTAGGGGTAGTTTAGGGATATTAGATAAGTTCTAGACGGACTAAGGGGTACATGGGCCAAAGGCCCAAACGCTTTTACATGCCTGGCGATGCTCGATCAGGAGTGATGCAGCCCGTCCTACGGACGCTCCTACATCTACACCACTAAGTCCCACATGTGGACCCATGATTTGTTCTCAAGCCAAGCTTCTCCAAGCTAAGGTGAATTTGCTCTTGTACTCATGTGACTTCGATACACCCCTGGATGGCTTGCTACTTCATGCCCTGACACTATGCATCATCAGGTATGAAGACACGAGCCCGGGGAGCAACGCAGCAGCCAACAGCTGCCTGGAGACCGCGGTACTACCGGCCCCTGGAAGCGGTACTACCGCACCAGCAGTACTACCGCTAATGGACGACAGTACTACCGCCCCGGACAGAGAGATGGACCCGAAGCCCCAGATCCCACCGGTACTACCGCACTCAGCAAGCGGTACTACCGCGCGCACGTGAAGACTCACGCCAAAGCTTCTGCCCGCTCCGGTACTACCGCACCCTTCAAGCGGTACTACCACATCTGACCGGTACTACCGCTCGACTGACCGGTACTACCGGACACCCTAGGGCCCGTGCGCTCCAGCTCGGCCCTTTGGCCTTGTAACATACCGTTTTGATACTTTAGTTGCCTAAACTACCCCTGAACTTGTGGCTAGCCTATATATAGCCCCCACCCCTACTATAAACCCTAGGCATGATACTGGAATTAGTGGAACCCCCTTGTGGATCTATCTAATTCTTGCCTCATGCTCCTTGACTAAGGAGCACCAATATACCCAAACCTCGTTGGAGTTTGCATCGTGCCTCCGCGTTGTACAAGGCCTTGGCATCGGTGTCCCTTTGCCAAGACATCAAGATCTCATCGAGTCTCCCATCTCGCCGTGCCGGTTCAAGAGAGAGTCCTCCGCCCGACGCCGATCCTAGGGATTGCGCCGGACCGGTCACTGCCGGAGTGAGCTATTGGTGTTTATCGTGGTTTAGCGTGTGTGTGTTCATCGCGTTCTTCGTGCGTGTGTTCGTCATGTTCATCCTTCCCTCCTTCCCCCCGCACTCCACCCTCGATTTGAAAGGGAATCGTGAAAGATCGGGCCACCCTAGAGGTTTGCCCTCAACATATTGGTATCAAGAGCTTCGTTGCTCATGAATTCCCCCACAAATTTTTATTCTATCCACCAAAAATTCGAAAATCCCGAAAAAAAGAGCCCAAAATTTGCCTTTGGATCGATCTCTGGATTTGGTGCATTTTTCTTGGTTTTGGTCCATAGATTTGTTGCTTGGGTTATCGATCTACCTTCCTTGTGTGTTCCTAGCCCTAGTTTTGTTCAGTTTTCCGCCAATTTGAGGATTTTTGGGCCGATTGTGCGTTCAAGTTCAAGATCCACGTGCCCAGGAATCCACGAAGCGGTACTACCACTAAAACGAGCGGTACTACCGGCTGTTCACAGCGGTACTACCGGTCACTGGTACTACTGGTCTTTTTGAGAGGTACTACCGCACCTATCAGACAACAAATTTTTCACCCCCATTTTTGTTCGCTAATTTTAGTTTTGGCTCATTCGTGTTTCGCGTGCGTGTCGCCTTCCTAACTTCAAGCTTCTGCAAGTCATTACATACCGCGCTCATCGGCACCGCGACACCGAACATCATCCCAAACACCGGTAGCAAGTCGTCAATACCAAAGGTATAACTTGCTCCACCTTGTTAACCCTTCTTCCTTGTGTGTATCTATCCTATGAGAGCAACTCATTTTGTATTTGCCTAAGCATTGTGCACTTGTCCTTGGAAAGTGAGAGTGTGAGAGAAAATATAAGAGTTAACATAGTAGTATAGAAAGGGAGAAAAAGAATCAAAAAAAAGAGAGAAAAAGAAAAATAGAAAGATATAAAGTCTCCCAATAGAGAGTCTCAAGCTTGTAAGCAAAGAGAGAAAAAGAGCGCGACCGAGGCAAGTGCACAAATCCGTTGCTTATTTCTCTTTTGGCGAACAAGTTGTGGTCTCTCCTTGCGTTGGCACGACACCGAGCGTAGTCTTCGTTAGGACCTTTTGTGCTCTTTTTCATAGTCGTGCTAACCACATTCGTCTCCACGTGTGTGCATCTTTGTGTTTTGTAGGTCGTTTCCTTTTTGCTTTGATCTTTTGGTTCTCTACCACGTTTGACAATAACCTTGTCTTTGGATCGTTTCGTTTGGTTTTCCACAATCCTAACCTTCCACCAACAGCTTTTGAGAGTTAGTTCTTTCTTTAGTGTGAGTTTTCTTTGCAATTCCACTTTGCACGCTTATAGCTCTCACTTGTGGTTTCTAGTTTGGTGCAATCCCCAAGGTGAGGAACAAGGCAAACACCACCATATTCCACTTCAATATACAATACTTGTGTGTTTTGCATGATGGATAGGCACGGTGAGTCGAGCCAACCACCTTACCAAGAAGAAGAACAAGGACCATACATGACACACGCAAGTCACTTCATCGTCCGACAAGAGTTCCGTGAACGTTGCCAAGCCCTTGAGACGCGACAAGATGAACAATTTGGCGAGATGCAAGACGAGTTCAAGAACATCGACAACCGCTTCGATGGCCTCGAAAGGCAATGCAAGCAATGCATCATAACTTCGGCCACCAAAATGAAGCGCTCCAACGCTCCGTCGCCGAAACAAATGACAATCTTCGACGCCTCATCGACGGAATGGCAAGACCACGTTCACGCGCATCAAGATCTTCAAGTTCTTCGCGACTTCATGATCCTCCTCAACAAGATCTACCTCCAAGTGCAACAAGACGCAGTGACGCCCCCGTGGTTGAAGATGGAACGTCTTCGAACTATGTACCTTCCCCACGGCACGCCGCAACGTCAAGCTATGATGGTGATTTCTCTTCAAGGCCACGAGCAAGGCAAGAAGCACACCGTCATCATGCAAGGGCACTATTGATCCAACATGAGCAACCACAAGAAGAACCGCAAGTGCAACCGCAAGTCTACCAACATCGACCCTGACACATACTTGACACAACAAGTGATGACTCTACTTTGGAGAATCAAGCTCGTCATCGACGTGAAGCTCTCCAAGATCCACCTCCTCGTCATCATCGTCATGAACGTCAACAACTACACCATGGTCATCACGAGGCGCCTCCTCCACCACACCAAAATATGGAGCGTCAAGTGGTACAAGTTGAGCGACACAAACCACGTCAAGAGGCTCACGACCATGATCTTCGCCGTGAGGCCCATGTGCCTAATCGCCATCATCAACCGAGGAACGAGCCTCCTCTTCGTCATCAACTGTGTCATGAGGCTCCACATCCTCAACACCCTCATGAGGCCCAAGCGCCTCAACACCGCCACCAACCGCGGCAAGAGCAAGAGCAAGCTCCTCAACAACAATATCAAGAACAAGCTCCGCAACAAGGTCATGAGAACCAAGTTCCACCTCCTCAAACACAAGATCTCTTCAACATGCTACAAAACTTGAAACAAGGCACCAAGTCAATTGAAGAGTTCTACAAGGAAATGGAGAAAACCATGATGCGAGCTGATGTGAGAGAGCTCGAAGAGCAAACCATAGCAAGGTTCCTCAAAGGTTTGAGCCGCCCAATAAGGAAGACTGTTGCCTTTCAACCGTACAAGAACCTCACCGAGCTCCTCCATCAAGCTACCAAAACTGAGCGGCACTTGCAAAAGGAGAATGCATACGAAAAGCCCAAGTCATGCTTGGCGTCCATCAATGCAAATGCTCCCGCAAAGCCAACAAACCAAGCAACGAGCTCATCTAAGCAAGCAAATACCGTGATAGCACCCTCCTCCAACACGACATCGGATAGTCAAGTCACTTGCTTCACGTGTGGAGTGAAAGGTCACAAGTCATATGAGTGCACCAACTCACGAGTGATGCTTACGGATGAGAATGGCGCAACCTACTCCATAAGTAAAGAGGAGTATGAAGCTCTCACTCAACAAGCTATTGCAAGGACAGCCACAATGGAAGAGGATGACACACTTGTATGCGAGCATGATCCGGGCCCCGCACTTGTCATAGCACAAATCTCGCCAACAAACCCCATCCCAAGGGAGGACCAACGCCCCAATATCTTCCAAACTCGTGCTGGAATTGATGGCAAGTCCATAAAAGTGACCATCGATGGAGGTAGTTGCCAAAACCTCACAAGTACGGAGGTTTCTGAGAAACTCAAGTTGCAATGCATAGAGCACCCTCACCCCTACCATGTCCAATGGCTTGATGATAATGGAGCACTCAAGATAATGTCAAAGGTCCATGTCTCCTTCAATATTAGACCATATGAAGACACCGTCGAGTATGATGCCGTGCCAATGTCCGTGTGCCACATGCTACTTGGAAGTCCAAGGCAATATGATAGAGAAGCCATACATCATGGTTCCACCAACCAATACTCCTTCAAGTGGAATGACAAGAAATTTGTGCTACAACCCATGACGCCTAGCCAAGTCATCGCATCCAACATGACACCCGTTAACAAGATTAAGCAAGCTAAGGACCCTTGTGAGACGAGTGGTGTGAGAGTGAACCACCATCAAGAGAGTGAGTGCCACAAGCCAAAAATGAGTGAAAAAAATCATGAGTGCCAAGACGCAAGCCACAAAATGTGAGAAGAGAGACTTGAGGGTGACCCATACTAACAATCTAATGCAGCCCATCCTACGGACGCTTCTACATCTACAACAATAAGTCCCCCAAGTGGACCCATGACTCGTGCCCGAGCCAAACTCCTCCAAGCTAAGGTGAACTCGCTCCTCTCCTCGTGCCAATTTGATACCTCCTTGGATGGCGTGCTACTTCATACCACTACTTTGTGCATCATCAGGTACGAGCCCCCACCGCGTCGATCCAGGAGCCCTGAAGCTACACCTATGCTGAAGCTGCCAAAGCCGGAGTGTCCGGCGCGACTCAGCCGGAGTGTCCGGCTTGCCCAAGCCCGAACCTGGCGCGGACATTCTGTGTGCCAGTTCGGACACTGCCCGGACACTGCTCGGAGTGTCCGACCACCCCGGACTGTCCGGCCCACTCGACCCAGAGTGTCCGGTCACCCCGGAGTGTCCGGCCCACTCGACCCGGAGTGTCCGGCCCAAGTGATGGGCATGCGAGCCTAGCTGGGCCCTATGGCCCATGTACCCCTCTATTCCGCCCAGAACTCTACTTTAATGCATGAATTACCCCTGACTTTGTGGTTGGCCTATATATAGACCCCCACCTCCATTGTAAACCCTAGGCTTGATATTGGAATTACTGGAAACCCCTTTGTGGATCTATCTAATTCTTGCCTCATGCTCCTTGACTAAGGAGCACCAATATCCCCAAATCTCGTTGGAGTTTGCATTGTGCCTCCGCGTTGTACAAGGCCTAGGCATCGGTGTCCCTTTGCCTAGACGTCAACATCTCACCGAGTCTCCCATCTCGCCGTGCCGGTTCGAGAGAGAGTCCTCCGCCCGACGCTGATCCTCGGGATTGCGCCGGACCGGTCACCGCCGGCGTGAGCTATTGGTGTTTATCGTGATTTTGCGTGTGTGTGTTCGTCATGTTCTTCGTGCGTGTGTTCGTCGTGTTCATCCTTCCCTCCTTCCCCCGCACTCCACCCTCGATTTAAAAGGGAATCGTGAAAGATCGGGCCACCCTAGAGGTTTGCCCTCAACATATTGGTATCAAGAGCTTCGTTGCTCACGATTTCCCCCACAAATTTTTCTTCTATCCACCAAAAATTTGAAAATCCCCACAAAAAACAGCCCATATTTGCCTTTGGATCGATCTGTTGATTTGGAGTGTTATTTAAGGTTTTGATCCGACCAAACCTTGTCTAAGGAGTTGGACCAGCTTTATCCTGTGTTTCCCCAGCCCGATTTGGCCAGTTTTTCGCAGATTTGAGGCCCGAAGGCGAGGATTTCCACTCAAGAACACGAGCAGGAAACCCGCGCCGGAGTGTCCAGCACGTACCGACCGGAGTGTCCGGCCCGACAGGAGTGTCCGGCCGAACCAGACCGGAGTGTCTGGCCCAGACAGACCGGAGTGTCCGGCTGTAACGCCAGTTTTGACAATTTTGCCTCATTTTTCGCATTGGCTAATCTCCTTTGTTTGCTCCTGTCCCATGTGCGTGTCAGCAACTACCAGCAAGCTTCCGCATCATCAACTTCCGCGCTCATCGACACCACGGACCACGAACATCATCCCACACCATCGACACCAAGTTCATCATCAAAGAAGGTATAACTTGCGTCACCTTGTTAACCCCATCTTCCTTCGTGGGTACCTATCCCATGAGAGTGGCTCATCTTGTGTTTGCTTGAGCATTGTGCATTTGTCCTTGGATAGTGAGAGTGCAAGAGCAATAGAAAGTGTGACTAGGTAGCATCAAGGGAGAGCAAAAAAAAGAGGAAAAAGATACAAAGAAAAAGAAAAATAGTCTCCCCTTGCAAAAGAGAGTCTCAAAGCTTGTAAGCAGGAGATAAAGAAGAGCGCCCAAGGCAAGTGCACAAATCTGTTGCTCACTTTTAATCTTTGCAAACGAGCCACGGTCTCTCCTTGCATTGGCACGACAACGAGCTTAGTCTTCGTTAGGACGTTTTGTTTGCTCATTTTCATAGTCGTGTCAATCCCAACTTTCTCCACGTGTGTGTATATAGTCGTAGGTTCCCGCACCCTTTTGAGTCGTTGACCTTCGCCTTTGACTTGAGTTTTGTTGGATTTTACCCACTTTTGACTATCCCTTTTCTTTTGGTTGGTTCTTTGGCTTTCCACAATACTAACCTACCACCAACAAGCTGTTGAGAGTTAGTTCTTTCTTTAGTGTGAGTTTTCTTTGCAATTCCACTTTGCACGCTTATAGCTCTCACTTGTGGTTTCTAGTTTGGTGCAATTCCCAAGGTGAGGTACAAGGCTAACACCACCATATTCCACTTCCATATACAATACTTGTGTGTTTTGCATGATGGATAGGCACGGTGAGACGAGCCAACCACCTCCCCAAGAAGAAGATCAAGGTCCGTACATGACGCGCGCAAGTCACTTCATCGTTCGACAAGAGTTCCGTGAACATTGCCAAGCCCTTGAAACGCGACAAGATGAACAATTTGGCGAGACGCAAGCCGAGTTCAAGAACATCGACAACCGCTTCGACAGCCTCGAACGACAAATGCATGCAATGCATCACAACTTCGGCCACCAAAATGAAGCGCTCCAACGCTCCGTCGCCGAAACAAATGACAATCTTCGACGCCTCATCGACGGCATGGCAAGACCATGTTCACGCGCATCAAGCTCAGCAAGTTCTTCGCATCGTCATGCACCTCTTCCACAAGATCTACATCAAAGTGCTCAAAGACGCAATGATGCCCCCGTGGTTGAAGATGGAATCTCTTCGAACTATGTACCTTCCCCACGGAACGTCGCAACGTCAAGCTATGATGGTGACCTCTCTTCAAGGCCACGAGCAAGGCAAGAAGCACACCGTCATCACGCAAGAGCACTAGTGATCCGACAAGAGCAACCACAAGAGGAACTGCAAGTGCAACCGCAATTACAACCGCAAGTCTACCACCATCGACCGCGACACATACTTGACACAACAAGTGATGACTCCAACTTGGAGAATCAAGCTCGCCATCGACGTGAAGCTCTCCAAGATCCTCCTCCTCGTCATCAACGTCATGAACGTCAACAACGACACCATGGTCATCACGCGGCGCCTCCTCCACATCAACAAAACTTGGAGCATCAAGTGATACAAGTTGAGCGACGCCCACCATGTCAAGAGGCTCATGACCATGTTCTTCGCCGTGAGGCCCATGTGCCTAACCAACATCACCAACAGAGGAACGAGCCTCCTCTTCGTCATCAACCGCGTCAAGAGGCTACACACCTTCGCCACCATGAGGCCCAAGTACCTCAACCACGTCAACAACCGCGCCAAGAGCAAGAGCAAGCTCCTCATCAACAACAATATCAAGAGCAAGCTCCGCAACAAGGACGCGTGAACCAAGTTCCACCTCCCCAACTACAAGATCATCAACAAGGTCACCGAGCTCGTCACAATGACCACAATGATGAAGAAACTTTTGGCAAGCTCAAGTTCATGATGCCCAAGTTCACCGGATCCAATGACCCCGAGGAATACCTCTCGTGGGCACTCAAAGTCGACAAGATCTTCCGCATGCACAACTATAGCAACGAGAATATGGTCGTCATGGCTTCGCTAGAGTTTGATGATTACGCCAACCTTTGGTGGGAACAAGTTCCAGTTGCTCGTGATGCAAGACAAGAGCCGCCAATCACAACTTGGCATGACATGAAGGCTCACATGAGATCCCGGTTTGTCCCCGCGCACTACACGCGTGATCTCTTCAACAACCTTCAAGCTCTTCATCAAGGGACAAAGACCGTGGAAGAATACTTCAAGGAAATGGAACTCAACTTGATTCACGCCAACATTGATGAGCGGATGGAGCAAACAATGGCACGTTTCCTTATTGGCTTGAATCACCCAATCAAGCGCATCGTCGAGTTCCAAACATACAACACCATGGTTGAGCTTGTGCACATCGCAACAAAGGCTGAACGTCAAGTGCAAGAGGATATCAAGTACAACAAGCCCAAGACGTACTTCACCTACAAGGAAGCTTCAACCCCTACACCAACAACTTTCAATGGTAGCTCCTCAAGTACCTCCAAGCCTTCCTTCAAGCCCACACTTCCTCAAGGAAAACTGCCCCCAAGTGGCAAGCAAGCAAAGAGTGATACACCTTTCAACGGTGAATGCTACAAGTGTGGAGGTAAAGAACACAAGTCGGCTGAATGTGGAAACAAGAAAGTCTTGTTCATCCATGACAATGGTGATGACGAGTACTTGAGTGAAGATGAGTTTGATGCCCGTGTCAACAAAGCAATGGCAAGGCAACGAGTGGAAGATGATTAAGAACTCCTCATGTGTGAGCATGACGCAAGTCCATCGCTTGTCGTCACAAGGATCTTGACCACTCAAGCACAAGAGCATGAAGACCAACGCTCCAATATCTTCCAAACACGAGCCGACATCAACGGCAAATCTATCAAGGTGATCATTGACGAAGGGAGTTGTCACAACCTTGCTAGCACCGAGTTGTGTGAGAAGCTCAACCTCAACCTCCATCCACACAAGCACCCCTACCACGTGCAATGGCTAAGTGACCAAGGGTCCGTGAAGATCAAGCATACCGTATCGGTCTCCTTCGCCATTGGTCCTTACAAAGATACGGTGGAGTGTGATGTGGTTCCTATAACAGTTTGCCACATGCTTCTTGGTCGACCATGGCAATTTGACAAGGCTGCTCAACATGATGGTCGCACCAATATATACACCTTCAAATGGCTCAACAAAACATGTGTTTTGCAACCGATGACTCCTAGCCAAATAATTGCGGACAATGCAAAGGCTTTAGCAAGGGCGCAAAGCACAACACCTACTTGTGAGAAGAGTGGTGAGAGAGAGAACCACCTCATAGTGAGTGAGAGCCACAAGCCAAATTCGAGTGGAAAAACGAAGAGTGTTCTCCTTGCCACCAAAAGTGAGATGAGAGATGTTCGGAACAACCCATCCATCTTGCACTATGTCCTCCTTTGCAAGGGACTAGCGCAAGGAACTAATGAATTAACCAATGTTCCTCCATCATTGATGAATGTTTTGCAGCAATTCAAGGATGTGTTTCCCGAAGAGCTTCCACATGGACTACCTCCTCTTCGCGGCATCGAACATCGAATTAACCTCATCCCCGGTGCACCACTTCCCAACCCGCGCCGCTTACCGCACGAACCCGGAGGAGACGAAGGAGATCAAACGTCAAATCAACCAACTCGTCTCCAAAGGTTTGATCCAAGTTAGCACTAGTCCAAGTGCCGTACCCGTGATTCTTGTTCCAAAGACGGATGAAACGTTACGGTTATGCATGGACTGCCGTCCAATCAATGCTATCACCGTGCGTTATCGACATCCCATACCACGTCTCGATGACATGCTTGATGAGTTGGATGGAGCCACTATTTTTTCGAAAATTGATCTTCATAGTGATTACCATCAAATACACATGGCCGAAGGTGATGAGTGGAAAACCACCTTCAAGACCAAACTTGGTCTCTATGAGTGGTTGGTTATGCCCTTTGGTTTATCAAAGGCCCCATCCATTTTCATGCGCCTTATGAATCACATCTTGCGTTCTCTCATTGGAAAAAGTGTTGTTGTCTATTTCGATGATATTCTTGTTTATAGCAAATCACTTGAGGACCATGTAAAACATGTCAAGGAAGTTTTGCAAATCCTTCGACATGAAAAGCTTTATGCTAATCTTCCGAAGTGCACTTTTGCTAAAGACAAGTTGATTTTTCTTCGATTTGTCGTTTCTTTGAAGGGAATTGAAATTGATGTTTCCAAGGTAAAGGACATACGAGATTGGCCCATACCAACAAATGTGAGTGAACTCCGAAGTTTTCATGGGTTGGCCGATTTCTATCGTCACTTTGTGAAAGACTTTTCAACCATTGCTTGTCCCCTTAATGAATTGACCAAAAAGAATGTCACCTTCGTGTGGGGCAAAGCACAACAAAAAGCTTTTGATGAACTTAAAAAGAGGCTCACCGAAGCACCTCTTCTTGCTTTACCGGATTTCACAAAAACTTTTGAGATAGAGTGTGATGCTAGTGGTATTGGCATTGGAGGAGTCCTTATGCAAAACGGACGTCCTATCGCCTACCATAGCGAGAAACTTGATGGTGCTCGCCTTAACTATCCGATTTATGACAAAGAGCTTTTTGCCTTAGTTTGTGTCCTTCAAGTTTGGCAACACTACCTTTGGCCCAAGGAATTTATCATACATTCCGACCACGACTCGTTGAAATATCTCAAAGGCCAAGCTAACTTGAGAAAGAGACATGCTAGGTGGGTTGAGTTCATGGAGTCTTTTCCGTACATTGTCAAGTATAAGAAGGGCAAAGATAATGTAGTTGCGGACGCATTGTCTCGCAAACATGCAGGCCTTCTTATGAGACTTGAAATCAACGAGTTGGGTCTTTAGGAAATAAAATCTTTGTATGCTTCCGATCCGTTCTTTGAACCAATTTTCGCGAAGTGCTCCAATGACAAAGGAGTTGATGATTTCTATTTGCATAAGGGCTTTCTATTTAAACAAAACAAGCTATGCATCCCGAAGTCGTCGCTTCAACTTTTGCTTCTCCAAGAATCTCTTGGTGGAGGCCTTATGGGTCACTTTGGTCGCAATAAGGACATGCTCTCCAATCACTACTTTTGGCCCAAGATGAAGCGTGACGTGGAGCGCTACGTTCAACGATGCACGCCATGTGTTCAAGCTAAGTCGCAAGCTAATCCCTATGGTCTTTATATGCCATTACCTATTCCTCATACACCTTGGTCCGACATTAGCATGGATTTCGTGTAAGGATTGCCTAGATCTAAGCATGGTCATGATTCTATATTTGTCGTTGTAGATCGTTTTTCCAAAATGGCACACTTCATACCGTGCCATAAGACCGACGATGCTTCACATGTTGCAAATCTATTTTTCAGGGAAATCGTCCGTCTTCACGGTGTGCCAAGGACAATCGTCTCCGACCACGACGTCAAATTCATGAGCTACTTGTGGTAGACCCTCACGGCCAAGCTCGGCGTCAAGCTCCTCTTCTCATCCGCATCACATCCTCAAACTGATGGCCAAACCGAAGTTGTCAACCGAAGCCTCGGAACTCTCCTTCGTGTGTTGATCAAGAAAAACCCGAAGGATTGGGAGGAATGCATTCCACACGCCGAGTTCGCCTACAATCGAGCCAAGCACTCAACAACCAAGATGAGTCCATTCATGATCGTCTATGGTTTCGAGCCCCTCACCGCGCTCGACATCCTACCACTACCTCTCCATGAGCACACGAACATGGACGTCGAGAAGCGCGCACAAGCTATGAAGACGCTTCATGAAGAAACAAGAGCTACTATCGAACAACAAGTACTTCGCCAAGCTTCAAGATTAAACAAGGACAAGAAGGAGATGATATTTGAAGAAGGTGACCTTGTGTGGATACACCTAAGCAAGGACCGCTTCCCCAAGGAACATGACTCCAAGCTCAAGCCAAGAGGAGATGGTCCCTTCAAGGTCCTCAAAAGAATCAACAACAACGCCTACATCATCGACATACCGACCTTCAAGTACCTTGCAAGCAATACATTCAATGTCAAGGACCTCGCACCCTACCATGGAGATGCTCTAGATGATATCCATGAAGAGTCGAGGACGACTCTTTCCCAAGGGGGGAGCTGATGCAGCCTGTCATATGGACACTTCTACATCTACAACAACAAGTCCTGCAAGTGGACCCATGACTCGTGCCCGAGCCAAACTCCTCCAAGCTAAGGTGAACTCGCTCCTCTCCTCGTGCCAATTTGATACCTCCTTGGATGGCGTGCTACTTCATACCACTACTTTGTGCATCATCAGGTACGAGCCCCCACCGCGTCGATCCACGAGCCCTGAAGCTGCACCTGTGCTGAAGCTGCCAAAGCTGGAGTGTCCGGCGCGACTCAGCCGGAGTGTCCGGCCTGCCCAAGCTCGAACCTGGCGCGGACATTTTGTGTGCCAGTTCGGACACTGCCCGGACACTACCCAGAGTGTCCGGCCACCCCGGAGTGTCCGGCCCACTCGACCCGGAGTGTCCGGCCCACTCGACCCGGAGTGTCTGGCCCAAGTGATGGGCATGCGAGCCTAGCTGGGCCCTATGGCCCATGTACCCCTCTATTTCGCCCAGAACTCTACTTTAATGCCTGAATTACCCCTGACTTTGTGGTTGGCCTATATATAGACCCCCACCTCCATTGTAAACCCTAGGTTTGATATTGGAATTAGTGGAAACCCCTTTCTGGATCTATCTAATTCCTGCCTCATGCTCCTTGACTAAGGAGCACCAATATCCCCAAACCTTGTTGGAGTTTGCATTGTGCATCCGCGTTGTACAAGGCCTAGGCATCGGTGTCCCTTTGCCTAGACGTCAAGATCTCACCGAGTCTCCCATCTCACCGTGCCGGTTCGAGAGAGAGTCCTCCGCCCGAAGCCGATCCTAGGGATTGCGCCGGACCGGTCACCGCCGGCGTGAGCTATTGGTGTTTATCGTGGTTTTGCGTGTGTGTGTTCGTCGCGTTCTTCGTGCCTGTGTTCGTCATGTTCATCCTTCCCTCCTTCCCCCGCACTCCACCCTCGATTTAAAAGGGAATCGTGAAAGATCGAGCCACCCTAGAGGTTTGCCCTCAACACAATCATTCATACAATTCTCTCTCTTTGTTGTCGGTTTTGCAAGGTACCCAAGATACACCACCAACTACAAGGATAAGGCTACAAGATCTCCAACCACAACATGATGGCAAGATGTACCACAAGCTCTTCAACAAGTTTGAGAATGGCTTCGATACCGGTGATCCAACCATGTACAAGAACAAGGTCAAGGACACACCTCCTTCCTTGCATGATGAACGAACAACCGTCTTCGACTGCAACGTCAAACTCATGAGCTACTTATGCAAGACCCTCATGGCCAAGCTCGGCGTCAAGATACTCTTTTCATCCGCGTCTCATCCTCAAACCGATGGCCAAACCGAAGTTGTCAACCGAAGCCTCGGAACCGTCCTTCGTGTGTTGATCAACAAAAACCTCAAGGATGGGGAGGAATGCATTCCACACTCCGAGTTCGCCTACAACCGTGCCAAGCACTCAACAACCAAGATGAGTCCATTCATGATCGTCTATGGTTTCGAGCCCCTCACCATGCTCGACATCCTACCAATACCCCTCCACGAGCGCACCAACATGGACGTCGAGAAGCGTGCACAAGCTATGAAGATGCTTCATGAAGAAACAAGAGCTACTATCGAGCAACAAGTCCTTCGCCAAGCTTCAAGGTTAAACAAGGACAAGAAGGAGATAATCTTCCAAGAAGGTGATCTTGTGTGGATACACTTGAGCAAGGAACGAGATTCCAAGCTCAAACCAAGAGGAGATGGCCCCTTCAAGGTCCTCAAGAGAATCAATAACAACGCCTACATCATCGACATACCGACCTCCAAGTACCTTGCAAGCAATACATTCAATGTCAAGGACCTTTCACCCTACCATGGAGATGTTCAAGATGATAACCATGAAGAGTCGAGGATGACTCTTTCCCAATGGGTGGGAGCTGATGCAGCCCATCCTACGAACGCTCCTACATCTACACCACCAAGTCCCCCAAGTGGACCCATGACTCGTTCTCGAGCCAAGCTTCTCCAAGCTAAGATGAATTCGCTCTTGTACTCATGTGACTTCGATACACCCCTGGATGGCTTGCTACTTCATGCCCCGACACTATGCATCATTAGGTATGAAGGCACGAGCCATGGGAACGACGCAGCGGCCAACAGCTGCCTGGAGACCGTGGTACTACCGGCCCCTGGAAGCGGTACTACCGCACCAGCGGTACAACCGCTCATGCACGACGGTACTACCGCCCCGGACAGAGAGATGGACCCGAAGCCCCAGATCCCACCGGTACTACCGCACTCAGCAAGAGGTACTACAGCACGCACCTGAAGACTCACACCAAAGCTTCTGCCCGCTCCGGTACTACCGCACCCTTCCAGCGGTACTACCGCATCTGACCGGTACTATCGGACACCCTAGGGCCCGCGCGCTCCAGCTTGACCCTTAGGCCTTGTAAAGTACCCTTTTGATAGTTTAGTTGCCCAAACTACCCCTGAACTTGTGGCTAGCCTATATATAGCCCCCCACCCCTACTGCAAACCCTAGGCATGATATTGGAATTAGTGGAACCCCTTGTGGATCTGATGCAGCCCGTCCTACGGACGCTTCTAGATCTACACCAACAAGTCCCCCAAGTGGACCCATGACTCGTGCCCAAGCCAAACTCCTACAAGCTAAGGTGAACTCGCTCCTCTCCTCGTGCCAATTTGATACCTCCTTGGATGGTATGCTACCTCATGCAACTACCCTATGCATCATCAGGTACGAAGCCTCGGCACATCACCAAGGACCCAAGGATGGTGGGCAAGGAGCAGAACGTGAAGCAAACGCCGCTGGAGCTGCTCAGACCGGAGTCTCCGGTCTGCGCACACCGGAGTCTCCGGCCTGCCAAAGTCTCCGGCCTGAAGACACCAGAGTCTCCGGACCCACCTCTAGTCTGCCTCCAGGACCAAGCGCTGGGTCAATCTGTCTGCCCCTCCAGAGGCTGGTCCGGAGACCGACCGGAGTCTCCGGTCCAGACCGGAGTGATATGGGGTGGCCCGATCTTCTCAGCGAGCTCTTGTCGATGGTGATGGTGGATGATAGATAACTAGTGCGTAGCTATGATCTCTCCCGCTCGATCCCTGATGCCAATCCAACAGCTCTCGAACCTTGTAGGATATTCACAACACCACACTCTTGCGCACGCAGCCGTGACCACGAACGGTAGTATGCAATCTACTAATTCCCAATGAAACAACAGATCACACTCAATTATAGTTGGTAGATTCGAACACAGGGTAATTCCAGAGGTTCTATGAAAGAAACAACTCCAAAATATTTTAACGTGGTCTTAACCCTAACTTGTGAAGGCTACGGAGGTTTATATGAGGGCTGGAGCGTCCTCCTCTCTAAACAGGCCTAAAAACAGCCATAACTTGGCCCAAACTGACTTGGTTCGACTCAAACTGATACATACCGACCCATATATGGGTTCGGCCTTATTGGCACGCAGTCCAAACATCGTGGAACACCTCAAACATGTAATTCTTGGTGCGCCATCTCTCTCTCTCTTGCTCATACGTGATTTCCTCATTGCGTCCTAGTGCGCATGCCTTCCGCTCCTCCCTCGCGCACTTGTTGATATTGAAAATCAGCGCTTGTCCTTCTTGCTGCAACTCTCCTCCTCCTCGCGCAACGCTTGTGTTATCAATAAACCTGATCATACAAAGATGCATAGACTTAGGTAGTATAAAGTTCTCATTAAATAAAACATCAGGTTCAATTAGGAATAAATTCACCTGATAGTCATTATTGATTTGACTCAATATTTCCTTCCAGTTCAGGCAGTCAGAATCATCATAATCCATGTATATATCCTCATCATCCTCCCTTTCTTCATGAAAAGCCGTCCTCGGCTTTGGGAAGCTGAAAGTGGGAGAAACAAAAAGAACAACGTGTACGCAAAGTATATGTATATATAACATGTTGTATTATTGTTGTTCACATGAAAAGTATGTCCAGTATACATCAAGCAACTGAAATTGCAGGTATAAGTGAAGTACAAAGAATCATGATCATGGTGAAAAACAACTAAATAGATAGTCATGTTCTTCAATATTAAATTCAGTTTTCTCAAAGAAGATCAATGATCAAATTTGTGAACAAGATCAAACCAATTCAATATGTCTGAAAACCAAATTGAATCATGACATGCTTCAACTGCGCTACTCTGATTATTATGAACATGATCATGTTGTCCAGTATGTAAAATGCAACTCAATTTGCAAATATCAAGGAAGTCTAAAGTAGTAACAAAACTAGACAAAGACTTTTGGGACAAACATAGTGAATATGAAAACTTGGGTCCTATTCTAGCAAGATTAGAACAATCCAACATAGGTAAAATAACTTGTGTTGGTTGCAATATATCAACTAGACTAGAATGTATTTCCATAATATCTGGAACATGAGCTATTGTCCCATAGCAAACATTTTGTGATGTATGGCTGAAAACAGCATGTTTCAGTTCAGCGATTCTATCACAAGTAATGCATATGTGATCCACAAGAAAAAATTCCATGCATGCTATATTCACCAATAAGATTGAAAGTGAAACAAGGAGAATATGTGCTAGAATTCAGAAATGAAATTTCAGAAATCTTATCCATAGCACAACTCATACTCATAGGTTCATTTAGCATGATGGAATACACAATATCAGCACGTGGTATTCGAGCAAGTATTTCCTTATGTGTTATCAGTACCACATGATCAAAATTTGAATTTGGTAAACTATCACATGGTGCTGAAACAGTAGTGCAAGGAAAATCACAAGGAGGCTTCAGTAAAGGAATAGACTCACAATATGTCGCACATGTTGGCTGAAGCTCCAAAACATTACCAATGTCATCAACAATCTCCTCAGTTGTAGTAGGTACTAAAACATCCGCCGCAAGTGACAATGCACAGTTCGACGATGTAGGTTGTAAAATAGATTGCTCCCTTTCTTCAAAAGCAACCTACATAGCACAAGAAACAATACCAGGAGTAGAGATGATTACATTAGTAGAAATATCCTCACATGTATTAGCATCTACTGCACTGATGTTTTCTTTTTCTCTCATACTCTTAGAATGGATGCTCTCAACCTCACGTTTAGTGGAATCACACAGCTCACTTTTGTTAACACTCTCACTCAGCTTGGCTATGTGGCTCTCATTCTCACATGGGTTGTAATGCACACCGTGTTCAAGATGACAAATAATAGAATTGTCACCATTCATCATGACCTTGTACTTAGCAGACAAACTGAACTCTTTTGTCCTCTCCTTGCGAAGAAGATGATACTCATGAAATTTGTCGGCTGAAATCCTGAGCATAACACGCCTCTTCATGTTCCATTTGAAAGAAATCCTTCCAACAACAGGACATATTTGAGCGTCAAACCTTCTGCTCCAAGGTTCTCCAATAGTATGTGACAAGAATCAAGTGGTATAGGAGATACATCACAGCGCACAATCTCAGTATGCTCTTTAAAAGTCATAGGAACATCAGCGGTGTGTGAAATCAGCAATATGCCATATGATGAATGCAAGAGATATGGCACCACACGGGCACATGTGGGTAGCTGCAACTTTTGTACAACTTCAACGCTGATCAAATTAATAGTAGAGTTACTATCAATGGTAATGGAAGCACATCGCTCACCAATCATCACACTATGGTGGAAAAGACCATCACCATCAAAAATACCGCGTTCTTCCTTCCAAAAAGTTCCACTACAACGCCAATTGTCGATGAATTTGTAACTATACGTCTCCACATTATTTGTAACATCACCTGCCTCCATTTTCTACATCACATCAACACTACTAGAAGACATTATTAGTACATTAGTGCACAAATCAAAATCAATATGGTGGAACCTCTCACAACTCACTCACAACTAATAAGAAAGGAGATCTTATCGTTCCAAAGTGAATAGAGATGATCTACCAAACAAAATCAAAAACTGATGCACTGATGTGATGAAGTGAATATCAAAGGTATAGAGAACGATCACATGGCACACAGGGTATTTATGGTGGAGTTGTAGGTATGGTATCCTAACTACACCGCAAACAAGTCCTAGTGCTGATCGTATGACATAGACCCACGGAAACACACACGGTGGAGATAAATGGGGCAGTTGCAACTATGAAAATGTGCTCAAAAAAAGTAAGGTATGTCGGAGGAATGCTCGTGTTGCAATGCACAAGGAGAGACGCTAGCACAAGATTGATAACTAAGCAGCCCCAGAGCACTAAGCACGCTAGTCTCGTATGATAGTTTTAGACACAAAGAAAGGCTTACTAAGGCTCACAAGGATAGGTACGCTATGTGGACACAGTAAAAAAAATAAACAAAAAAAGAACAAATTTTGACCTGAGAATTGGTCTCTGCCACGGCAGAAAAACGGCCTAAAATCCTGCCGCGGCAGGATGGCGGCAGAATTTTTTTCTCGTACTAGCACAGACTGGTCTATGGTAAGGCGACGGTTCGATTTTTTTTGTCACGCTGGAGCACAGACTTGTCTGCAGTCAGGCGTGACGAAGCGAACCGATTTTTTTTATTTCGACTCGCCAAGTAGTGCACAACTAGGACTCTTTACTTGGATCGGATCTGACTTGATGGTAGCGGAAAAAGATGGTGGAAAACAACTAGAACAACTAGAAAACAAATCTACGAAGAACAGATCTAGATCTAATCTAATAGAGGAACTCGACCAGCAACTATTACCCGAATACGATGTAATCTAGGCTATGGCAACTCTTTTTGTGGGGCTTTTCCTGTATAGGATGAAAAACACTCTCTAATCTATGGATGGATTGTGGATTGCTTACCGAGGCAACGAGGAAATCTGATACCAAGATGACATGGGGTGGCCCGATCTTCTCAGCAAGGTCTTGTCGATGGTGATGGTGGATGATAGATAACTAGTGCGTAGCTATGATCTCTCCCGCTCGATCCCTGATGCCAATCCAACAGCTCTCGAACCTTGTAGGATATTCACAACACCACACTCTTGCGCACGCAGCCGTGACCACGAACGGTAGTATGCAATCTACTAATTCCCAATGGAACAACAGATCACACTCAATTATAGTTGGTAGATTCGAACACAGGGTAATTCCAGAGGTTCTATGAAAGAAACAACTCCAAAATATTTTAACGTGGTCTTAACCCTAACTTGTGAAGGCTACGGAGGTTTATATGAGGGCTGGGGCGTCCACCCCTCTAAACGGGCCTAAAAACAGCCATAACTTGGCCCAAACTGACTTGGTTCGACTCAAACTGATACATACTGACCCATATATGGGTTTGGCCTTATTGGCACGCAGTCCAAACGTCGTGGAACACCTCAACCATGTAATTCTTGGTGCGCCATCTCTCTCTCTCTTGCTCATACGTGATTTCCTCATTGCGTCCTAGTGCGCATGCCTCCCGCTCCTCCATCGCGCACTTGTTGATATTGGAAATCAGCGCTTGTCCTTCTTGCTGCAACTCTCCTCCTCGCGCAACGCTTGTGTTATCAATAAACCTGATCATACAAAGATGCATAGACTTAGGTAGTATAAAGTTCTCATTAAATAAAACATCAGGTTCAATTAGGAATAAATTCACCTGATAGTCATTATTGATTTGACTCAATATTTCCTTCCAGTTCAGGCAGTCAGAATCATCATAATCCATGTATATATCCTCATCACGGAGTCTCCGGACACCCACACCGGAGTCTCCGGACCGACCGTCGCCAGGCATGTAAAAGGCCTTTGGGCCTTTGGCCCATGTACCCCTTAGTCCGTCCAGAACATGTCTTTTATTCCTAAAGTACCCCTGACTTTGTGGCTGGCCTATATATAGTCCCCCACCTCCATTGTAAACCCTAGGCATGATATTGGAATAAGTGGAAACCCCTTTGTGGATCTATCTAATTCTTGCCTCATGCTCCTTGACTAAGGAGCACCAATATCCCCAAACCTCGTTGGAGTTTCCATCGTGCCTCCGCGTTGTACAAGGCCTAGGCATCGGTGTCCCTTTGCCTAGACGTCAAGATCTCACCGATTCTCCCATCTCGCCGTGCCGGTTCGAGAGAGAGTCCTCCGCCCGACGCCGATCCTAGGGATTACTCCGGACCGGTCACCGCCGGCGTGAGCTATTGGTGTTTATCGTGGTTTTGCGTGTGTGTGTTCTTCGCGTTCTTCGTGCGTGTGTTCGTCGTGTTCATCCTTCCCCTCCTTTCCCCGCACTCCATCCTCGACTTGAAAGGGAATCGTGAAAGATCGGACCACCCTAGAGGTTTTCCCTCAACATATTGGTATCAAGAGCTTCGTTGCTCACGATTTCTCCCACAAATTTTTCTTCTATTCACCCAAAATTCGAAAATTCCCAAAAAAGAGCCCCAAAATTGCCTTTGGATCGATCTCTTGATTTGGAGTGTTACTTGTGGTTTTGATCCGACCAAACCTTGTCTTAGGTGTTGGTCTAGCTTTATCCTGCGTTTTCCAAGCCCAATTTAGCCAATTTTTTGCGGATTTGAGGACCCAAGGCGTGGATTTCCGCTCAAGAACACGAGCAGTTTGCGATCTGACTCCAGACCGGAGTCTCCGGCCTACACCGGAGTCTCCGGCCTATCCACACCGGAGTCTCCGGCCTACACCGGAGTCTCCGGCCTAAAACCCCGGAGTCTCCGGCCTATCCACACCGGAGTCTCCGGACTGAAACCTCGGAGTCTCCGGCCTGACGCCTGATTTTGACAGTTTTGCCTCTAATCTTGCATTGGCTAATTTCTCCTTGTTTGTTTGTGCCCGTGTGCGTGTCGTCAACTAACAACAAGCTTCCGCATCGACAACCCCCGCGCTCATCGACACCACGGCCCGCGAACATCATCCCTCACCACCGACGCCAAGTTCATCATCCAAGAAGGTATAACTTGCGTCACCTTGTTAACGCCTATCTTCCTTTGTGTGTACCTATCCTATGAGAGTGGCTCATCTTGTGTTTGCTTGAGCATTGTGCATTTGCCCTTGGATAGTGAGAGTGCAAGAGCAATATCAAGTGTGACTAGGTAGCATCAAGGGAGAGCAAAAAAAAGATACAAAGAAAA
Organism: Avena eriantha; assembly: GCA_910589775.1. Taxonomy (NCBI): domain Eukaryota; kingdom Viridiplantae; phylum Streptophyta; class Magnoliopsida; order Poales; family Poaceae; genus Avena; species Avena eriantha. Next base: position 362,301,626 of record OU342744.1, read on the forward strand.
AGCAAAAGAAAAAATAGTCTCCCATTGCCAAAGAGAGTCTCAAAGCTTGTAAGCAAGAGAGAAAGAAGAGCGCCCAAGGCAAGTGCACAAATCTGTTGCTCATTTTCCCTCTTTGCAAACGAGCCACGGTCTCTCCTTGCATTGGCACGACAATGAGCTTAGTCTTCGTTAGGACATTTTGTTTGCTCATTTTCATAGTCGTGTCAATCCCAACTTTCTCCACGTGTGCGTACATAGTCGTAGGTTCCCGTCACCCTTTTCAGTTGTTGACCTTCACCTTTGACTTGAGTTTTGTTGGATTTTACCCACTTTTGACTATCCCTTTTCTTTTGGTTGGTTCTTTGGCTTTCCACAATCCTAACCTACCACCAACAAGATTTTGAGAGTTAGTTCTTTCTTTAGTGTGAGTTTTCTTTGCAATTCCACTTTCCATGCTTATAGCTCTCACTTCTGGTTTCTAGTTTGGTGCAATCCCCAAGGTGAGGTACAAGGCTAACTCCACCATATTCCACTTCCATATACAATACTTGTCTGTTTTGCATGATGGATAGGCAAGGTGAGTCGAGCCAACCACCTCCCCAAGAAGAAGATCAAGGTCCGTACATCACGCGCGCAAGTCACTTCATCGTTCGACAAGAGTTTCGTGAACGTTGCCAAGCCCTTGAGACGCGGCAAGATGAACAATTTGGCGAGACGCAAGCCGAGTTCAAGAACATCGACAACCGCTTCGACGGCCTCGAACGACAAATGCATGCAATGCATCACAACTTCGGCCACCAAAATGAAGCGCTTCAACGCTCTGTCGCCGAAACAAATGACAATCTTCGACGCCTCATCGATGGCATGGCAAGACCACGTTCACGCGCATCAAGCTCGGCATGTTGTTCGCATCGTCATGCACCTCTTCCACAAGATCTACATCAAAGTGCTCAAAGACGCAATGATGCCCCCGTGGTTGAAGATGGAATCTCTTCGAACTATGTACCTTCCCCACGGCACACCGCAATGTCAAGCTATGATGGTTACCTCTCTTCAAGGCCACGAGCAAGGCAAGAAGCACACCGTCATCACCCAAGGGCACTAGTGATCCGACAAGAGCAACTACAAGAGGAACCGCAAGCGCAACCGCAAGTACAACCGCAAGTCTGCCACCATCGACCACGACACATACTTGACACAACAAGTGATGACTCCAACTTGGAGAATCAAGCTCGTCATCGACGTGAAGCTCTCCAAGATCATCCTCTTCGTAATCAACGTCATGAACGTCAACAACGACACCATGGTCATCACGCGGCGCCTCCTCCACATCAACAAAACTTGGAGCATCAAGTGATACAAGTTGAGCGACGCCCACCACGTCAAGAGGCTCATGACCATGTTCTTCGCCGTGAGGTCCATGTGCCTAACCAAAATCACCAACCGGGGAACGAGCCTCCTCTTCGTCATCAACCGCGTCAAGAGGCTCCACACCTTCACCACCATGAGGCCCAAGTACCTCAACCACGTCAACAACCACGCAAAAGGAGCAAGAGGAAGCTCCTCCTTAACAACAATATCAAGAGCAAGCTCCGCAACAAGGACACGAGAACCAAGTTCCACCTCCCCAACTACAAGATCATCAACAAGGTCACCAAGCTCGTCGCAATGATAGAAACTTTTGGCAAGCTCAAGTTCACAATGCCCAAGTTCACCGGATCCAATGACCCCGAAGAATACCTCTCGTGGGCACTCAAAGTCAACAAGATCTTCTGCATGCACAACTATAGCAACGAGAAGATGGTCGCCATGGCTTCGCTAGAGTTTGATGATTACGCCAACCTTTGGTGGGAACAAGTTCAAGCTGCTCGTGATGCAAGACAAGAATCGCCAGTCACAACTTGGCATGACATGAAGGCTCACATGAGATCCCGGTTCATCCCCGCACACTACACGCGTGACCTCTTCAACAACCTTCAAGCGCTTCGTCAAGGGACAAAGGCCATGGAAGAGTACTTCAAGGAAATGGAACTCAACTTGATTCGCGCCAACATTGATGAGCGCACGGAGCAAACAATGGCACGTTTCCTTATTGTCTTGAATCACCCAATCAAGCGCATTGTCGAGTTCCAAACCTACAACAACATGGTTGAGCTTGTGCACATCGCAACAAAGGCTGAACGTCAAGTGCAAGAGGATATCAAGTACAACAAGCCCAAGATGTACTTCACCTACAAGCAAGCTTCAACCGCTACACCAACAACTTTCAATGGTAGCTCCTCAAGTACCTCCAAGCCTTCCTTCAAGCCCACACTTCCTCAAGGAAAACTGCCCCCAAGTGGCAAGCAAGCAAAGAGTGATACACCTTTCAATGGTGAATGCTACAAGTGTGGAGGTAAAGAACACAAGTCGGCCGAATGTGGAAACAATAAAGTCTTGTTCATCCATGACAATGGTGATGAAGAGTACTTGAGTGAAGATGAGTTTGATGCCCGTGTCATGGAAGCACTGGCAAGGCAACGAGTGGAAGATGATCAAGAACTCCTCCTGTATGAGCATGACGCAAGTCCATCGCTTGTCGTCACAAGGATCTTGACCACTCAAGCACAAGAGCATGAAGACCAACGCTCCAATATCTTCCAAACACGAGCCGGCACCAATGGCAAATCTATCAAGGTGATCATTGACAGAGGGAGTTGCCACAACCTTGCTAGCACCGAGTTGTGTGAGAAGCTCAACCTCACCCTCCATCCACACAAGCACGCCTACCACGTGCAATGGCTAAGTGACCAAGGGTCCGTGAAGATCAAGCATACCGTATCGGTCTCCTTCGCTATTGGTCCTTACAAATATACGGTGGAGTGTGATGTGGTTCCTATGACAGTTTGCCACATGCTTCTTGGTCGACCGTCACAATTTGACAAGGCTGCTCAACATGATGGTCGCACCAATATATACACCTTCAAATGGCTCAACAAAACATGTGTTTTGCAACCGATGACTCCTAGCCAAATAATTGCGGACAATGCCAAGGCTTTAGCGAGGGCGCAAAGCACAACACCTACTTGTGAGAAGAGCGGTGAGATAGAGAACCACCTCATAGTGAGTGAGAGCCACAAGCCAAATTCGAGTGGAAAAACTAAGAGTGTTCTCCTTGCCACCAAAAGTGAGATGAGGGATGTTCGGAACAACCCATCCATCTTGCACTATGTCTTCCTTTGCAAGGGACTAGCGCAAGGAACTAACGAATTAACCAATGTTCCTCCATCTTTGATGAGTGTTTTGCAGCAATTCAAGGATGTGTTCCCCGAGGAGCTTCCACATGGACTACCTCCTCTTCGCGGCATCGAACATCGCATTGACCTCATCCCCGGTGCACCACTTCCCAACCGTGCCGCTTACCGCACGAACCCGGAGGAGACAAAGGAGATTGAACGTCAAATCAGCCAACTCATCTCCAAAGGTTTGATCCAAGTTAGCACTAGTCCACGTGCCAAACCCGTGATTCTTGTTCCAAAGATGGATGATACGTTTTGGTTATGCATGGACTGTCGTCCAATCAATGATATCACCGTGCGTTATCGACATCCCATACCACGTCTCGATGACATGCTTGATGAGTTGTGTGGAGCCACTATTTTTTCGAAAATTGATCTTCGTAGTGGTTACCATCAAATACGCATGGCTGAAGGTGATGAGTGGAAAACTGCCTTCAAGACCAAACTTGGTCTCAATGAATGATTGGTTATGCCCTTTGGTTTTTCTAATGCCCCATCCACCTTCATGCGCCTAATGAATCATATCTTGCGTTCTCTCATTAGAAAAAGTGTTGTTGTCTATTTCAATGATATTCTTGTTTATAGCAAATCACTTGAGGACCACATAACACATGTCAAGGAAGTTTTGGAAATCCTTCGATATGGAAAGCTTTATGCTAATCTTCCCAAGTGCACTTTTGCTAAAGACAAGTTGATTTTTCTTGGATTTGTCGTTTCTTCGAAGGGAATTGAAGTTGATGTTTCCAAGGTAAAGGACATACGAGATTGGCCCATCCCAACGAATGTGAGTGAACTCCGAAGTTTTCATGGGTTGGCCGCTTTTTATCGTCGCTTTTTGAAAGACTTTTCGACCATTGCTTGTCCCCTTAATGAATGGACCAAAAAGAATGTCACCTTTGTGTGGGGCAAAGCACAACAAAAAGCTTTTGATGAACTCAAAAAGAGGCTCACCGAAGCACCTCTCCTTGCGTTACCGGATTTCACAAAACCTTTTGAGATAGAGTGTGATGCTAGTGGTATTGGCATTGGAGGAGTGCTTATGCAAAATGGACGTCCTATAGCCTACCATAGCGAGAAACTTGATGGTGCTCGCCATAACTATCTGATTTATCACAAAGAGCTTTTTGCCATAGTTCGTGTCCTTCAAGTTTGGCAACACTACCTTTGGCCCAAGGAATTTATCATACATTCCAACCACGAGTCGTTGAAATATCTCAAAGGCCAAGCTAACTTGAGCAAGAGACATGCTAAGTGGGTTGAGTTCATGGAGTCTTTTCCTTACATTGTCAAGTATAAGAAGGGCAAAGAAAATGTAGTTGCGGACGCATTGTCTCGCAAACATACAAGCGTTCTTACGAGACTTGAAGTCAACGTGTTGGGTCTTGAGGAAATAAAATCTTTGTATATGCTTCTGATCCGTTCTTTGAACCAATTTTCGTAAAGTGCTCCAATGACAAAGGAGTTGATGATTTCTATTTGCATAAGGGCTTTCTATTTTAAAAAACAAACTATGCATCCTGAAGTCGTCGCTTCAACTTTTGCTTCTCCAAGAATCTCATGGTGGAGGCCTTATGGGTCACTTTGGGCGCGACAAGACATTGGACATGCTCTCCAACCACTACTTTTGGCCCAAGATGAAGCGTGACGTGGAGCGCTACGTTTAAGGATGCAGGACATGTGTTCAAGCTAAGTGGCAAGCTAATCCCTATGGTCTTTATATGCCATTGCCTATTCCTCATACACCTTAGTCCGACATTAGCATGGATTTCGTGTTAGGATTGCCTAGATCTAAGCATGGTCATGATTCTATATTTGTTGTTGAGGATCGTTTTTCCAGAATGGCACACTTCATACCGTGCCATAAGACCGACGATGCTTCACATGCTGCAAATCTGTTTTTTAGGGAAATCGTCCGTCTTCATGGTGTGCCAAGGACAATCGTCTCCGACCGTGACGTAAAATTCATGAGCTACTTATGGAAGACCCTCCTGGCCAAGCTCGGCGTCAAGCTCCTCTTTTCATCCGCATCACATCCTCAAACTGATGGCCAAACCGAAGTTGTCAACCGAAGCCTCGGAACTCTCCTTCGTGTGTTGATCAAGAAAAACTTGAAGGATTGGGAGGAATGCATCCCACACACCGAGTTCGCCTACAACCGTGCCAAGCACTCAACAACCAAGATGAGTCCATTCATGATCGTCTATGGTTTCGAGCCCCTCACCGCGCTCGACATCCTACCACTACCTCTACGTGAGCGAACGAACATGGACATCGAGAAGCGCGCACAAGCTATGAAGAAGCTTCATGAAGAAACAAGAGCTACTATCGAACAACAAGTCCTTCGCCAAGCTTCAAGGTTAAACAAGGACAAGAAGGAGATGATCTTTGAGGAAGGTGACCTTGTATGGATACACCTAAGCAAAGACCGCTTCCCCAAGGAACGTGACTCCAAGCTCAAGCCAAGAGGAGATGGTCCCTTCAAGGTCCTCAAACTAATCAACAACAATGCCTACATCATCGACATACCAACCTCCAAGTACTTTGCAAGCAATACATTCAATGTCAAGGACCTATCACCCTACCATGGAGAACTTCAAGATGATAACCATGAAGAGTCGAGGACGACTCTTTCCCAAGGGGGAGCTGATGCAGCCCGTCCTACGGACGCTTCTACATCTACACCAACAAGTCCCCCAAGTGGACCCATGACTCGTGCCCGCGCCAAACTCCTACAAGCTAAGGTGAACTCGCTCCTCTCCTCGTGCCAATTTGATACCTCCTTTGATGGTATGCTACTTCATGCAACTACCCTATGCATCATCAGGTACGAAGCCTCGGCACATCACCAAGCACCCAAGGATGGTGGGGAAGGAGCAGAACATGAAGCAAACGCCGCTGGAGCTGCTCAGACCGGAGTCTCCGGTCTATGCACACCGGAGTCTCCGGCCTGCCAAAGTCTCCGGCCTGAAGACACCGGATTCTCCAGACCAACCTCCGGTCTGCCTCCAGGACCAAGCGCTAGGTCAATCTGTCTGCCCCTCCGGAGGCTAGTCCGGAGACCGACCGGAGTCACCGGTCCAAACCGGAGTCCCCAGACCCCCACACCGGAGTCACCGGACCGACCATCGCCAGGCATGTAAAAGGCCTTTGGGCCTTCGGCCCATGTACCCCTTAGTCCATCCAGAACTTGTCTTTTATTCCTAAAGTACCCCACCTCCATTGTAAACCCTAGGCATGATATTGGAATTAGTGGAAACCCCTTTGTGGATCTATCTAATTCTTGCCTCATGCTCCTTGACTAAGGAGCACCAATATCCCCAAACCTCGTTGGAGTTTGCATCGTGCCTCCGCGTTGTACAAGGCCTAGGCATCGGTGTCCCTTTGCCTAGACGTCAAGATCTCACCGAGTCTCCCATCTTGCCGTGCCGGTTCGAGAGAGAGTCCTCCAACCGACGCCGATCCTAGGGATTGCGCCGAACCGGTCACCGCCAGTGTGAGCTATTGGTGTTTATCGTGGTTTTGCGTGTGTGTGTTCTTCGCGTTCTTCGTGTGTGTATTCGTCGTGTTCATCCTTCCCCTCCTTTCCCCGCACTCCATCCTTGATTTGAAAGGGAATCGTGAAAGATCGGGCCACCCTAGAGGTTTGCCCTCAACAGGATCTATCTAATTCTTGCCTCATGCTCCTTGACTAAGGAGCACCAATATCCCCAAACCTGGTTGGAGTTTGCATCGCGCCTCTGCGTTGTACAAGGCCTTGGCATCGATGTCCCTTTACCAAGACGTCAAGATCTCACCGAGTCTCCCATCTCGCCATGCCGGTTCAAGAGAGAGTCCTCCGCCAGACGCCGATCCTAGGGATTGCGCTGGACCGGTCACCATCGGCGTGAGCTATTGGTGCTTATCGTGGTTTTACGTGTGTGTTCATCGCGTTCTTCGTGCGTGTGTTCATCATGTTCATTCTTCCCTCCTTCCCCCGCACTCCACCCTCGATTTGAAAGGGAATCGTGAAAGATCGGGCCACCCTAGAGGTTTTCCCTCAACAAGGAGACTCCGGTGTGGTGGACCGGAGGTTCCGGTCTTGTCCGGAGATTCCGGTCGGTCTCCGGTCCATCTCGGGAGGGGCACACAAAATGTCCTCGAGCTCGATTTTTGGGTCAGTCTGGAGGTGAGCCAGAGACTCCGGGAGACTAGAGCCTCCGGTCGGTCTCCGGTCCATCCCCGAAGGGGCACACAAAATATCCTCGAGCTCGATTTTTGGGTCAGTCCGGATGTGAGCCAGAGACTCCGGGGTCTTCAGGCTGGAGACTTTGGCAGACTGGAGACTTCGGTGTGCTCAGGCTGGAGACTCTGTTCTGAGCAGCTCAAGCAGCTTCTGCCTCATGCCCTGCCTCCAGTCTGACTACCTAATGATGCATAGAGTTGTTGCATGAAGTATCACACCATCCAAGGATGTATCAAATTGGCACGAGGAGAGGAGCGAGTTCACCTTACCTTGTAGGAGTTTGGCTCGGGCATGAGTCATGGGTCCACTTGGGGGACCTTGTGGTGTAGATGTAGGAGCTTCCGTAGGACGGGCTGCATCAGCTCCCCCTTGGCAAAGAGTCGTCCTCGAATCTTCATGGGTATCATCGTGAACATCTCCATGGTAGGGTGATAGGTCCTTGACATTGAATATGTTGCTTACAAGGTACTTGGAAGTTGGAATGTCGATGATGTAGGCATTGTTGTTGATTCTCTTGAGGACCTTGAAGGGGCCATCTCCTCTTGGTTTGAGATTGGAATCTCGTTCCTTGGGAAAGCGGTCCTTGCTCAAGTGTATCCCCACAAGGTCACCTTCTTCAAACATCATCTCCTTCTTGTCCTTGTTTAACCGTGAAGCTTGGCGAAGGACTTGTTGTTCGATAGTAGCTCTAGTTTCTTCATGAAGCTTCTTCATAGCTTGAGCGCACTTCTCAACATCCATGTTGGTGCGCTCATGGAGAGGTAGTAGTAGGATGTCGAGCGCGGTGAGGGGCTCAAAACCATAGACGATAATGAAGGGACTCATCTTGGTTGTTGAGTGCTTGGCACGGTTGTAGGCGAACTCGGCATGTGGGATGCATTCCTCCCAATCCTTGAGGTTTTTCTTGATCAACACACGAGGAGGTTCACGAGGCTTAGGTTGACAACTTTGGTTTGGCCATCGGTTTGAGGATGCGATGCGGATGAAAAGAGGAGCTTGGCGCCGAGCTTGGCCATGAGGGTCTTCCATAAGTAGCTCATGAATTTGACGTCGCGGTCAGAGACGATTGTTCTTGGCACACCGTGAAGACGGACTAGTTCCCTGAAAAACAAATTTGCAACATGTGAAGCATCGTCGGTCTTATGGCACGGAATGAAATGTGCCATTTTGGAGAAGCGATCCACAATGACAAATATAGAATAATGACCATGCTTAGACCTAGGCAATCCTAACACAAAATCCATGCTAATGCCAGACCAAGGTGCATAAGGAATAGGCAATGGCATATAAAGACCATAAGGGTTAGCTTGCAACTTAGCTTCAACACATGTCGTGCATCGTTGAACGTAGCGTTCCACGTTGCGCTTCATCTTGGGCCAATAGTAATGAGTGGAGAGCATGTCCAATGTCTTGTCATGACCAAAGTGACCCATGAGGCCTCCACCATGAGATTCTTGGAGAAGCAAAAGTTGGAGAGACGACTTCGGAATGCAAATCTTGTTTTGTTTAAATAGAAAGCCTTTATGCAAATAGAAATCATCAACTCCTTTGTCAATGGAGCACTTTGCGAAAATTGATTCAAAGAAAGGGTCGGAAGCATATAAAGTTTATTTCATCAAGACCCAACACGTTGATTTCAAGTCTAGTAAGAAGGCTTGTGTGCTTGCGAGACAAAGCATCCACAACTACATTATCTTTGCCCTTCTTGTACTTGACAATGTAAGGAAAATACTCCATAAACTCAACCCACTTAGCGTGTCTCTTGCTCAAGTTTACTTGGCCTTTAAGATATTTCAACGACTCATGGTCGAAATGTATTATAAATTCCTTAGGCCAAAGGTAGTGTTGCCAAACTTGAAGAACACAAACTAAGGCAAAAAGCTCTTTGTCATAAATTGGATAGTTAAGGCGAGCACCATCAAGTTTCTCGCTATGGTAGGCTATAGGACGTTTGTTTTGCATAAGGACTCCTCCAATGCCAATACCGCTAGTGTCACACTCTATCTCAAAAGTATTTGTGAAATCTGGTAACACAAGAAGAGGTTCTTCGATGATCCTCTTTTTAAGTTCATAAAAAGCTTTTTGTCGTGCTTTGCCCCACATGAAGGTGTCATTCTTTTTGGTCAATTCGTTGAGGGGACAGGCAATGGTTGAAAAGTCTTTCCCAAAGCAACGATAAAAACCAGCAAACCCATGAAAACTTCGAAGTTCACTCACATTTGTGGGGATGGGCCAATCTTGTATGTCCTTTACCTTGGAAACATCAACTTCAATGACCTTCGAAGAAACAACAAATCCAAGAAAAATCAACTTGTCTTTAGCAAAAGTGCACTTGGGAAGATTAGCGTAGAGCTTTTTATGTCGAAGAATTTGCAAGACTTACTTGACATGTGTAACATGGTCCTCAAGTGACTTGCTAAAAACAAGTATATCATCAAAATAGACAACGCCACTCTTGCCAATAAGAGAACACAAAAATATGGTTCATAAGGTGCATGAAGGTGGATGGGGCATTAGATAAGCCAAAGGGCATAACCAACCATTCATAGAGACCAAGTTTGGTCTTGAAGGCAGTTTTCCACTCATCACCTTCCGCCATGCGTATTTGATGGTAACCACTACGGAGATCAATTTTCGAGAAAATAGTGGCTCCACACAAATCATCAAGCATGTCATACAAACGCGGTATAGGATGTCGATAACACATGGTGATAGCATTGATTGGACGGCAGTATAAGCATAACCGCAACATATCATCCGATTTTGGAACAAGAATGACGGGTACCGCACTTGTACTAGTTCTTACTTGGATCAAACCTTTGGAGACGAGTTGGTTGATTTGACGTTTGATCTCCTTCGTCTGCTCCGGGTTTGTACGGTATGTGGCGCGGTTTGGAAGTGGTGCACCGAGGATGAGATCAATGCGATGTTCCATGCCGCGAAGAGGAGGTAGTCCATGAGGGAGCTCTTCGAGAAACACATCCTTGAATTCCTACAAAACACTCATTAAAGATGGAGGAACATTGGTTAATTCATTAGTTCCTTGCGCTAGTCCCTTGCAAATGAGGACATAGTGCAAGATGGATGGGTTGTTCCGCACATCTCTCATCTCACTTTTGGTGGCAATGAGAACACTCTTAGTTTTTCCACTCGAGATTGACTTGTGGCTCTCACTCACTATGAGGTGGTTCTCTCGCTCACTGCTCTTCTCACAAGGAAGTGTTGTGTTTTGTGCCCTCGCTAAAGCCTTTGCATTGTCCACAATTATTTGGCTAGGAGTCATCGGTTGCAAAACACATGTCTTGTTGAGCCATTTGAAGGTGTACACGTTGGTTCGACCATCATATAAAGTATCCTTGTCGAATTGCCAAGGTCGACCAAGTAGCATATGGCAAACCGTCATGGGAACAACATCGCACCCCACCGTGTCTTTGTAAGGACCAATTGCAAAGGTTATCGACATGGTATGTTTGATCTTCACGGACCCTTGGTCACTTAGCCATTGCACGTGGTAGGAGTGCTTGTGCAGATGGAGGGTGAGGTTGAGCTTCTCACACAACTCAGTGCTAGCAAGGTTGTGGCAACTCCCTCCATCGATGATCACTTTGATAGATTTGCCGTTGATGCTGACTCATGTTTGGAAGATATTTGAGCATTGGTCTTGATGCTCTTGTGCTTGAGTGGTCAAGATCCTTGTGACAACAAGCGATGGACATGCGTCATGTTCAGACATGAGGAGTTCTTGGTCATCTTCCACTCGTTGTCTTGCTATTGCTTCCTTGACTCGGGCATCAAATTCATCTTCACTCAAGTACTCTTCATCGCCATTGTCATGGATAAACAATACTTTCTTGTTTCTGCACTCGTCCGACTTGTGTCATTTGCCTCCACACTTGTAGCATTCACCGTTGAAAGGTGCATCACTCTTTTCTTATTTGCCACTTGGGGACAGTTTTTCTTGAGGAAGTGTGGGATTGAAGGAAGGCTTGGAGGTACTTGAGGAGCTTCCATCGAAGGTTGTTGGCATAGCGGTTGAAGCTTTCTTGTAGATGAAATACGTCTTGGGCTTCTTGTATTTGAAGTCCTCTTGCACTTGACGTTCGGCCTTTGTTGCGATGTGCGCCATCTCAACCATGTTGGTGTATGTTTGGAACTCGATGATGCGCTTAATTGGGTGGTTCAAGCCAATGAGAAAACGTGCCATAGTTTGCTCCTTGCGCTCTTCAATGTTGGCGTGGATCAAGTTGAGCTCCGTTTCCTTAAAGTCCTCTTCCATGGTCTTTGACCCTTGACAAAGCGATTGAAGGTTGTTTAGGAGGTCGCTCGTGTAGTGCGCTAGGACAAAGAGGGGTCTCATATGAGCCTTCATGTCATGCCAAGTTGTGAGTGGTGGCTCTTGTCTTGCATCACGAGCAACTTGAACTTGTTACCACCAAAGGTTGGCGTAATCATCAAACTCAGGCGATGCCATGGCGACCATATTCTCGTTGCTATAATTGTGCATGCGAAAGATCTTGTCAACTTTGAGTGCCCATGAGAGGTATTCTTCGGGGTCATTGGATCCGGTAAACTTGGGCATTGTGAACTTGAGCTTACTAAAGGTTTCTTCATCATTATGGTCATTATGACAAGGTTGGTTACCTTGATGATGTCCTTCCGGTTGAGGAGGTGGAATTTGATTCTTGCGACCTTGTTGAGGAGCTTGCTCTTGATGTTGTGGTTGTGGAGCTTGCTCTTGCTCTTAACGCGGTTGTTGACGAGGTTGAGGCGCTTGGGCCTCATGATGGTGTTGCAGATGTGGAGCCTCATGATGTAGTTGATGACAAAGAGGAGGCTCGGTCCTCGGTTGGTGATGTGGATTAGGCGCATGGGCCTCGCGGCGAAGATCATGGTCTTGAGCCTCATGACGTGGTGGGCGTCACTCAACATGTACCCCTTGACGCTCCATGTTTTGGTGATGCGGAGGAGGGTCATCATGGTGACCATGGTGTCGGTGTGGACGTTCATGACGGCGATGACAAGGATGAGGCTCTTGGAGAGCTTCATGATAATGTCGAGCTTGATCCTCCAAGTTGGAGTCATCACTTGTAGTTACAAGAACGTCACAGTGACGATGGCATTGTAGTTGAGGTTGGACTCAAGGTTCCACTCGTGGTTCTTCATGTGGTTGTGCTTGTTGGATCACTAGTGCCCTTTCGTGATGATGGTGTGCTTCACGCCGTGCTTGTGGACTTGAAGATAAATCACCATCATAGCTTGACGTTGTGAGGTGCCGTGGATAAGGTACATAGTTTGAAGAGCTTCCATCTTCAACCACGGGGGCGTCATTTGCGTCTTGGAGCACTTGGATGAAGAACTTGGCGAAGAGGAGAATGATGATGCGAAGATCTTGATGCGCCTGAACGTGGTCTTGACATTCTGTCGAAGAGGTGTTGAAGTTTGTCATTTTTTTCGGTGACAGAGCGTTGGAGCACTTCATTTTGATGGCCAAAGTTGTGATGCATTGCGTTCATTTTCCTTTCGAGGCCATCAAAGCGGTTGTCAATGTTCTTGAACTCGGCTTGCATCTCGCCAAATTATTCGTCTTGTCATGTCTCAAGAGCTTGGCAACGTTCATGGAACTCTTGTTGGACGATGAAGTGACTTCCGTGCGTCATTCCATCTTCTTCTTGGGGAGGTGGTTGGCTCGACTCACCATGCCTATCCATCATGCAACACACACAAGGATTGTATATGGAAGTGGAATATGGTGGTGTTAGCCTTGTACCACACCCTAGGGATTGCACCGAACTAGAAACCACAAGTGAGAGCTATTAGCGTGTAAAGTGAAATTGCAAAGAAAGCTCACACTAACGAAATAACTAACTCTCAAAAACTTGTTGGTGGTAGGTTAGGATTGTGGAAAGCCAAAGAACCAACCAAAAGAAAAAGGGATAGTCAAAAGTGGGTAAAATCCAACAAAACTCAAGTCAAAGGCGAAGGTCAACAACTCAAAAGGGTGACGGGATCCTACGACTATATACACACACGTGGAGATTGTTGGGATTGACACGAGTATGAAAATGAGCAACAAAGTGTCCTAACAAAGACTACACTCGATGTCATGCCAATGTAAGGAGAGACCGTGGCTCGTTTACAAAGAAGAAAAATGAGCAACGGATTTGTGCACTTGCCTTGGACGCTCTTCTTTCTCTCTTGCTTACAAGCTTTGAGACTCTCTTTTGTTATGGGAGACTATTTTTCTTTTTCTTTGTATCTTTTTTTTGCTCTTCCTTGATGCTACCTAGGCACACTTGATAGTACTCTTGCACTCTCACTATCCAAGGAAAAAATGCACAATGCTCAAGCAAACACAAGATGAGCCACTCTTGTGGGATAGGTACACACAAAGGAAGATTGGGGTTAACAAGATGACACAAGTTATACCTTTGTTGGTGATGATGAACTTTACGTCGGTGGTGCGGGATGATGCTCGTGGGACGTGGTGTCGATGAGCATGGAAGTTGTCGATGAGGAAGCTTGTTGTTACTTGACGACATGCACACGGGCACAACACAAACAAGAGGAAATTAGCCAATGCAAGATAAGAGGCAAAATTGTCCAAATCAGGCGTCAGGGCCGGAGACTCCGGGGTCTCGGGCCGGAAACTCTGGTCCAGGCCGTAGACTCCGGTGTGTTCAGGCCGAAAACTCAGGTGTGGGCTGGAGAATCTGATCTGCATATCTGGACACTCCGATCTGAATGTAGAGCTCAAACTGCTTGTGTTCTTGAGCAGAAATCGATGCCTTGGGTCCTCAAATCTGCGAAAAAATGGCCAAATTAGGCTATGAAAACACAGGGTAAAGCTGGACCAATACCTAAGACAAGATTTGGTCAGATCAAAACCACAAATAACACTCCAAATCAAGAAATCGGTCCAATGGCAAATTTGGGGCTCTTTTTTCGGGACTTTTGAATTTTTGGTGGATAGAAGATAAATTTGTGGGGGAATTTGTGAGCAACGAATCTCTTGATACCAATATGTTGAGGGCAAACCTCGAGGGTGGCCCGATCTTTCACGAATCCCTTGAACTCGAGGAGGGGGATGAGGGAGAGGGTGAAATCCGCAGACTCACGCAGGAAACACAGTGAACACACACACGCAAATCCATGATACACACCAATAGCTCACGCCGGCAGTGACTTTTCTGGCACAATCCCTAGGATCAACATCTGACGGAGGACTCTCTCTTGAACCGGCATGGTGAGTAGGGAGACTCGGTGATATCTTGACGTCTAGGCAAAGGGACTCCGATGCCTAGGCCTTGTACAACACGGAGCCACGATGCAACTCCAACGAGGTTTGTGATATTTGGTGCTCCTTTGTTAAAGGAGCATGAGGAAAGAACTAGATAGATCCACAAGGGGTGTCCACTAATTCCAAATATCAAGCTTAGTGTTTACATTAGAGGTGGGGAACTATATATAGGCTAGCCACTGAGTCAGGGGTACTTTGGGGATATTAAATAAGTTGTGGACGGAGTAAGCGGTACATGGGTCGAAGGCCCAAATGCTTTTACATGCCTGGCGACGCTCGGTCTAGATACTCCGGTGTGGTGGACCGGAGACTCCGGTCTGGGCCAGAGATTCCGGTTGGTCTCCTGTCCATCTCCGGAGGGGCGCACAGACTGTCCTGGAGCTCGATTTAGGGTTCAGTACGGAGGTGGGCCAGAGACTCCGGGGTCTTTAGGCTGGAGACTTTGGAGGACCGGAGACTGGTGTGCGCAAGCCGGGGACTCCGTTCTGAGCAGCTCCAGCAGGTTCTGCCTCACGCCATGCTCCTTATTCTCCATCCCTGGGTGCTTGGTGATGTGTTGGGGCTTCGTACCTAATGATGCATAGAGTAGTTGCAAGAAGTAGCACACCATCCAAGGATGTATCAAATTGGCACGATGAGAGGAGCGAGTTCACCTTAGCTTGTAGGAGTTTGGCTCGGGCACGAGTCATGGGTCCACTTGGGGGACTTGGTTGTGTAGATGTATGAGCGTCCCTAGGACGAGATGCATCAGATCTCGCTTGGCAAAGTTCCCTTGGGGTGCGTCACTTTTGGCAGGAGCGCCCTCCAGGGGAAGTTCGGGTCATGCCGGTAGAGGGCGGAGAAGATGTGGGTTGCCATGACCCACATCACCTTCTGACACTTGTCCAAATGGTACTCATGGTAGAGCTCGGCTCTCCCCTGCAGCGCCATAGTAATCCGGTCGAAGAGATTCATGAAGGCACCATTTGTGGTAGCATCAGCAAGGGGCTCGGTGAAGAAGTCGGTCACCCCGAAGTCCTAGAGAGTAGTGGCCGCACGCTGGGCAAGCGCCCTATACATCTTGCACTGCTCCCTCTCCAGCACCGCAAGGTCCCACTAGACTTCGTCGCGAAGGTCCCAGCGCTTCTGGACCTCTTGGTGGGCTGCTTGCAACACCTTCAAGGCATCTAGGTCAACGAGAGATTAGGCCAGACGCTCCTCCGCCTTGTGAAGGGAGCCCTCCAACTTCTCATGCTTGTGCAGGAAGCGTGCCTCTTGAGTCTTGGCCTTCCCATGCCACTCCTCTCCAAGGGACTGGCGAAGCTATGAAAGCACTACCTCATCCGCCACCTTCATCTAGGTCCGCTCCTCGCCAACCTTGGCATAGTAGTGATGGAGGCGCTCATCGATATTCACACTATAACAACCGACGTCGAGTGTGCGCTCCTCAAGCTTCTGATGAGCTGTGCCCAGCTGGTCCTCCGGTGCCTCCAGGCAGCTCCTCTACAGTTGAGCCTCGTCCTCACGAAGCCGGACTGCCTCCTCACGAAGAGCGATGTCTCGCTCCCTCTGGGAAACCCTCTAATGATCTTCTTTAACCCCCCGCTCGGAGAACGCGAGCGCACAGTCACGCACAGAAATGCCATGGGAGGCGGGCCAGGTCCTAGGAGGATAAACCTTCCACTCCAAGGGGCAGAGCCCGTCAGCCGGCCTATGCAAAGGTCCCCGTGGCCTCCTGAGACACCTCCATGCGAGCCTAGTGGCCTCCGGGTCTCCTTGCACCGCTATAGGCTGCCCACTGCTCTCGGGTCTGGTCAAGAGCGACCCTCTCCAGGTGAAGATGATGCCACGCCCCGGCCAGGCGATGCTCTTCCGCGGCGATATCCGCAAGGAATCTGTCAAGCCCAACATGAGCGGCTGCCACAATGCCGTGTAGATGCCCGGACCTGTTAAGAGAAGCGCCCTCTGGTGGCAGCAAGGTCAGCACGTCTAGCACCGTATCCTCGGGGGCTCAGGGTGCTTTCCCTACTGATTTCCCCTAGGTCACCGTGGTTTGGTGATGGGGACAAAACCTGTGCCCTCTTGGGTCTTCAAGTGGTAAGGCTCCAGCACCCCCTCCGGCCACCTCAGAGTCGGGCTGACCCTCATCCACGGAACAGTCCCCCGGCATGCCCTTCACTCGGGAAGGCGGGAAGGAGCCCTCGGGGTGATCCCTGATCTGGAGGGGAGTGGTGCTGCCCGCAACACGACCTGGCCGCAACACCGGAGCCAGCCTTCGCCACCTTCATCTTCCTTTTCTTCTCATGCTTGCATCCATACGGCAGAGTGACGAAACGAGATGATGGACGAGGGAAGGGAAAGGCTTCATGAGGATGTCTCACCTCCTGGCCTCCGCTCCCACCAAGGACCAGCTGGCCTTCCTTGCACCTGGGGGAAGAAAGCCACCACCGTCGTCTGGCCTGGGGTGTTTCTCGGCTGCCCGCGCTGAGGCAAGAGTGGCTGACGCTCCAAGGCCGGCGCATTCCTCATGAGAGCCCCCTAAACAAGGGTGATAACCTCGACACAGGGAAGACCCTCGACATCCTCCTTCGAAGACGACACACTGTTGATCATCCTCCAGCGTCGTACCAGCCGGAAGGGTGTAGGGGCATCGCTTGGCCCCGCAGCATCGTCATCCAGCTCGACCAAAGGGCACACTCCCCTGGCGTCAAAGATGAGAAGGCCTGCATGTACGGTGCCCATGTCGCCCCCCGAGTACAGAGGATGAATGTCGAGGGGAAGCTCCGCCGCCGTGTCCGCGCCCAGGTGTAGCAGCATGAAGGCGAACAAAGTGTCCTCAGTTTGGGGCCCCTCGAAGATCTTCACCGCATCCCAGCCAGGGACATGGTCCACACGGGTGTCTTGTGCTCCTGGAGGGGAGCGGTTTTCTGCCGCAAGAATTGCCTCACCACAATCTCGCTGGTCAAGCCCTAGCTCCTCAAATGCGCCACGCGCCTCGCAAGGGGCCCGAGACTCATATAGGCGGCCGTCTCGCAAGCCCAGCCTGGATTCTCCACCGCCAGGCCCGGCTAGCATCTACCAGGACCCAGTTGCGGCGGAATTCCGACGATGCGCCGAGGACGGAGATGGGCAGGAAATCCCCCTCCTACTCAGCAAAGAATCCGATGCCACTGAGGACATCCCCCGATGTAAGGACGTGGAGGTTATAAAAGTGTCAGAACAATGGCAAGGACGACGCCACCCTGACAAAGGCCTCGCACTAGAACGCAGAGGCGGCCATGAGAGTCACACTTCACGGGTGGAGGTGGAGGAGCTAGATACAATAATGGTCCAAGATGGCGATGAGAAAGGGGGAGAAGGGTGGGATGAGGTCGGAGGTCACAGAATGGGTGAAGACGGGGGGTGTGGTGGCACACCACCCACTTTCCCCAACGCCGACGCACCACACCCGCGAGGCGCCCCACTCTTTCGAATCATAGGACATCAACTTGCAGACCTTCTCCAACCCCTCCTAGTTGAGAATCATCGCTGGTGGCAGCGCCCCCACGATCGATAGGGGGAAGCTCGACGTGGCGTAAGTGGCACATGCTCTCTTGAGTGTCATCTCGGGCGCTACAGCAGTGGAAGGAGCGGCGTTGGAACAAGAGCTCTAGCGGACTGGTGGTGGAGGAAGGCGGGAGCTGGCGAGTCCCTTTAGATATGGGGTTTTTACGAGGGACTCAACCTCCAAGGCCTAGTAGTGGAAGCTATAGTTTCCGCACGGGGCATGCGCCAAGTCCTGCGCGGGCACGTGGATGTCGTGGTCGGTGACTTCGGGGATCGTGCCCTGACACGACCGCTCGCGGGCCCGACACTAGTTGGTCCCTTGACTTCCTTACCCCTTCGTCGGTGGCGTGCAAGCCAAGCGACTGGGGGCTACTGTTAGACTATTGGCACCGGGGGTATCCGATATCGTCAAGTGGCTGGGCCTACCAGATATGCCCTCCCGAGGGCTCGCAAGGAGAGTGATCCACGAGAGGGAGGATGAAGCCAAAGCCTCCACAAGCGCCCGAACCGAGCTGAGCGCGGTACCAATGCCTCCTGGCAAAGCCTTAGGAGGGGAGCATCACCAGCCCCAAGTGTGCCTAGCAAGAAGACGCGCCATCGGTCGGTCCAAGCGGCGATCCGTCCACCCGTGGAAAGCGGAGCACAAGGGGGTAGGAGGATGACGCAGGACAGAGATGGTGCCTAACACAACCGTTTCAGTGCAAGAGGACTAGTGACAATGTAAAGCAGAAGGATGACCGACCACCACCCTGACACAGCAGTTGGCTGGCGGTTGCAAGAAGACAAGGTAGATTAGAATTGATGAGGATATCTACAGGCATTATGATGATTCTGACTGCCTGAACTGGAAGGAAATACTGAGTCAAATCAATAATGATTATCAGGTGAATTCATTCTTAATTGAACCTGATGTTTTACTTAATGAGAACTTTATACTACCTAAGTCTATGCATCCCTGTATGATCAGGTTTATTGATAACACAAGTGTTGCGCGAGGAGGAGGAGAGTTGCAGCAAGAAGGACAAGCGCTGATTTCCAATATCAACAAGTGCGCGAGGGAGGAGCGGGAGGCAGGCGCACTCGGATGCAATGAGGAAATCACGTATGAGCAAGAGAGAGAGATGGCGCACCAAGAATTACATGTTTGAGGTGTTCCACGACGTTTGTACTGCCTGCCAATAAGGCCGAACCCATATATGGGTCGGTATGTATCAGTTTGAGTCGAACCGAGTCAGTTTGGGCCAAGTTATGGCTGTTTTTAGGCCCATTTAGAGGGGAGGACGCCCCAACCCTCTTATAAACCTCCGTAGCCGTCACAAGTTAGGTTTTTTAGACCACGTTAAAATATTTTGGAGTTGTTTCTTTCATAGAACCTCTGGAATTACCCTATGTTCGAATCTGGCAACTATAATTGAGTGTGATCTGTTGTTCCATTGGGAATTAGTAGATTGCATACTACCATTCGTGGTCATGGCTGCGTGCGCAAGAGTGTGGTGTTGTGAATATCCTACAAGGTTCGAGAGCTGTTGCATTGGCATCAGGGATCGAGCGGGAGAGATCATAGCTACGCACTAGTTATCTATCATCCACCATCACCATCGCCAAGAGCTTGCTGAGAAGATCGGGCCACCCCATATCATCTTGGTATCAGATTTCCTCGTTGCCTCGGTAAGCAATCCACAATCCATCCATAGATTAGAGAGTGTTTTTCATCCTATACAGAAAAAGGCCCACAAAAAGAGTTGCCATAGCCTAGATTACATCGTATTCGAGTAATAGTTGCTGATCGCGTTCCTCTATTAGATTAGATCTAGATCTGTTCTTCGTAGATTTGTTTTCTAGTGTTCTAGTTGTTTTCCACCATCTTTTTCCGCTACCATCAAGTCAGATCCGATCCAAGTAAAGAGTCCTAGTTGTGTACTACTTGGCGAGCAAAAAAAAAATTCCGGCTCGCTGCCTGACCGGAGACAAGTCTGTGCTCTAGCGTGACCCAAAAAAAAATTCGGCTTGCTGGCTCACGCCTGACCGCAGACAAGTCTGTGCTCTAGCGTGCCCCAAAGAAAAATTCCGAAAAAAAAAATAATAATTTCCGAAAAAAAAAATCGAACCGTCGCCTTACCACAGACCAGTCTGTGCTAGTACGAGAGGAAAAAAAACTGCCGGCATCCTGCCGCGGCAGGATTTTAGGCCGTTTTTCTGCCGTGGCAAAGACCAATTCTCAGGTCAAAAAATTTTCTTTTTTTATTTTTTTTTACTGAGTCCACATAGCGTACCTATCCTTGTGAGTCTTAGTAAGCCTTTCTTTGTGTCTATAACTATCCTACGAGACTAGCGTGCTTAGTGCTCTACGGGCTGCTCAGTTAGCAATCTTGTGCCCGTTTCGTTGAGACATTGCTAGCGTCTCTCCTTGTGCATTGCAACACGAGCATTCCTCCGACATACCTTACTTTTTGAGCTCATTTTCATAGTTGCAATTGCCCCATTTATCTCCACCGTGTGTGTTTCCGTGGGTCTTTGTCATACGATCAGCACTAGGACTTGTTTGCGGTGTAGATAGGATACCATACCTACAGCTCCACCATAAATACCCTGTGTGCCCTGTGATCGTTCTCTATACCTTTGATATTCACTTCATCACTTCAGTGCATCAGTCTTTGATTATGTTTGGTAGAGCATCTCTATTCACTTTGGAACGGTAAGATCTTCTTTCTTATCAGTTGTGAGTGAGTTGTGAGAGTTTCCACCATACTGATTTTGATTTGTGCACTAATGTACTAATCATGTCTTCTAGTAGTGTTGATGTGATGCAGAAAATGGAGGCAGGTGATGTTACAAATAATGTGGAGACGTACAGTTACAAATTCATCGACAATTGGCGTTGTAGTGGAACTTTTTGGAAGGAAGAACACGGTATTTTTGATGGTGATGGTCTTTTCCACCATAGTGTGATGATTGGTGAGCGATGTGCTTCCATTACCATTGATAGTAACTCTACTATTAATTTGATCAGCGTTGAAGTTGTACAAAAGTTGCAGCTACCCACATGTGCCCGTGCGGTGCCATATCTCTTGCATTCATCATATGGCACATTGCTGATTTCACACACCGCTGATGTTCCTATGACTTTTAAAGAGCATCCTGAGATTGTGCGTTGTGATGTATCTCCTATACCACTTGATTCTTGTCACATACTATTGGGAGAACCTTGGAGAAGAAGGTTTGACGCTCAAATATGTCCTGTTGTTGGAAGGATTTCTTTCAAACGGAACATGAAGAGGCATGTTATGCTCAGGATTTCAGCCGAAAAATTTCATGAGTATCATCTTCTTCGCAAGGAGAGGACAAAAGAGTTCAGTTTGTCTGCTAAGTACAAGGTCATGATGAATGGTGACAATTCTATTATTTGTCATCTTGAACACGATGTGCATTACAACCCATGTGAGAATGAGAGCCACATAGCCAAGCTGAGTGAGAGTGTTATCAAAAGTGAGCTGTGTGATTCCACTAAACGTGAGGTTGAGAGCATCCATTCTAAGAGTATGAGAGAAAAAGAAAACATCAGTGCAGTAGATGATAATACATGTGAGGATATTTCTCCTAATGTAATCATCTCTACTCCTGGTATTGTTTCTTGTGCTATGCAGGTTGCTTTTGAAGAAAGGGAGCCGCCTATTTTACAACCTGCATCACACAATCTGGTATTGTTACTTGAGGAGGATGTCATAGTACCTACTACAGCTGAGAAGTTTGTTAATGACATTGGTACTGATTTGGAGTTTCAGCCAACATGTGCGACATATTGTGAGTCTATTCCTTTACTGAAGCCTCCTTGTGATTTGCCTTGCACTACTGTTTCAGCACCATGTGATAGTTTACCAAATTCAAATTTTGATCATGTGGTACTGATAACACATAAGGAAATACTTGCTCGAATACCACCTGCTGATATTGTGTATTCCATCATGCTAAATGAACCTATGAGTATGAGTTGTGCTATGGATAAGATTTCTGAAATTTCATTTCTGAATTCTAGCACATATTCTCCTTGTTTCACTTTCAATCTGATTGGTGAATATAGCATGCATGAAAATTTTCTTGTGGATCACATATGCATTACTTGTGATCGAATCGCTGAACTGAAACATGCTGTTTTCAGCCATACATGTTGTGTGTCGACGATTTTGTGTTGTGAGATATATGCTAAAATTTGTGATGATATGAAACTAAAGTCAGGTCTAGTTGATATAATGCAGCCAACACAAGTAATTTTACCTATGTTGGATCGTTGTAATCTTGCTAGAATAGAACCCCAGTTTTCATATTCATTGTGTTTATCCCAAAATTCGTTGTCTAGTTGTGCTAATGCTTTATACTTCACTTATATTTGCAAATTGCATTGCATTTTACATACTGCACAACATGATCATGTTCATAATAATCAGAGTAGCGCAGTTGAAGCATGGCATGATTCAATTTGGTTTTCAGACATATTAAATTGGTTTGATCTTGTTCACAAATTTGATCATAGATCTTCTTTGAGAAAACTGAATTTAATATTGAAGAACATGACTATCTATTTAGTTGTTTTTTACCATGATCATGATTCTTTGTACTTCACTTATACCTACAATTTAAGTTGCTTGATGTATACTGGACATACTTTTCATGTGAACAACAATAATACAACATGTTATATATACATATACTTTGCGTGCACGTTGTTCTTTTTGTTTCTCCCACTTTCAGCTTACCTAAAGCCGAGGACGGCTTTTCATGAAGAAAGGGAGGATGATGAGGATATCTACAGGGATTATGATGATTCTGACTGCCTGAACTGGAAGGAAATACTGAGTCAAATCAATAATGATTATCAGGTGAATTCATTCTTAATTGAACCTGATGTTTTACTTAATGAGAACTTTATACTACCTAAGTCTATGCATCTTTGTATGATCAGGTTTATTGATAACACAAGTGTTGCGCGAGGAGGAGGAGAGTTGCAGCAAGAAGGACAAGCGCTGATTTCCAATATCAACAAGTGCGCGAGGGAGGAGCGGGAGGCAGGCGCACTAGGATGCAATGAGCAAATCATGTATGAGCAAGAGAGAGAGATGGCGCACCAAGAATTACATGTTTGAGGTGTTCCATGACGTTTGTACTGCGTGCCAATAAGGCCGAACCCATATATGGGTCGGTATGTATCAGTTTGAGTCGAACCGAGTCAGTTTGGGCCAAGTTATTGCTGTTTTTAGGCCCGTTTAGAGGGGAGGACGCCCCAGCCCTCTTATAAACCTCCGTAGCCGTCACAAGTTAGGTTTTTAGACCACATTAAAATATTTTGGAGTTGTTTCTTTCATAGAACCTCTGGAATTACCCAGTGTTCAAATCTGCCAACTATAATTGAGTGTGATCTGTTGTTCCATTGGGAATTAGTAGATTGCATACTACCGTTCGTGGTCACAGCTGCGTGCGCAAGAGTGTGGTGTTGTGAATATCCTACAAGGTTCGAGAGCTGTTGCATTGGCATCAGGGATCGAGCGGGAGAGATCATAGCTACGCACTAGTTATCTATCATCCACCATCACCATCGCCAAGAGCTTGCTGAGAAGATCGGGCCACCCCATATCAAGAATCCATCAGGCGGGAATGTTGAAGCCCTTCCCGCCAATAGCAGGGGGAAGAGGCCCGGCAATGCCCTATATAAGGGGCTCTTCTCCTACCTTGGGGTGATCTTTGAGATCTCAAACCCAAAACTTTCATCTTCCATTGTACCCTTGTAAAGCACAGGAGCAATACAACAAAGCAGGATTAGGGGCTTTACCTCCTCACGAGGGTCCCGAACCTGGGTAAAAAACCCCGATGTCACGTCTCTATTGTGCACTTGATCCATCATCGCCACTGTCGCCGAGTTCCTTCTGAATCATGTGTTTAGCCCCCTCATGAACCAAGGGATCATTGGACCCTAGTTCCTTCGCCGGACCAATCTCCGACAGTTTTGGCAGGAGCTGGCGCAGGGAGGATCTGAGTGGAGCTGGTTGCTGGGGTGGTGCAATGCTGAGGATTGGGCCGACTAAGCCAATTTGGCCCATCCGAGAAGCACGTGGTGAGGAGGAGGCGAGGCAGCCTGCGGTGGGCCAGCTAAGGGCAAATGTTGCCCTGGGAAGTGGTCATCCAGGCCAAAATATTCTTATGTCATCCTAGATCAGTTTTTCCCTCTATCTATTTATCTAATTACTCTTGTACTTCTCTTTATTCATATGCATTCTATTAAAACCACATATGCTCCAACTCTGGGGTACCTGGGGTCATATCCCCGCAGGTCATGTGCCCTAGATTACAACTATTTAAATTTTATTACATTAATTTTTTACCTGTACATGGACGCGGCCACTAGTTTCCATCTCTCTTGGATTACCATCTGGAACAACAAGGTCGTCCCCTTCTCCTCTGGCGCACTCCATAATTATGGTTGTGCCATCAAGTGTTGGGAGCAGAGTCATCGTATTGTCCCATCAGATGTGCCAGGAATGCGTGGACTCTGTTTTTTAGAATCAGACGACTATCGATTAGTTTCAAAGACAAAGACCCATAAAACATTGCCAATATATGC
The DNA here is from genome assembly GCA_910589775.1 of Avena eriantha. NCBI lineage: Eukaryota > Viridiplantae > Streptophyta > Magnoliopsida > Poales > Poaceae > Avena > Avena eriantha. Next base: position 362,326,537 of record OU342744.1, read on the forward strand.
CCTGCAATATTCTATGGACTGAATTCCTCACAAAATTCCTTCGAAATATTTCAATCCAAAGAGGCCATTAAGCTACCATACATATATGAAATGTAGGCTCATGTGACCCTAAGCGACTATGACACTCCCGTTGTCTTCATCATTGACGACATCCTCCGCGTCATCGTCTGCCTCCTCTATGTCGGAATTGATGTCGATGTTCCCCGCCGCGTTCCTCCTCCTCATGAATTCTTCACGGCATGCCACCTCGATAACGGTGGAGGTCATACGCCCAGGCACTGCCCAGAAGCGCTGCCTCCCTTCGAGGTTGCACGGGTCTGGCTAGATCTCCCGCAGGTGGGCTCCACACAATGAAATCAATGGCATCCGCTCCTTCTTGAACCACTTTGGCTAGTACATGCTTGTGTGCGAGTACCGGTCCATTGTCCTCATCTGCTCTGGCAGCTAGCGGCGGCACTCCTCGATCTGCCTCGCCAACGTGTTGTCGCTCAAGAGCGGCACGATGGCACCCGGCAAAGATGAGCTCGAAGCTGGACGGAAGCCTCGCGAGCGGCGACACGAGTATGTCGTAGTGGGCGAACATCTGAGAGTCGTACAAGTTGAGTTTAGGCCTCTCCATGGCAAGGAAGGAACATGGTTTGAGCTTCAGCCCCATGGTTATGGCCTTATGGGGATAAAGGAAAGGAGGTAGGCCCACTCGTGCTTGCCACTGCCAATCAGATCGCATAACAAACTACTGCGGATTTCCCTTATGAAGGACATCCTTATCATCCACGCTCCCCGATCCAACGGCGCATAACAATCCTAATGCAGAACTAACCTGCAACAGCTCAGGGCTTCTAGAATACCCGATCTGATGGCTACCATTGGTTTCTAGGGTTAGATCCAACATCTGCCATTGACTCTAGGGACTCCATGTGTTAAACCATGGTCATAGAGACCAAAAACACATAGGAAAGGACCTTCCACATTGCATGTTACACCAGTATGGCAGAAGTTGCATTAGAATCCACTGGAGTGTGTGTGGCCATGTGGATCAATGTGGTTTACGAAAAGAACACATTCAATGACTCTATTTAGTTAATGTGGTTTACGAAAAGAACACATGCAATGACTCTAGGGACTCCATGTGTCAAACCATGGTCATAGAGACAAAAAACACTTAGGAAAGCAGCTTCCACATTGCATGTTGCACTAGTGTGGTAGAAGTTGCATCATAAAATCCACTGGAGTATTTGTGATCATCTGGATCAATGTGGTTTAGGAAAAGAACACATGCAATGTGGTCATGTGGGTCAGTGTGGTTTAGGAAAAGAACACATGCAATGACTCTAGGGACTCCATGTGTCAAACCATGGTCATAGAGCCCAAAATAATTAGTAAAGCAGCTTCCACAATGCAGGTTGCACCAATGTGGCAGAAGTTGCATCACATAATCCGCTGGAGTGTGTGTGGCCATGTCGATCAATGTGGTTTAGGAAAAGTGCACATGCAATGACTCTAGTGGATCGATGTGGTTTAGGAAAAGAACACATGCAATGACTCTAGTGGATCAATGTGGTTTAGAAAAAGAACACATACAATGACTCTCGGGACTCCATGCGTCAAACCATGTTCACAGAGACCAAAAACACTTAGGAAAGCAGCTTCCACATTACGTGTTGCACTAGTGGTGGCAGAAGTTGCATCACAGAATCCACTGGAGTGTGTGTGGTCATGTGCATCAATGTGGTTTAAGAAAAGAACATGAAATTACTCTAGGGACTCCATGTGTCAAACCATGGTCATAGAGACCATAAACACATTGGAAAGCAGCTTCCACATTCCATGCTGCACAAGTGTGGCAGAAGTTGCATCACAGAATCTACTGGAGTGTGTTTGGTCATGTGGATCAATGTGGTTTAGGAAAATATCACATGCAATGACTCTAGTACATCAATGTGGTTTAGGAAAGAACACATGCAATGACTCTAGTGACTCCATGCGTGAAACCATGGTCACAGAGACCAAAAACACTTAGGAAAGCAGCTTCCGCATTTCATGTTGCACTAGTGTGGCAGAAGTTGCATCACAGAATCCATTGGAGTGTGTGTGGTCATGTGGATCAATGTGATTTAGAAAAATAACAAATGCAATGATGCTAGTGGATCAATGTGGTTTAGGAAAAGAACACCTTTAATGACTCTAGGGACTGTGTCAAACCATGGTCAAAGAGACCAAAAACACTTAGGAAAGCAGCTTCCACATTGCATGTTGCACGAGTGTGGCAGAAGTTGAATCACAGAATCCACTGGATTTTGTGTGGCCATGTGTATCAATGTGGTTTAGGAAAAGTGCACATGCAATGACCCTAGTGGATCAATGTGGTTTAGGAAAAGAACACATGCAATGACTCTAGGGACTCTGGTACGGATCACGCCGGTGATCCTTGAGGTTTGTCCCGATCTTTCATAGTGAGTAACCTAGATAGGAATTCTTCCAACAACGCAATGAACGTCTCCTGAAGAACAAGAACGGATCCAGCAAGCAACGTGGAGAAGATCACCACACCTCAAACCAAAACACGACAATCCTTGATGAACACAAGAACCTCGGCGACAATATCAATACGATAGATAACACGGCATCGCCATCCTCGCAGGGATTCTCACCAAGCAACTCACAGAATAGTTTTAGACTCGGTTTCCAGCTAACCTAATCTAGATGGTGTTCTAGGGCTTATATGTTAGCCAAAACATCGAAACGACGCGAAACGAAAACGTGTCTAATACAATCTGGTACGTCCGGATCGGACAGAGACTTATAGAGCCGGATTATCCGGGGTCTTGATACGTGGAAGTACTCATTGGAAATATCTTGGAATTATCTATCCACAAGTGCTTATTTTCTTGATTCAGAGTTCGTATGAGGAATCCAAGTCCGTTTCAATTTCAGGACTTCTGTCTGTCCGAATTAAATGTTCCTTCTTCTTGATGATCTCCCTTGCGCCTACCTCCCGCTCCTCCCTCGCGCATATCGTGCCCATATCATCATCCCCCTTCAAGAAGTGTTGTCCCCAACGCTTGCGGGTCGAGTCAGAAAGGTGGCGTGATATGAACAATCGCTTCACGAGTCTTCGCCATCTTCATGTCTTGCTTGCCTTCCTCACCACATCCTCCCTCTTGGCCTGCTCGACTTGATACGGCCCTTGGCGCCTGCACCTCCTTGCGTCTCCATATGAGCTTGGACCTAGATGCCACCGTCTTCTTCTTCTCAACTCTTGTTGGAACCCATGGTTGCTGAACATGGACCTTCTTTGCACGACCTGGCATAAGATGAGTAATGCTTGGACCACACAATTGACGAACATGTCCATCCTTGCCTCTATGCATCCACACAACTGTCCCAACAAAACGCCTCACAGGTGTGTTAACAAAACTGCTCTTGTTACCCCGCTACACCTCATGCACTGGAACGTCAGGAGCACAAATATCATCTGTCTTAGCAATAAGGATGCACTTCAACTGGCTTGTCACTAACAAGTTCCACTGGCTTGGCATCTACAAGCATAGCTGAAGCAATTTTAACATTGTCGCATTGTGCATCATGCTCTCCATCCTGCACCTTAGCTAGCCCAAATTTTGGCTTAGCCTTGCGCACCTTCTCCTTATGTACCACCAGCTCTACATCAGACTTTATGTGATCATCCTGTCAAAGTCTGATGTTTTCCACCATGCACAAAAGACTATGTATTTGCTCTCCTAGCATGTGTAGCGTTGCCATCATACTGCCATGGACGACCAAGTAACAGCCCACATACCTCCAATGGCAACACATCACACTCAATCTGATCAACATAATCATCAACTGTAAATGGCACACGCACCTTATGAGTTACCTTCAGCATACCGCAGCTATTGAACCATTGTAGATGCTTAGGTTCAGGAATACGCCATGTGGACAACCCCAATGTTGCCACCATTGCCTTGCTAATGCCATTAGTATAGCTTCCTCCATCAACAATCAACTTGCATGCTTTGCCTTTGATCATACACTACGCCTGAAATAAACTCCAACGCTGGCCATTGTCAACTGTCATGCAAGCATTGCCTTGTACCTTCTTGAGTTGCAAATTCAGCCCACTCAATGGTACAACATCCTCCATTGCAGTTGCAGCGCACACAACAACCTTGTCAACATCAGGCTACTTCTCTTCAGAAATTTTTGGCACTGCCACGCTGACCGGTTGCACTGGAACAACTACTGGAGCCTCCTTTACATGAGATGGAATACACATAACTGCAACTTTGGGCGACTGCTGGACTGCCTTCACGGGCTTGGTACAAAATACCTTACGACAAGGAGACATAAAACAGCCACGCAAAAAATTACGGAAGTACTTCCAAGTTGCATCAACAATATGCTTCTCACGCACCTCTTTATCCCACCAATGAGCTATCTCCTTATCCACACGTCGTAATGCAAGACGCAAATGTGTAGGATTATTCGAATACTCGTATGTATCACATTTGTAAAAACCATCTTGCATATGACGTTCCCATGACTCATATTCCTCATATGTCTCCATATGGACCAGTCTCCAACTGATTTGAGAATCATCACATACTACACCGTGCAAGATGTCAAGATAATCATTGTACACATCATCAGATCTCTTCCTAGAAGTGCACCGTTTGCCAAAAAGTCACCCTGACACGACGACATGCTTCCTTGCATGACTGTAGAACCAAAAAAATTCAGGGCCAGATTGTCCGATGCTGGAGGGCCGGACTATCTGGGTCGGCCGGATACTCCGGGCGGAAACTGTCGAACACTCCGGTGTGCGGACGTTGAGATCCAATCTGCTCTGCCTTAACTCTCTGATCTCCACCAAGAACACACTCAGTCGATCAATCAACACAATCTCGCCATGAGCAACCTAGTGCTCTGATACCACCTGATACAGATCACGCCGGTGATCCTTGAGTTTTGTCCCGATCTTTCACAGTGAGTAACCTGGATAGGAATTCTTCCAACAATGCCAATGAACGTCACCTGAAGAAGAGGAACAAATCCAGCAAGCAACATGGAGAAGATCACCACGCCTCAAACCAAAACACGACAATCCTTGATGAACACAAGAACCTCATCGACAATATCAATATGATAGATAACATGGCATTGCCGTCCCCGGAGGGATACTCAACAAGCAACTCACGCAATAGTTTTAGACTCAATTCCAGCTAACCTAATCTAGATGGCGTTCCAGGGCTTATATGGCAGCCGGAACATCGAAATGACGCGAAACAAAAACATGTCAGATAAAATCTGGTACGTCCGGATCGGACGAAAACTTATAGGGCCGGATTATCCGGTCTAAGTGGGCAAGATTATCTAGGACCATACTGAACGTCCTGCACAGAGTCCTTAGCAGAATCTCCGAAGCACGGCCGGATTATCCAGGGTGCGTGGGCTGGATTATCCGGGGTCTTGATACATGGAAGTACTCATTGGAAAGATCTTGGAATTATCTATCCAACAAGTGCTTATTTTCTAGATTTGGAGTTCGTATGAGGAATCCACATCCGTTTAAATTTTAGGACTTCTGTCTGTCCGAATTGAAAGTTCCTTCTTCTGATGATGATCTCCCGTGCGCCTACCTCCCCCTACTCCCTCGCACATATCGTGCACATATAATTATCTATCCAACAAGTGCTTATTTGCTTGATTCGGAGTTCGTATGAGGAATCCTCGTCCGTTTCAATTTCAGGACTTCTGTTTGTCCAAATTGAATGTTCCTTCTTCTTGATGATCTCCCTTATGCCTACCTCCCGCTCCTCCCTCACGCATATCGTGCCCATATCAGACTCCATGTGTTAATCCATGGTCAAAGATACAAAAAACACTTGGGAAAGCAGCTTTTACATTGCATGTTGCACTAGTGTGGAAGAAGTTGCATCGCAGAATCCACTGGAGTGTGTGTGGCCATGTGGAACAATGTGGTTTAGGAAAAGAACACATGCAATGACTCTAGTGGATCAATGTGGTTTAGTAAAAAACACATGCCATGACTCTAGGGACTCCATGTGTGAAACCATGGTCACAAAGACAAAAAACACATAGGAAAGCAGCTTCCACTTTGCATGTTGCACTAGTGTGGCAAAAGTTGCATCACAGAATCTATTGGAGTGTGTGTGGCCATGTGGATCAATGTGGTTTAGTAAAAGAACACATGCAATGACTCTAGGGGACCAATGTGGTTTAGAAAAGAACACAAGGTATGACTCTAGGTAATCCATGTGTCAAACCATGGTCATAGAGACCAAAACTACTTAGGAAAGCAGATTCCACATTGCAAGTTGCACCAGTGGTGGTCGAAGTTGCATCACAGAATCCACTTGAGTGTGTGTGGTCATGTGGATCAATGTGCTTTCGTAAAAGAACACATCCAATGACTCTAGGGACTCCATGTGTGAAACAATGGTCATAGAGACCAAAAATAAATAGGAAAGCAGCTTCCACATTGCATGTTGCACAAGTGTGGCAGAATTAGCATCACAGAATCCACTGGATTGTGTGTGGTCATGTGGATCAATGTGGTTTAGGTAAAGAACACATGCAATGTGGTCATGTGGATCAATGACTCTAGTGGATAAATGTGGTTTAGGAAAAGAAAACATGCAATAACTCTAGGGACTCCATGTGTCAAACCATGGTCATAGAGACCCAAAAACACATAGGAAAGCAGCTTCCATATTGCATGTTACACTAGTGTTGCAGAAGTTGCATCACAGAATCCATTGGAGTGTGTTTGGTCATGTGGATCAATGTGGTTTAGCAAAAGAACACATGCAATGACTCTTGTGGATCAATGTGGTTTAGGACACGAACTCATGTAATGACTCTAGGGACTGTCTCAAACCATGGTCAAAGAGACCAAAAATACTTAGCAAAGAAGATTCCACATTGCATGTTGCACGAGTGTGGCAGAAGTTGCATCACAGAATCCACTATAGTTTGTGTGGCCATGTGCGTCAATGTGGTTTAGGAAAAGTACACATGCAATGACTTTAATGGATCAATGTGGTTTAGGAAAAGAACACCTGTAATGAACACCTGTAATGACTCTAGGGACTCCATGTGTCAAACCATGGTCAAGGAGACAAAAAAACTTTGGAAAGCAGCTTTTACATTGCATGTTGCACTAGTGTGGAAGAAGTTGCATCACACAATCCACTGGAGTGTGTTCTGCCATGTGGATCAATGTGGTTTAGTCAAATAACACATGCAATGAATCTAGGTACTCCATGTGTCAAACCATGGTCACAGAGACCAAAACTAGTTAGGAAAGCAGATTCCACATTGCAAGTTGCACCACTGGTGGTAGAAGTTGCATCACAGAATCCACTTGAGTGTGTGTGGTCATGTGGAATAATGTGGTTTAAGAAAAGAACATGAAATTACTGATGACGACATCCCTACAGTTACACCTACCCCAATTGATAATGAAGATGTTCCAATTGCAAAGAAGGATCAATCCTATGAGATAAGGATTGGACCGATCACAAGAGCTCATGCTATGCTACTAGAACAACAGGTGAACTTGTTTCTTAATGAACCTGGTATTTTAATCAATGAGAATTTTATACTACCTAAGTCTTTGAACTATTGCATGATCAGGTACTTAGGAGAAGAAGGCATAGCCAGGAGTGAGGAGCAAAGGGAACAAGGCATGTTGATCAATGAAAAATGCACGAGGGAGGAGAGGGAGGAAGCGCAAGGAGCTGTCCAAGACAAAGATCAGCAAGAGGAGGGCGTTCTATGCTGCGGCAGAGAAAAGGCCCGTTTCTCTACCATGGCAGGCTGCCGCGGCAGGAAAACCGACTAGGACTCTACCACAGCAGAGCCAGTCTTGGCCGAGCCACTTGTGGCTGGTTTGTATCCAGGTTGGGTGGAACCAACTCGGGTTCCACCATAGGCCGCCGCCTCTTGGACCCATAAATAGATGGGGGCGCCATAGATTAGGGTTTTAGGCTATGTTAAAATATTTTGGAGTTGTTTCTTTCATAGAACCTCTAGAATTACCCTGTGTTCGGATTCTACAACTATAATTGAGTGTGATCTGTTGTTCCATTGGGAATTAGTAGATTGCATACTACCGTTCGTGGTCACGGCTGCGTGCGCAAGAGTGTGGTGTTCTGAATATCCTACAAGGTTGGAGATCTGTTGCACTAGCATCAGGGTTCGAGCGGGAGAGATCATAGCTACGCACTAGTTATCAATCATCCACCATTACCATCTACAAGAGCATGCGGAGAAGATCGGGCCACCCCATATCATCTTGGTATCAGAGCGCTGGGTTTACTCGACGAGCAATATCATCTTGGTATCAGATTTCCTCATTGCCTCGGTAAGCAATCCGCAATCCATCCATAGATTAGAGAGTGTTTTTATCCTATACATAAAATAGCCCCACAAAAAGATTCGCCATAGTTTAGATTACATCGTAGATGAGTAATAGTTGCTGGTCGTTTTCATCAATTAGTCTAGATCTAGTTTTTCTTTCATTGTTTTCTTCTTTCTAGTCGTGTTCATCACCTGTTCTTCTGCGCCATCTAGCAGATCCGATCTAGGTTGAGAGCTTGTGTTTTACTCTAGGCCGAGTCGGTTTGCCATAATTAAAAAAAGTCATTACCGTTTCTGCCATGACACGGAAATGCCCACTTCCCCTGGCGCGAAACCGAGTCCGACAGCGACTCTGCCGCGGCACCCTATTTCTGCCGCGTGCTGCCGCCGCTCTACCACAGTGCGTGTTCTGCGTGATTCGCTGCTGCGCGCTGCCTCAACTCTATCGCCGCACGATTTCTGCCTGTTTTGCTGCCGCCACTCTGCCACGGCAGAATTTCTGCTTCTTTTTCTGCCATAGCAGGATTTGTTCTGCCACGACAGGATTTTGAGTAGTTTTTTCTGCCACGACACCATAATTACAAAGTGTGATCAATTTGCACTTTTCCAAAACCCTTAGCCATAGCCAATCTACTACATAGGTGTAGGAACTTGCCTATTGAGACTAGTTTCCGCTCCTCTAGGCTGCTCTTAGGATTTTTCGTGCTGTACTTTGTAATTGGCCGTGTGTTCTCTATAAAATCAAAAAAGAGAAAAAAAAGCAAAATAGCAAAAGAAAAATTATAAAAAAGAGAGATATACAAAAGAAAAATTGTGGAAAAAGAGAATTTGAGCAAGAGGCCTAGTGATATCTTAGTGCACCGGTAGATTGAGCAATCTTGTGCCTGTTTACTTTGAGCTTTGCTAGTGTCTCTTGAGTGTAGTGCAAGACCCTTCATAGTTGCATTGCCATGTTTTTCTCCACGTGTGTGTTCTTGGGTTTTTGTACGATCAGCACTAGGACTTGTTTACGGTGTAGATAGGGTACCATACCTATAGCTCCACCTTAAATAACCCGTGTGCCCTATGATCATTCTCTATACCTTTGATATTCACTTCATCACATCAAGTGCATCAGTCTTTGATTTCGTTTGGTAGAGCATCTCTATTCACTTTCGAGCGGTAAGATCTACTTTCTTATTAGTTGTGAGTGAGTTGTGAGAGTTTTTCCACCATACAAATTTTGATTTTTGCACTAACCTACTAATCATGTCTACTAGTGATGGTGATGTTGTGTTGCAGAAAAAGAAGGATGAGGAGCTTGTTAATTGGTGTGAATATGAGGCTTTGAAGTCACACGTGACACGTGTGTTTACTCACATGATAGATGCCATTGACAAGAATCTACAGGATATAAATATGAGATTGGATCAGCATGTTGGAACGGTTGACACTATCCAAATGCAAGTGGCTATGCTCAATGTCAATGTCACCAATTTGCAGCGTTCCATTGAGGGTTTGACAGCCGCCTTACCTAGAAGGGAAGATCCTCAACATGATGATGCCTTTGATGATTTCGATGAGGGTAGCGCTGTTGATTCTGCTCCACATGTTGGCAGGGGACGTGTTATTCCCCTGCCCATGTACCTGCTCATGGCCGTGGGCTTGCCCCTCTTGGGCGTGCTCAGCGTGTGCTCAACCAACCTGTTAATGATGGTTTGGGCAAGCCAAAATTCTCAATCCCTAAGTTTGATGGTTCCATTGATCCTGAACATTACCTCACATGGGAGTTGAACATTGAGAAACTCTGGCGCTTATTTGTCTATCTAGAAGATAAGGAGGTCAAGCTTGCAGCTTCTGAATTTGATGGTTATGCTTGTGTTGGTGGGATGCTCTTGTGCAACATAGGAGGGAGGACAATGAACTTCCTGTGATGGATTGGCGCGAGATGAAGCAAATCATGAAGGCTCGTTTCGTACCAACCAACTACTTGCGATCAGTTTTTGATAAATTGATGCAATTGAAGCAAGACACAATGATAGTTGATGAGTACTACATGGAGATGGAGTTGCTTACTCAGCGTGCTAGAATTCGTGAGTCCATTTTGATGACCATGCAGCGATTCCTAAACAATCTGAAGTTACCAATCAAGAGCATAGTTCGTCATCATAAGTATGAGACCATGAATGAGCTATTCCACCATGCTAGAGAGGCCGATTCCCAGTTGGCAGAAGAGGCGAAGTCAGGCACTCGTTTTCCAACCTCCAGCAGATTTTCGGCCAGATCTACTCCTCCTACAGCCACGCCACCAGCTGCTGCTCCATTTACACCATCGGTCAAACTAGTAAGTACACCTTTTTTTGGTTCTAATGCTTGGCAACCCGCTGCTCCTGCTGCTAGCTCGGGTTCCAACATATCTACGGCACGTACTCGTGATGTGGTGTGCCATACTTGTGGAGGTAGAGGTCACTACAAGAAGGATTGTCCAAACAGCAAGGTTATGTTTGTTAACGAACAAGGAGAAGTAGAGAGTGGAGATGAAGCTTATGCCACTGATATTGATGACGGCGTGGATGGTGTTGATGCATATGATAAGCGTGCACCAACTATTGTCGTATCTTCACGTGTACTTAGTGTGCAACCAGTTGAGGAATCACAGCGTTGCAACTTGTTCCAAACAAAAGCTCTAGTTGGACCTAACAAAGCTTGCAAGGTAATTATTGATAGAGGTAGCTGCAGAAATATTGCAAGTAAGGAACTATGTGCCAAACTAAATTTGACATACTTACCTCATCCCAAGCCATACTACATACAATGGTTGAGCAACAATGGTGAGATGAAGGTAAATCATATGGTACGAGTGAATTTTCAAATAGGGCCATACAAAGATTCTATTGATTTTGATGTGGTTCCTATGACTGTTATCACCTAGTATTGGGTTGGCCTTGGCTCTATGATCGCCATGTGCAACACAATGGCTGAGCCAATACATATCACTTGGAATTAAAAGGGAAGAAGATTACTATGCAGCCAATGACACCACAAGATATTGTGAATGATTCTCGCCAGAAAATAGAGGTGAATTTGAAGGAAGATCCTACCACTCAGCGAGATTGTGTGACAGCTGTTCCTGATGTAATTGAGCCTAAATTGAGTGATATAACGAAAAGTGAGAGAGTGCTTGGTTTATTGATACTAGCCACCAAGGAAGATATGAGAGTATTTCGTGAGGATCCTACAACCATGCCAATTGTGCTCATGTATAAGGGCGAGGTATTGTTTTCTAACGACATGACCCCTATTTCTCTTGGTGTTTCATCTGTTTTGCAGGACTTTGGGGATGTGTTTCCAGAAGATATACCCGCAGGTTTACCTCCATTGCATGGTACAGAACATCAAGTGGATCTGATTCCTAGCACCACACTTCCCAACCATGCACCCTACAGGACTAATCCCGAAGAAACTAAGGAAATTCAGAAGAAAGTACAAGCGTTGCTGGATAAAGGGTACATTCGTGTCTCTCTTAGACCTTGTGTTGTTCCTGTTATTTTAGTTCCTAAGAAAGATGGTACATTGCGCATGTGTGTTGATTGTAGAGCGATTAATAACATCACTATTCGATATCGTCATCCTATTCCACGCTTAGAGGATATGCTAGATGAATTGAGTGGTGCTGCTGTTTTCTCTAAAATTTACTTGCGTAGTGGTTATCATCAAATTATGATGAAAGAAGGGGATGAGTGGAGAACTGCTTTCAAAACTAAATTTGGCTTGTATGAGTGGTTAGTTATGCTGTTTGGTCTTACTAATGCACCTAGTACTTTCATGCGTTTGATGAATCATGTTTTGAGAGAGTTTATTGGTCGTTTTGTGGTTGTTTACTTTGATGATATACTCATATCCAGCCACACCGAATATGAACATTGCCCTCATATTAGACAAGTTTTGCAAGTGTTAAGTGATAATAAACTGTATGCTAAGCTGCAAAAGATAAGGTCATATTCCCAGGATTTGTTGTTTCTAAGCATGGAGTAGAGGTAGATCAATCTAAAATTGAATCAATTCAGAATTGGCCTACTCCAATGAATCTAAGTCAAGTGCGTAGTTTCCACGGTCTCGCTGGTTTCTATAGGCGCTTTGTGAAAGATTTTAGCACCATTGCTGCACCATTAAATGATTTGACAAAGAAAGGTGTTCCTTTTGTATGGGGCGCGGCCCAAGACATTGCATTTGATACATTGAAACGTTTGCTTACTTCTGCACCAATGCTTACATTACCTGATTTTTCGAAGCAATTTGAAGTTGAATGTGATGGTAGTGGTATAGGCATAGGTGGTGTTTTGATGCAAGAGGGTCAGCCTATAGCTTATTTTTCTGAGAAATTGACTGGTGCTCGTTTGAATTATTCAATCTATGATAAAGAATTGTATGCACTTGTTAGAGTACTTGAGGTTTGGCAACATTATTTGTGGCCAAAGGAATTCATCATACATTCTGATCATGAAGCATTGAAATACTTGAAAGCTCAATCAAACTTGCATAGAAGATTAGCTAAATGGGTTGAGTTCATTTAGTCTATTCCTTACATCATTAAATATAAGAAAGGAAAAGAGAATGTTGTTCTTGATGCTCTATCTAGGAAGAATATGCTATTAACCAATCTTGATGTTAAAATTCCTGGATTAGAAGCTATTTGTGCACTTTATGCAACTGACCATGATTTTGCTGAGCCATATCGTTTGTGTGCCATTAGAAACGCATGGGATAAGTATCATATCCATGATGGCTATTTGTTTCGAGCTAACAAACTATGTATTCCAGAATCATCTTTGCGTTTGTTCTTAGTGCAGGAATCACATGCTGGTGGTTTGATGGGTCACTTTGGGCGTGAGAAGACATTGCTCATGCTCTCTGATCACTTCTATTGGACCAGGATGAGGCGTGATGTGTACAGATTTGTGAGCCGATGCATTACGTGCCACAAGTCGAAATCCAAGCTGAAGCCTCACGGTTTGTATACACCTCTCTCTGCACCGACTACTCCATGGGAACACATTAGTATGGATTTTGTGCTAGGTCTACCTAAAACTCAAAGAGGTCATGATTCTATATTTGTGTTAGTGGATAGGTTCTCTAAGATGGCTCATTTTATTGCCTGCCACAAAAGCGACGATGCGTCGCATGTTGCTAACCTGTTTTTCAGGGACATTGTGAGATTACATGGAGTACCAAAGACGATTGTTTCTGACCGAGATGTGAAGTTCATGAGCTACTTTTGGAATACCTTATGGGGAAGCTAGGCACGAAGCTACTGTTCAGTACTACATGTCATCCCCAAACAGATGGTCAAAAGGAGGTGGTGAATAGAATTGTCGCGGCTGATAAGGACCATGATTAAAAAGAATCTGCAGGAGTGGGAAGAGTGTTTGCCACATGTTGAGTTCGCTTACAACAAGGCTATGCATTCAACTACTCAGCTTTGTCCTTTTGAGGTGGTGTATGGCTTCAAGCCATTGACGCCACTTGATATGTTGCCTCTGGCATTACATGAGAGAGTTGATATGGAGGCATCAAAACGTGCTGATTACATGAAGAAAATTCATGAGAAGACTAGAGAGGCAATTGAGAAGAAAGGCAAGAACATTGCTACTGCAAGGAATCAAGCAAGGAAGGAAGTGTTGTTTGAGCCTAGAGATATGGTTTGGGTGCATTTGCGCAAGGACATATTTCCACTACTTCGCAAGTCCAAGTTGAAGCCACGTGGTGCTGGTCATTACAAGGTGCTAGCAAAAATTAATGATAATGCCTACTCAGTTGATATACCTATTGAGGAGTTCGGTGGCGCTAGCAACAGCTTCAACGTTGCTCATTTGTCACCATATGCTGGAGAAGACCTTGGAGCGTCGAGGGTCGACGCCTTTTGAAGGGGGGAGATGATGAGGACATCCCTATAGTTACACCTACCCCAATTGATAATGAACATGTTCCAATTGCAAAGAAGGATCAATCCAATGAGATAAGGATTGGGCCAATCACAAGAGCTTGTGCTAAGCTACTATAACAACATGTGAATTTTATACTACCTAAGTCTTTGAACTATTGCATGATCAGGTACTTAGGAGAAGAAGGCATAACAAGGAGTGAGGAGCAAATGGAACAAGGCATGTTGATCAATGAAGAATACGTGAGGGAGGAGAGGGAGGAAGCGCAAGGAGCTGTCCAAGTCAAAGATCAACAAGAGGAGGGATTTCTCTGCCGCTGCAGAGAAAAGGCCTGTTTCTCTGCCACGCCAGGCTGCCGCAGCAGGAAAACTGACTAGGACTCTGCCACGACAGAGCCAGTCTTGGCCGAGCCACTTGTGGCCGGTTTGTATACAGGTTGGGTGGAACCAACTCGGGTTCCACCATAGGCCACCGCCCCTTGGACCCATAAATAGATGGGGGCGCTGTAGATTAGGGTTTTAGACCACGTTAAAATATTTTGGAGTTGTTTCTTTCATAGAACCTCTGGAATTACCCTGTGTTCGGATTCTACAACTATAATTGAGTGTGATCTGTTGTTCCATTGGGAATTAGTAGATTGCATACTACCGTTCGTGGTCACGGCTGTGTGCGTAAGAGTGTGTTGTTGTGAATATCCTACAAGGTTTGAGATCTGCTGCATTGGCATCAAGGTTCGAGCGGGAGAGATCATAGCTACACACTAGATATCAATCATCCACCATTACCATCGACAAGAGCTTGCTGAGAAGATCGGGTTACCCCATATCATCTTGGTATCAGAGCGCTGGGTTTACTCGGTGAGCAATATCATCTTGGTATCAGATTTCCTCGTTGCCTCGGTAAGCAATCCGCAATCCATCCATAGATTAGAGAGTGTTTTTTTCCTATACAGAAAATAGCTCCACAAAAAGATTCGCCATAGCTTAGATTACATCATACACGAGTAATAGTTGCTGGTCGTTTTCGTCAATTAGTCTAGATCTAGTTTTTCTTTAATAGAATCCACTTTAGTGTGTGTGGCCATGTGGATCAATGTTTTTTAGGAAAAGTACACGTGCAATGACTCTAGGGACTCCATGTGTCGAAGAGACAAAAAACACTTGCGAAAGCAGCTTTTACATTGCATGTTGCACTAGTGTGGAAGAAGTTGCATCACAGAATCCACTGGAGTGTGTGTGGCCATGTGGATCAATGTGGTTTAGGAAAAGAACACATGCAATGACTCTAGTGGATCAATGTGGTTTAGTAAAAGAACACATGCAATGACTCTAGGGACTCCATTTGTGAAACCATGGTCACAGAGACCAAAAACACATAGGAAAGCAGCTTCCACTTTGCATGTTGCACCAGAGTGGCAAAAGTTGCATCACAGAATCTATTCGAGTGTGTGTGGCCATGTGGATCAATGTGGTTTAGTAAAAGAACACATGCAATGACTCTAGGGGATCAATGCAGTTTAGGAAAATAACACATGTAATGACTCTAGGTACTCCATGTGTCAAACCATGGTCATAGAGACCAAAACTACTTCGGAAAGCAGATTCCATGTTGCATGTTGCACCAGTGGTGGTAGAAGTTGCATCACAGAATCCACTTGAGTGTGTGTGGTCATGTGGATCAATGTGGTTTAAGAAAAGAACATGAAATTACTCTAGGGACTCCACGTGTCAAATAATAGTCATAGAGACCAAAAACAAATAGGAAAGCAGCTTCCACATTGCATGTTGCACAAGTGTGGCAAAAGTTGCGTCACAGAGTACACTGGAGTGTGTGTGGTCATGTGGATCAAGGTGGTTTAGGAAAAGAACACATGGAATGTGGTCGTGTGGATCCATGACACAAGTGGATCAATGTGGTTTAGGAAAAGAACACATGCAATAACTCTAGGGACTCCATGTGTCAAACCATGGTCATAGAGACCAAAAACACATAGGAAAGTAGCTTCCACTTTGGATGTTGTAACAGTGTGGCAAAAGTTGCATCACAAAATCTATTGGAGTGTGTGTGGCCATGTGGATCAATGTGGTTTAGTAAAAGACCACATGCAATGACTCTAGGGGATCAATGTTGTTTAGGAAAATAACACATTAAATGACTCTAGGTACTCCATGTGTGAAACCATGGTCATAGAGACCAATATTACTTAGGAAAGCAGATTCCATGTTGCATGTTGCACCAGTGGTGGTAGAAGTTGCATCACAGAATCCACTTGAGTGTGTGTGGTTATATGGATCAATCTGGTTTAAGAAAAGACTCCATGTGTCAAACCATGGTCATAGAGACCAAAAACAAATAGGAAAGCATCTTCCACATTGCATGTTGCACCCGTGTGGCGGAAGTTGCATCATAGAATCCACTGGAGTGTGTGTGGTCATGTGGATTGATGTCTATGCACTTCTATTCTTGTAAACAGTTGTTGGGCCTCCAAGTGCAGAGGTTTGTTGAACAGCAGCAAGTTTTCCCTTAAGTGGATCACCCAAGGTTTATCGAACTCAGGGAGGAAGTGGTCAAAGGTATCCCCTCTCAAGCAACCCTGCAATCAAGATACAAGAAGTCTCTTGTGTCCCCAACACACCTAATACACTTGTCAGGTGTATAGGTGCACTAGTTCGGCGAAGAGATAGTGAAATACAAGTGGTACGGATATAAGACAACGGTGCCAGCAAATAGCTTGATGGCGTGGAAGACACTAAAGGCAAACTGAAATAAAGATGGAAGCAAGCAAACATGTAATAGATCTAATAGCAAACGATGTTTCTGTGCTTAGAAACAAAGCCTAGGGATCATACTTTCACTAGTGAACTCTCTCATATAAATATCTTCACTTTATGATACTACACTTAACTACTCTCTGGTTGAACACTCTAATCGTTGGTAGGGCTATAACAGCACTCCTCAAAGTAAGCCTTTCCCATCTAGAAAACCCCACACTGTCACCTTGAGTACTAGATGAGTCCAACAAACACCACAATTTCATAGAGACACCCAACCCCAAATATAACTCATAACAAGTATTTGTAATCTCTAGCCTAAGTGCCACCATGGTGTGCATGCTGTCACTTTCACACACATGGGGAGAGCAGAGATCTATTAAAGCACTTGAGTAGCAAGGTAGATCTATAGATTACAGGCTCATGATCTCAATAAGATCATGCATAGAGAGAGAGATGAACACATAGCTACCGGTAGAACCCTTAGCCTCGAGAGAGAACTACTCCCTCCTCATCATGGGAATCAGCAATGGTGATGGAGATGGTGGTGGAGATCGATGGAGATGGCTCCGGTGGCACTTCCCCGTCCCGGCAGGGTGCCAGAACAGAGACTTTCTGTCCCCCAAATCTCCCCTTCGGTGGCGGCGGCATTGCGGAACTTTTCGTGGCTAGAGGCTTGATTCCCTAGGGTTTATACATCGGGAGGCTTCTTATAGGCAAACAGGCAAGGTCGGTGGAGTTCTAGGGGGCCCACACCACCTGGTGGCGCGGCCAGGGCTAGCCCGCGCCACCATATGGTGTGGCCAGGCCCTGGCCCTCCTCCGTCTCTGCTTTGGGCTCTGTGAGTCTTCCGGTAAAATAGGAACTTTGGCTTTTGTCCCGTCCAATTCCGAGAATATTGACTTTCTGACTTTCCTGGAACCAAAAACAGCAGAAAACAGACAATTGGCACTGTGCCTCTTGTTAATAGGTTAGTCCAAGATATCATATGAAAACTACTCCAAAGTGTGGACAAAACATAAGAAAGTAGATAAAACCAAGCATGGAACATCAAAAATTATAGATACATTTGCAATGTATCATGGACCAATGTGGTTTAGGAA
Source organism: Avena eriantha (assembly GCA_910589775.1). Classification (NCBI taxonomy): domain Eukaryota; kingdom Viridiplantae; phylum Streptophyta; class Magnoliopsida; order Poales; family Poaceae; genus Avena; species Avena eriantha. The sequence continues at coordinate 362,344,717 of OU342744.1, forward strand.
AAGAACACATGCAATGTGGTCATGTGGATCAATGACTCTAGTGGATCAATGTGGTTTAGGAAAATAAGACATGCAATAACTCTAGGGACTCCATGTGTCAAACCATGGTCATAGGGACCAAAAACACATAGGAAAGCAGCTTCAACGTTGCATATTGCACTAGTGTGGCAAAAGTTGCATCATAGAATCCACTGGAGTGTGTTTGGTCGTGTGGATCAATGTGGTTTAGGAAAAAACACAAGCAATGACTCTAGTGGATCAATGTGGTTTAGGAAAAGAACACATGCAATGACTCTAGGGACTGTGTCAAACCATGGTCAAAGAGACCAAAAACACTTAGCAAAGCAGATTCCACATTGCATGTTGCACGAGTGTGATAGAAGTTGGATCACAGAATCCACTATAGTGTGTGTGGCCATGTGTATCAATGTGGTTTAGGAAAAGTACACATGCAATGACTCTAATGGATCAATGTGGTTTGGGAAAAGAACACATGCAATAACTCTAGGGATTCCATGTGTCAAACCATGGTCAAAGAGACAAAAAACACTTGGGAAAGCAGCTTTTACATTGCACGTTAGACTAGTGTGGAAGAAGTGGCATCACAGAATCCACTGGAGTGTGTGTGCCTATGTGGATCAATGTGGTTTAGGAAAAGAACACATGCAATGACTCTAGTGGATCAATGTGGTTTAGTAAAAGAACACATGCAATGACTCTAGAGACTCCATGTGAGAAACCATGGTCACAGAGTCCAAAAACACATAGGAAAGCAGCTTCCACATTGCATGTTGCACCATTGTGGCAATAATTGCATCACAGAATCTATTGGAGTGTGTGTGGCCATGTGGATCAATGTGGTTTAGTAAAAGAACACATGCAATGACTCTAGGAGATCAATATGGTTTAGGAAAATAACACATTTAATGACTCTAGGTACTCCATGTGTCAAACCATGGTCATAGAGACCAAAACTACTTAGGAAAGCAGATTCCACGTTGCATGTTGCACTAGTGGTGGTAGAAGTTGCATCACATAATCCACTTAAGTGTGGTTGGTCATGTGGATCAATGTGGTTTAAGAAAATAACATGAAATTACTCGAGGGACTCCATGTGTCAAACCATGGTCATAGAGACCAAAAACAAATAGGAAAGCAGCTTCCACATTGCATGTTGCACCAGTGTGGCAGAAGTGGCATCATAGAATCCACTGGAGTGTGTGTGGTCATGTGGATCAATGTGGTTTAGGAAAAGAACACATGCAATGTGGTCATGTGGATCAATGACTCTAGTGGACCAATGTGGTTTAGGAAAAGAACACATGCAATAACTCTAGGGACTCCACGTGTCAAACCATGGTCACGGAGTCCAAAACACATAGGAAAGCAACTTCCACATCTCATGTTGCACTAGTGTGGCAAAAGTTGCATCAAAGGATCCACTAGAGTGTGTTTTCCCATGTGGATCGATGTGGTTTAGCAAAAGACCACATGCAATGACTCTTGTGGATCAATGTGGTTTAGGACACGAACGCATGCAATGACTCTAAGAACTTTGTCAAACCATGGTCAAAGAGACCAAAAACACATAGCAAAGCAGATTCCACATTGCATGTTACACGAGTGTGGCAGAAGTTGCATCACAGTATCCACTGAAGTGTGTGTGGCCATGTGTATCAATGTGTTTTAGGAAAAGTACACATGCAGTGACTCTAATGGATTGATGTGGTTTAGGAAAAGAACACATGCAATGACTCTAGGGACTCCATGTGTCAAACCATGGTCATAGGGACCAAAAACACATAGGAAAGCAGCTTCCACATTGCTTGTTGCACTAGTGTGGCAAAAGTTGCATCACAGAATCCACTGGAGTGTGTTTGGTCATGTGGATCAATGTGGTTTAGGAAAAGAACACATGCAATGACTCGAGTGGATCAATGTGGTTTAGAAAAAGGACACATGCAATGACTCTAGGGACTGTGTCAAACCATAGTCAAAGTGACCAAAAACACTTAGCAAAGCAGATTCCACTTTGCATGTTGCACGAGTGTGACAGAAGTTGGATCACAGAATCCACTATAGTGTGTGTGGCCATGTGTATCAATGTGGTTTAGGAAAGGTACACATGCAATGACTCTAATGGATCAATGTGGTTTAGGAAAAGAACACATGCAATAACTCTAGGGACGCCACGTGTCAAACCATGGTCAAAGAGACAAAAAACACGTGGGAAAGCAGCTGCATGTTGCACTCGTGTGGAAGAAGTTGCATCACAGAATCCACTGGAGTGTGTGTGCCCACGTGGATCCATGTGGTGTAGGAAAGGAACACATGCAATGACTCTAGTGGATCAATGTGGTTTAGTAAAAGAACATATGCAGTGACTCTAGGGACTCCATGTGAGAAACCATGGTCATAGAGACCAAAAACACATAGGAAAGCAGCTTCCACATTGCATGTTGCACCATTGCGGCAATAGTTGTATCACAGAATCTATTGGAGTGTGTGTGTCCATGTGGATCAATGTGGTTTAGTAAAATAACACATGTAATGACTCTAGGGGATCAATGTGGTTTAGGAAAATTACACATTTAATGACTCTAGGTACTCCATGTGTCAAACCATGGTCATAGAGACCAAAACTACTTAGGAAATCAGATTCCACGTTGCATGTTGCACTAGTGGTGGTAGAAGTTGCATCACATAATCCACTTTATTGTGTTTGGTCATGTGGATAGATATGGTTTACGAAAAGAACATGAAATTACTCTAGGGACTCCATGTGTCAAACCATGGTCACAAAGACCAAAAACAAATAGGAAAGCAGCTTCCACATTGCATGTTGCACCAGTGTGGCAGAAGTGGCATCATAGAATCCACTGGAGTGTGTGTGTTCATGTGGATCAATGTGGTTTAGGAAAAGAACACATGCAATGTGGTCATGTGGATCAATGACTCTAGTGGATCAATGTGGTTTAGGAAAAGAACACATGCAATAACTCTAGCGACTCCACGTGTCAAACCATGGTCACGGAGAATAAAACACATAGAAAAGCAACTTCCACATCTCATGTTGCACTAGTGTGGCAGAAGTTGCATCACAGAATCCACTAGAGTGTGTTTGGTCATGTGGATCAACGTGGTTTAGGAAAAGAACACATGCAATGACTCTTGTGGATCAATGTGGTTTAGGACACGAACACATGCAATGACTCTAAGGACTGTGTCAAACCATGGTCAAAGAGACCAAAAACACTTAGCAAAGCAGATTCCACATTGCATGTTACAAGAGTGTGGCAGAAGTTGCATCACAGTATCCACTGAAGTGTGTGTGGCCATGTGTATCAATGTGTTTTAGGAAAAGTCACATGCAATGACTCTAATGGATCAATGTGGTTTAGGAAAAGAATGCATGCAATGACTCTAGGGACTCCATGTGTCAAACCATGGTCAAGGAGACAAAAAACACTTGGGAAAGCAGCTTTTACATTGCATGTTCCACTAGTGTCGAAGAAGTTGCATCACAGATCCCACTGGAGTGTGTGTGGCCATGTGGATCAATGTGGTTTAGGAAAAGAACACATGCAATGACTCTAGTGGATCAATGTGGTTTAGTAAAAGAACACATGCAATGACTCTAGGGACACCATGTGCGAAACCATGGTCACAGAGACCAAAAACACATAAGAAAGCAGCTTCCACTTTGCATGTTGCAGTAGTGTGGCAAAAGATGCATCACAGAATCTATTGGAGTGTGTGTGGCTATGTGGATCAATGTGGTTTAGTAAAAGAAGACATGCAATGACTCTAGGGGATTAATGTGGTTTAGGAAAATAGCGCTTGTAATGACTCTAGGTACTACATGTGTCAGACCATGGTCACAGAGACCAAAACTACTTAGGAAAGTAGATTCCACGTTGCATGTTGCACCAGTGGTGGTAGAAGTTGCATCACAGAATCCACTCGAGTGTGTGTGGTCATCTGGATCAATGTGGTTTAAGAAAAGAACATGAAATTACTCTAGGGACTCCACGTGTCAAATAATGGTCACAGAGACCAAAAACAAATAGGAAAGCAGCTTCCACATTGCATGTTGCACATGTGTGGCAAAAGTTGCATCACAGAGTCCACTAGAGTGTGTGTGGTCATAGGGATCAAGGTGGTTTAGGAAAATAACACATGGAATGTGGTCATGTGGATCAATGATACAAGTGGATCAATGTGGTTTAGGAAAACAACACATGCAATAACTCTAGGGACTCCATGTGTCAAACCATGGTCATAGAGACCAAAAACACATAGGAAAGCAACTTCCACTCTGCATGTTGCACAAGTGTGGCAAAAGTTTCATCACAAAATCTATTGGAGTGTGTGTGGCCATGTGGATCAATGTGGTTTAGTAAAAGAACACATGCAATAACTCTAGGGGATCAATGTGGTTTAGGAAAATTACACATTTAATGACTCTAGGTACTCCATGTGTCAAACCATGGTCATAGAGACCAAAACTACTTAGGAAAGCAGATTCCACGTTGCATGTTGCACTAGTGGTGGTAGAAGTTGCATCACATAATCCACTTGAGTGTGTTTGGTCATGTGGATCAATATGGTTTACGAAAAGAACATGAAATTTACTCTAGGGACTCCATGTGTCAAACCATGGTCACAAAGACCAAAAACAAATAGGAAAGCAGCTTCCACATTGCATGTTGCACCAGTGTGGCAGAAGTGGCATCATAGAATCCACTGGAGTGTGTGTGTTCATGTGGATCAATGTGGTTTAGGAAAAGAACACATGCAATGTGGTCATGTGGATCAATGACTCTAGTGGATCAATGTGGTTTAGGAAAAGAACACATGCAATAACTCTAGCGACTCCACGTGTCAAACCATGGTCACGGAGAATAAAACACATAGGAAAGCAACTTCCACATCTCATGTTGCACTAGTGTGGCAGAAGTTGCATCACAGAATCCACTAGAATGTGTTTGGTCATGTGGATCAATGTGGTTTAGGAAAAGAACACATGGAATGACTCTTGTGGACCAATGTGGTTTAGGACACGAACACATGCAATGACTCTAAGGACTGTGTCAAACCATGGTCAAAGAGACCAAAAACACTTAGCAAAGCAGATTCCACATTGCATGTTACAAGAGTGTGGCAGAAGTTGCATCATAGTATCCACTGAAGTGTGTGTGGCCATGTGTATCAATGTGTTTTAGGAAAAGTCACATGCAATGACTAATGGATCAATGTGGTTTAGGAAAAGAACGCATGCAATGACTCTAGGGACTCCATGTGTCAAACCATGGTCAAAGAGACAAAAAACACTTGGGAAAGCAGCTTTTACATTGCATGTTGCACTAGTGTGGAAGAAGTTGCATCAAAGAATCCACTGGAGTGTGTGGGGCCATGTGGATCAATGTGGTTTAGGAAAAGAACACATGCAATGACTCTAGTGGATCAATGTGGTTTAGTAAAAGAACACATGAAATGTCTCTAGGGACTCCATGTGAGAAACCATGGTCATAGAGACCAAAAACACATAGGAAAGCACTTTCCACTTTGCATCTTGCACCATTGTGGAAAAAGTTGCATCACAGAATCTATTGGAGTGTGCGTGGCCATGTGGATCAATGTGGTTTAGTAAAAGAACACATGCAATAACTCTAGGGGATCAATGTGGTTTACGAAAATAACACATTTAATGACTCTAGGTACTCCATGTGTCAAACCATGGTCATAGAGACCAAAACTACTTAGGAAAGCAGATTCCACGTTGCATGTTGCACTAGTGGTGGTAGAAGTTGATGCAGCCCGTCCTACGGACGCTTCTACATCTACAACAACAAGTCCCCCAAGTGGACCCATGACTCGTGCCCGAGCCAAACTCCTCCAAGTTAAGGTGAACTCGCTCCTCTCCTCGTGCCAATTTGATACCTCCTTGGATGGCGTGCTACTTCATACCACTACTTTGTGCATCATCAGGTACGAGCCCCCACCGCGTCGATCCATGAGCCCTGAAGCTACACATGTGCTGAAGCTGCCAAAGCCGGAGTGTCCGGCGCGACTCAGCCGGAGTGTCCGGCCTGCCCGAGCCCGAACCTGGCGCGGACATTCTGTGTGCCAGTTCGGACACTGCCGGGACACTTCCTGGACTGTCCGGCCACCCCGGACTGTCCGACCCACTCGACCCGGAGTGTCTGGCCGCCCCGGACTGTCCTGCCCACTCGACCCGGAGTTTCCGGCCCAAGTGATGGGCCTGCGAGCCTAGCTGGGCCCTATGGCCCATGTACCCCTCTATTTCGCCCAGAACTCTACTTTAATGCCTGAATTACCCCTGACTTTGTGGTTGGCCTATATATAGACCCCCACCTCCATTGTAAACCCTAGGCTTGCTATTGGAATTAGTGGAAACCCTTTTGTGGATCTATCTAATTCTTGCCTCATGCTCCTTGACTAAGGAGCACCAATATCCCCAAACCTCGTTAGAGTTTGCATTGTGCCTCCACATTGTACAAGGCCTAGGCATCGGTGTCCCTTTGCCTAGACGTCAAGATCTCACCGAGTCTCCCATCTCGCCGTGCCGGTTCGAGAGAGAGTCCTCCACCCGACATCGATCCTAGGGATTGCGCCAGACCGGTCACCGCCAGCGTGAGCTATTGGTGTTTATCATGGTTTTGTGTGTGTGTGTTCGTCGCGTTCTTCGTGCATGTGTTCGTCGTGTTCATCCTTCCCTCCTTCCCCCGCACTCCACCCTCGATTTGAAAGGGAATCGTGAAAGATCAGGCCACCCTAGAGGTTTGCCCTCAACATATTGGTATCAAGAGCTTCGTTGCTCACGATTTCCCCCACAAATTTTTCTTCTATCCACCAAAAATTCGAAAATCCCAACAAAAAACAGCCTATATTTGCCTTTGGATCGATCTCTTGATTTGGAGTGTTATTTGTGGTTTTGATCCGACCAAACCTTGTCTAAGGAGTTGGTCCAGCTTTATCCTGCGTTTCCCCAGCCCGATTTAGCCAGTTGTTCGCGGATTTGAGGCCCGAAGGCGAGGATTTCCGCGCAAGAACACGAGCAGGAAACCCGCGCCGGAGTGTCCGGCACGTATCGACCGGAGTGTCCGGCCGAACCAGACCGGAGTGTCTGGCCAGATCGGAGTATCCATCCCAGACAGTCCGGAGTGTCCGGCTGTAACGCCAGTTTTGACAATTTTGCCTCATTTTTTCGCATTGGCTAATCTCCTTTGTTTGCTCGTGTCTCGTGTGCGTGTCAGCAACTACCAGCAAGCTTCCGCATCATCAACTTCCGCGCTCATCGACACCACGGACCACGAACATCATCCCACACCACCGACGCCAAGTTCATCATCAAAGAAGGTATAACTTGCGTCACCTTATTAACCCCATTTTCCTTTGTGTGTACCTATCCCATGAGAGTGGCTGATCTTGTGTTTTCTTGAGCATTGTGCATTTGTCCTTGGATAGTGAGAGTGCAAGAGCAATAGCAAGTGTGACTAGGTAGCATCAAGGGAGAGAAAAAAAGTGAAAAAGATACAAAGAAAAAGCAAAAGAAAAATAGTCTCCCCTTGCAAAAGAGAGTCTCAAAGCTTGTAAGCAAGAGAGAAAGAAGAGCGCCCAAGGCAAGTGCACAAATCCGTTGCTCACTTTTAATCTTTGCAAACGAGCCACGGTCTCTCCTTGCATTGGCACGACAACGAGCTTAGTCTTCGTTAGGATGTTTTGTTTGCTCATTTTCATAGTCGTGTCAATCCCAACTTTCTCCACGTGTGTATATAGTCGTAGGTTCCTGTCACCCTTTTGAGTTGTTGACCTTCGCCTTTGACTTGAGTTTTGTTGGATTTTACCCACTTTTGACTATCCCTTTTCTTTTGGTTGGTTCTTTGGCTTTCCACAATACTAACCTGATATGGGGTGGCCCGATCTTCTCAGCAAGCTCTTGTCGATGGTGATGGTGGATGATAGATAACTAGTGCGTAGCTATGATCTCTCCCGCTCGATCCCTGATGCCAATGCAACAGCTCTCGAACCTTGTAGGATATTCACAACACCACACTCTTGCGCACGCAGCCATGACCACGAACGGTAGTATGCAATCTACTAATTCCCAATGGAACAACAGATCACACTCAATTATAGTTGGTAGATTCGAACACAGGGTAATTCCAGAGGTTCTATGAAAGAAACAACTCCAAAATATTTTAACGTGGTCTAAACCTAACTTGTGACGGCTACGGAGGTTTATATGAGGGCTGGGGCGTCCTCCCCTCTAAGCGGGCCTAAAAACATCCATAACTTGGCCCAAACTGACTCGGTTCGACTCAAACTGATACATACCGACCCATATATGGGTTCGGCCTTATTGGCACGCAGTCGAAACGTCGTGGAACACCTCAAACATGTAATTCTTGGTGCGTCATCTCTCTCTCTTGCTCATACGTGATTTCCTCATTGCATCCTAGTGCGCCTGCCTCCCGCTCCTCCCTCGCGCACTTGTTGATATTGGAAATCAGCGCTTGTCCTTCTTGCTGCAACTCTCCTCCTCCTCGCGCAACGCTTGTGTTATCAATAAACCTAATCATACAAAGATGCATAGACTTAGGTAGTATAAAGTTCTCATTAAATAAAACATCAGGTTCAATTAAGAGTGAATTCACCTGTTGCTCAATCAGCTTTGCACGAGCTCTTGTAATGGGTTCAATCCTGATTTCATTGGACTTGTTCTTTGCAGCAATATCTTCATGGTGAATAGGAGTAGGAGATAGTGGAATAGTATGGATGTCCTCATCATCTCCAGCCCCCTTCAAAAGGCATCGACCTCGACGCTCCAAGGTCTTCTCCAGCATATGGTGATAAATCAGCAATGTTGAAGTTGTTGCTAGCACCACCAAACTCCTCAATAGGTATATCAACTGAATAGGCATTATCATAAATTTTGGCTAGCACTTTGTAAGGACCAGCACCACGTGGCTTCAACTTGGACTTGCGAAGTAGTGGAAATCTGTCCTTGCGTAGATGCACCCAAACCATATCTCCAGGCTCGAACAACACTTCTTTTCTTGCTTGATTCCTTGCAGCAGCAATGTTCTTGCCTTTCTTCTCAATAGCCTCTCGAGTCTTCTCATGTATTTGCTTCACATAATGAGCGTGTTTTGATGCCTCCATATCAACTCTCTCATGTAATGGCAAAGGCAACATATCGAGTGGCGTTAATGGCTTGAAGCCATACACCACCTCAAAAGGACAAAGCTGAGTAGTTGAATGCAGAACCCTGTTGTAAGCGAACTCAACATGTGGCAAACACTCTTCCCACTCCCGCAGATTCTTTTTAATCATGGTCCTTAGTAGCTGTGACAATGTTCTATTCACCACCTCCGTTTGATCATCTGTTTGGGGGTGGCATGTAGTACTGAACAGCAACTTCGTTCCTAGCTTCCCCCAGAAGGTCTTCAAAAAGTAGCTTATGAACTTCACATCACGGTCAGAAACAATCGTCTTTGGTACTCCATGTAATCTCACGATGTCCCTGAAAAACAGGTTAGCAACATGCGACGCATCGTCGCTTTTGTGGCAGGCAATAAAATGAGCCATCTTAGAGAACCTATCCACTACCACAAATATAGAATCATGACCTCTCTGAGTTTTAGGTAGACCTAGCACAAAATCCATACTAATGTCTTCCCATGGAGTAGTAGGTGCAGAGAGAGGTGTATACAAACTGTGAGGCTTCAGCTTGGATTTCGACTTGTGGCAAGTAATGCATCTGCTCACAAAGCTGTACACATCACGCCTCATCTTGGGCCAATAAAAATGATCAGCAAGCATGAGCAACGTCTTCTCACGCCCAAAGTGACCCATCAAACCACCAGCATGTGATTCCTGCACTAAGACCAAAGGCAACGACGATTCTGGAATACATAGTTTGTTAGCTTGAAACAAATATCCATCATGTATATGATACTTATCCCATGCGTTTCTAAGAGCACATAAACGATATGGTTCAGCAAAATCATGGTCAGTTGCATAAAGTGCACAAATAGCTTCTAATCTAGGAATTTTAACATCAAGATTGGTTAATAGCATGTTCTTCCTAGATAGAGCATCAGCAACAACATTCTCTTTTCCCTTCTTATAATTAATGCTGTAAGGAAAAGACTCAATGAACTCAACCCATTTAGCTAATCTTCGATGCAAGTTTGATTGAGCTTTCAAGTATTTCAATGCTTCATGATCAGAATGTATGATGAATTCCTTTGGCCACAAATAATGTTGCCAAACTTCAAGTACTCTCACAAGTGCATACAATTCTTTATCATAGATTGAATAATTCAAACGAGCACCAGTCAATTTCTCAGAAAAATAAGCGATAGGCCGAACCTCTTGCATCAAACCGCCACCTATGCCTGTACCACTAGCATCACATTCAACTTCAAATTGCTTCGAAAAATCAGGTAATGCAAGCAATGGTGCAGAAGTAAGCAAACGTTTCAATGTATCAAATGCAATGTCTTGGGCCGCGCCCCATACAAAAGGAGCACCTTTCTTTGTCAAATCATTTAATGGTGCAGAAATGGTGCTAAAATCTTTCACAAAGCGCCTATAGAAACCAGCGAGACCGTGGAAACTACGCACTTGACTTTGATTCATTGGAGTAGGCCAATTCTGAATTGATTCAATTTTAGATTGATCTACCTCTACTCCATGCTTAGAAACAACAAATCCTAGGAATATGACCTTATCTTTTGCAAATGTACACTTCTCAAGATTAGCATACAGTTTATTATCACGTAACACTTGCAAAACTTGTCTAATATGAGTGCAATGTTCAGAATCGGTGTGGCTGTATATGAGTATATCATCAAAGTAAACAACCACAAAACGACCAATAAACTCTCTCAAAACATGATTCATCAAACGCATGAAAGTACTAGGTGCATTAGTATGACCAAACGGCATGACTAACCACTCATACAAACCGAATTTAGTTTTGAAAGCAGTTTTCCATTCATCCCCTTCTTTCATCCTAATTTGATGATAACCACTACGCAAGTCAATTTTAGAGAAAACAGCAGCACCACTCAATTCATCTAGCATATCCTCTAAACGTGGAATAGGATGACGATATCGAATAGTGATGTTATTAATCGCTCTACAGTCAACACACATGCGCCATGTACCATCTTTCTTAGGAACTAAAATAACAGGAACAACACAAGGGCTAAGAGAAACACGAATGTACCCTTTATCCAGCAACGCCTGTACTTGCTTCTGAATTTCCTTAGTTTCGTCGGGATTAGTCCTGTAGGGTGCACGGTTTGGAAGTGTGGCACCAGGAATCAAGTCCACTTGATGTTCTATACCACGCAATGGGGGTAAGCCTGCGGGTACATCTTCTGGAAACACATCCCCAAAGTCCTGCAAAACAGAAGAGACACCAAGAGAAATAGGGGTCATGTCGTTAGAAACCAATACCTCGCCCTTATACATGAGCACAAGTGGCATGGCTGTAGGATCCTCACGAAACTCTCTCATATCCTCCTTGGTGGCTAATATCAATAACCCAGGCACTCTCTCACTTTTCGTTATATCACTCAATTTAGGCTCAATTACATCAGGAACAGCTGTCACGCAATCTCGCCGAGTGGTAGTATCTTCCTTCAAGTTCACCTCTATCTTTTGGCGAGAATCATTCACAATTTCTTGTGGTGTCATTGGCTGCATAGTAATCTTCTTTCTTTTGAATTCCAAGTGATATGTATTGGCTCGGCCATTGTGTTGCACATGGCGATCATAGAGCCAAGGCCGACCCAATAGTAGGTGACAAACAGTCATAGGAACCACATCAAAATCAATAGAATCTTTGTATGGCCCTATTTGAAAGTTCACTCGTACCATATGATTTACCTTCATCTCACCATTGTTGCTCAACCATTGTATGTAGTGTGGCTTGGGATGAGGTAAGTATGTCAAATTCAGTTTGGCACATAGTTCCTTACTTGCAAGATTTCTGCAGCTACCTCCATCAATAATGACCTTGCAAGCTTTGTTTGGTCCAACTAGAGCTTTTGTTTGGAATAGGTTGCAATGCTGGGATTCCTCAACTGGTTGCACACTAAGTACACGTGAAGACACGACGATAGTTGGTGCACGCTCAGCATATGCATCAGCACCACCCTCGCCGTCATCAATATCATCATTAGAAGCTTCATCTCCACTTTCTACTTCACCTTGTTCATTAACAAACATAACCTTACTGTTTGGACAATCCTTCTTGTAGTGACCTCTGCCTCCACAAGTATGGCACACCACGTCACGAGTACATGCAGTAGACATGTTGGAACCCGAGCTACCAGCAGGAGCAGCGGGTTTCCGAGTATTAGAACCAAACGAAGGTGTACTTGCTGGTTTGGCCGATGGTGTAAACGGAACAGCAGCTGGTGGCATGATAGTGGGAGGTGTAGATCTGGCCGAAAATCTGCTAGAAGATGGAAATCGAGCACGTGACTTTGCCTCTTCAGCCAGCTGGGACTCGGCCTCTCTAGCATGGTGCAGCAGCTCGTTCATTGTCTCATACTTGTGATAACGCACAATACTCTTGATTTGAAGCTTCAAATTGTTGAGGAAACGTTGCATCGTCATCTCTCGTGATTCACGAACATTAGCACGCTGCATAAGCATCTCCATCTCCATGTAGTACTCATCAACTGTCATTGTGCCTTGCCTCAACTGTGTGAGCTTGTCAAACACAAATAATTGGAGGGAACAAAACGAGCCGCCAAGATGGCCTTCATCTCACGCCAATCCCTCACAGGAAGTTCATTGTTGTTCCGTCTATTCTGCACAATAGCTTCCCACCAAAGCAAAGCGTAACCATCAAATTCTGACGTAGCAAGTTTTACCTTCTTGTTTTCTAGGTAATCAAATAAACGCCAGAGCTTTTCAATCTTCAACTCCCAAGTAATATAATCCTCAGGATCAAGCGAGCCATTGAACGAAGAAATTGAGAACTTGGGCTTGCCCAAACTTTCATCAGCTGGATTGTAAGCACGCTGGGCACGTCCAAGAGGAGCATACTCACGGCCATACAGAGGAGCAGCCGCAGGTGCAGGGGGATTTGCACGTCCCCTGCCACGATGTGGAGCCGCATCAGCCGCACTCCCCTCATCAAAGTCCTCAAACCCATCATCATGTTGTGCCAGTCCGGGCTGGAGTGTTGCCTGAATTGCCTCAATGGAACGCTGCAAAGTGGCAAAGTTGACATTCATAGCAGTCAGCTGCGTCTGAATATTATTGATGGCTCCAGTATTATTCTCCACATCATCTTGTATGTCGGTGATATTTCTATCAAAAGACTCTCTCCAAGTAACAAGCTCCTCCACCTGCTTTTTCTGTGACACAATTTCATCATCACTCAAAGACATGATTAGTAAGTTAGTGCAAAAATCAAAATCAGTATGGTGGAAACTCTCACAACTCACTCACAACTGATAAGAAAGAAGATCTTACCGTTCCAAAGTGAATAGAGATGCTCTACCAAACGTAATCAAAGACTGATGCACTGAAGTGATGAAGTGAATATCAAAGGTATAGAGAACGATCACAGGGCACACAGGTTATTTATGGTGGAGCTCTAGGTATGGTATCCTAACTACACCGCAAACAAATCCTAGTGCTGATCGTATGACAAAGACCCACGGAAACACACACGGTGGAGATAAATGGGGAAATTGCAACTATGAAAATGAGCTCAAAAAGTAAGGTATGTCGGAGGAATGCTCATGTTGCAATGCACAAGGAGAGACGCTAGCAATGTCTCAACGAAACGAGCACAAGATTGCTAACTGAGCAGCCCGTAGAGCACTAAGCACGCTAGTCTCGTAGGATAGTTATAGACACAAAGAAAGGCTTACTAAGGCTCACAAGGATAGGTACGCTATGTGGACTCAGTAAAAAAAATAAACAAAAAAAAATTTGACCTGAGAATTGGTCTCTGCCACGGCAGAAAAACGGCCTAAAATCCTGCCGCGGCAGGATGCCGGCAGAAATATATATTTTTTCCTCTCGTACTAGTACAGACTGGTCTGTGGTAAGGCGACGGTTCAATTTTTTTTTTCGGATTTTTTTTTGGGTCACGCTAGAGCACAGACTTGTCTGCGGTCAGGCGTGAGGCAGCGAGCCGAATTTTTTTTTTACTCGACAAGTAGTACACAACTAGGACTCTTTACTTGGATCGGATCTGACTTGATGGTAGCGGAAAAATACGGTGGAAAACAACTAGAACACTAGAAAACAAATCTACGAAGAACAGATTTAGATCTAATCTAATAGAGGAACGCGATCAGCAACTATTACTCGAATACGATGTAATGTAGGCTATGACAACTCTTTTTGTGAGGCTTTTTCTGTATAAGATGAAAACACTCTCTAATCTATGGATGGATTGTGGATTGCTTACCGAGGCAACGAGGAAATCTGATACCAAGATGATATGGGGTGGCCCGATCTTCTCAGCAAGCTCTTGTCGATGGTGATGGTGGATGATAGATAACTAGTGCGTAGCTATGATCTCTCCCGCTCGATCCCTGATGCCAATGCAACAGCTCTCGAACCTTGTAGGATATTCACAAAACCACACTCTTGCGCACGCAGCCGTGACCACGAACGGTAGTATGCAATCTACTAATTCCCAATGGAACAACAGATCACACTCAATTATAGTTGGTAGATTCGAACACAGGGTAATTCCAGAGGTTCTATGAAAGAAACAACTCCAAAATATTTTAACGTGGTCTAAACCTAACTTGTGACGGCTACGGAGGTTTATATGAGGGCTGGGGCGTCCTCCCCTCTAAACGGGCCTAAAAACAGCCATAACTTGGCCCAAACTGACTCGGTTCGACTCAAACTGATACATACCGACCCATATATGGGTTCGGCCTTATTGGCACGCAGTCGAAACGTCGTGGAACACCTCAAACATGTAATTCTTGGTGCGCCATCTCTCTCTCTTTCTCATACGTGATTTCCTCATTGCATCCTAGTGCGCCTGCCTCCCGCTCCTCCCTCGCGCACTAGTTGATATTGGAAATCAGCGCTTGTCCTTCTTGCTGCAACTTTCCTCCTCCTCGCGCAACGCTTGTGTTATCAATAAACCTAATCATACAAAGATGCATAGACTTAGGTAGTATAAAGTTCTCATTAAATAAAACATCAGGTTCAATTAAGATTGAATTCACCTGTTGCTCAATCAGCTTTGCACGAGCTCTTGTAATGGGTCTAATCCTGATTTCATTGGACTTGTTCTTTGCAGCAACATCTTCATTGTGAATAGGAGTAGGAGATAGTGGAATAGTATGGATGTCCTCATCATAACCTACCACCAACAAGCTGTTGAGAGTTAGTTCTTTCTTTAGTGTGAGTATTCTTTGCAATTCCACTTTGCACACTTATAGCTCTCACTTGTGGTCTCTAGTTTGGTGCAATCCCCAAGGTGAGGTATAAGGCTAACACCACCATATTCCACTTCCATATACAATACTCGTGTGTTTTGCATGATGGATAGGCACGGTGAGACGAGCCAACCGCCTTCCCAAGAAGAAGATCAAGGTCCGTACATGACGCGCGCAAGTCACTTCATCGTTCGACAAGAGTTCCGTGAACGTTGCCAATCCCTTGAGACGCGACAAGATGAACAATTTGGCGAGACGCAAGCCGAGTTCAAGAACATCGACAACAGCTTCGACAGCCTCGAACGACAAATGCATGCAATGCATCACAACTTCGGCCACCAAAATGAAGCGCTCCAACGCTCTGTCGCCGAAACAATTGACAATCTTCGACGCCTCATCGACGGCATGGCAAGACCACGTTCACGCGCATCAAGCTCAGCAAGTTCTTCGCATCGTCATGCACCTCTTCCACAAGATCTACATCAAAGTGCTCAAAGACGCAATGATGCCCCCATGGTTGAAGATCTCTTCGAACTATGTACCTTCCCCACGGCACGCCGCAATGTCAAGCGATGATGTTGACCTCCCTTCAAGGCCACGAGCAAGGCAAGAAGCACACCGTCATCACGCAAGGGCACTAGTGATCTGACAAGAGCAACCACAAGAGGAACCGCAAGCGCAACCGCAAGTACAACCGCAAGTCTACCACCATCGACCGCGACACATACTTGACACAACAAGTGATGACTCCAACTTGGAGAATCAAGCTCGTCATCGACGTGAAGCTCTCCAAGATCCTCCTCCTCGTCATCAACGTCATGAACGTCAACAACGACACCATGGTCATCACGCGACGCCTCCTCCACATCAACAAAACTTGGAGCGTCAAGTGATACAAGTTGAGCGACGCCCACCACGTCAAGAGGCTCATGACCATGTTCTTCGCCGTGAGGCCCATGTGCCTAACCAACATCACCAACCGAGGAACGAGCCTCCTCTTCGTCATCAACCGCGTTAAGGGGCTCCACACCCTCGCCACCATGAGGCCCAAGTACCTCAACCACGTCAAGAACCACGCCAAGAGCAAGAGCAAGCTCCTCCTCAACAACAATATCAAGAGCAAGCCCCGCAACAAGGACGCGAGAACCAAGTTCCACCTCCCCAACTACAAGATCATCAACAAGGTCACCAAGCTCGTCGCAATGACCGCAACGATGAAGAAAATTTTGGCAAGCTCAAGTTCACAATGCCCAAGTTCACCGGATCCAATGACCCTGAAGAATACCTCTCGTGGGCACTCAAAGTCGACAAGATCTTCCGCATGCACAACTATAGCAACGAGAAGATGGTTGCCATGGCTTCGCTAGAGTTTGATGATTACGCCAACCTTTGGTGGGAACAAGTTCAAGTTGCTCGTGATGCAAGACAAGAGCCGCCAATCACAACTTGGCATGACATGAAGGCTCACATGAGATCCCGGTTTGTCCCCGCGCACTACACGCGTGACCTCTTCAACAACCTTCAAGCTCTTCATCAAGGGACAAAGACCGTGGAAGAATACTTCAAGGAAATGGAACTCAACTTGATTCGTGCCAACATTGATGAGCGCATGGAGCAAACAATGGCACGTTTCCTTATTGGCTTGAATCACCCAATCAAGCGCATCGACGAGTTCCAAACATACAACACCATGGTTGAGCTTGTGCACATCGCAAGAAAGGCTGAACATCAAGTGCAAGAGGATATCAAATACAACAAGCCCAAGACGTACTTCACCTACAAGCAAGCTTCAACCCCTACACCAACAACTTTCAATGGTAGATCCTCAAGTACCTCCAAGCCTTCCTTCAAGCCCACAATTCCTCAAGTAAAACTGCCCCCAAGTGGCAAGCAAGAAAAGAGTGATACACCTTTCAACGGTGAATGCTACAAGTGTGGAGGTAAAGGACACAAGTCGGCCGAATGTGGAAACAAGAAAGTCTTGTTCATCCATGACAATGGTGATGAAGAGTACTTGAGTGAAGATGAGTTTGATGCCCATGTCAAGGAAGCAATGGCAAGGCAACGAGTGGAAGATGATCAAGAACTCCTCATGTGTGAGCATGACGCAAGTCCATTGCTTGTCGTCACAAGGATCTTGACCACTCAAGCACAAGAGCATGAAGACCAACGCTCCAATATCTTCCAAACACGAGACGGCATCAACGACAAATCTATCAAGTTGATCATTGACGGAGGGAGTTGTCACAACCTTGCTAGCATCGAGTTGTGTGAGAAGCTCAACCTCAACCTCCATCCGCACAAGCACCCCTACCACGGGCAATGGCTAAGTGACCAAGGGTCCGTGAAGATCAAGCATACCGTATGGTCTCCTTCGCCATTGGTCCTTACAAAGATACGGTGGAGTGTGATGTGGTTCCTATGACAGTTTGCCACATGCTTCTTGGTCGACCATGGCAATTTGACAAGGCTGCTCAACATGATGGTCGCACCAATATATACACCTTCAAATGGCTCAACAAAACATGTGTTTTGCAACCGATGAATCCTAGCCAAATAATTGCAGACAATGCAAAGGCTTTAGCGAGGGCGCAAAGAACAACACCTACTTGTGAGAAGAGCGGTGAGAGAGAGAACCACCTCATAGTGAGTGAGAGCCACAAGCCAAATTCGAGTGGAAAAACTAAGAGTGTTCTTCTTGCCACCAAAAGTGAGATGAGAGATGTTCGGAACAACCCATCCATCTTGCACTATGTCCACCTTTGCAAGGGACTAGCGCAAGGAACTAATGAATTAACCAATGTTCCTCCATCTTTGATGAATGCTTTGCAGGAATTCAAGGTTGTGTTTCCGGAAGAGCTTCCACATGGACTACCTCCTCTTCGTGGCATCGAACATCGAATTGACCTCATCCCCGATGCACCACTTCCCAACCGCGCCGCTTATCGCACGAACCCGGAGGAGACGAAGGAGATCGAACGTCAAATCAACCAACTCGTCTCCAAAGGTTTGATCCAAGTTAGCACTAGTCCAAGTGCCGTACCCGTGATTCTTGTTCCAAAGACAGATGATACGTTACGGTTATGCATGGACTGCCGTCCAATCAATGCTATCACCGTGCGTTATCGACATCCCATACCACGTCTCGATGACATGCTTGATGAGTTGAGTGGAGCTACTATTTTTTCGAAAATTGATCTTCGTAGTGGTTACCATCAAATACGCATGGCTGAAGGTGATGAGTGGAAAACCGCCTTCAAGACCAAACTTGGTCTCTATGAGTGGTGGGTTATGCCCTTTGGTTTATCACATGCCCCATCCACTTTCATGCGCCTTATGAATCACATCTTGCGTTCTCTCATCGGAAAAAGTGTTGTTGTCTATTTCGATGATATTCTTGCTTATAGCAAATCACTTGAGGACCATGTAAAACATGTCAAGGAAGTTTTGCAAATCCTTCAACATGAAAAGCTTTATGCTAATCTTCCCAAGTGCACTTTTGCTAAAGACAAGTTGATTTTTCTTGGATTTGTCGTTTCTTCGAAGGGAATTGAAGTTGATGTTTCCAAGGTAAAGGACATACGAGATTGGCCCATACCAACAAATGTGAGTGAACTCCGAAATTTTCATGGATTGGTTGGTTTCTATCGTCGCTTTGTGAAAGACTTTTCAACCATTGCTTGTCCCCTTAATGAATTGACCAAAAAGAATGTCACCTTCGTGTGGGGCAAACAACAACAAAATGCTTTTTAAAAGGAGGCTCACCGAAGCACCTCTTCTTGCTTTACCGGATTTCACAAAAACTTTTGAGATAGAGTGTGATGCTAATGGTATTGGCATTGGAGGAGTCCTTATGCACAACAGACGTCCTATCGCCTACCATAGCGAGAAACTTGATGGTGCTCGCCTTAACTATCCGATTTATGACAAAGAGCTTTTTGCCTTAGTTCGTGTCCTTCAAGTTTGGCAACCCTGCCTTTGGCCCAAGGAATTTATCATACATTCCGACTACGAGTCGCTGAAATATCTCAAAGGCCAAGCTAACTTGAGCAAGAGACATGCTAAGTGGGTTGAGTTCATGGAGTCTTTTCCATACATTGTCAAGTATAAGAAGGGCAAAGATAATGTAGTTGCGGACGCTTTGTCTCGCAAACATACAAGCCTTCTTATGAGACTTGAAATCAATGTGTTGGGTCTTGAGGAAATAAAATCTTTGTATGCTTCCGATCCGTTCTTTGAACCAAGTTTCGCAAAGTGCTCCAATGATAAAGGAGTTGATGATTTCTATTTGCATAATGGCTTTCTATTTAAACAAAACAAGCTATGCATCCCGAAGTCGTCGCTTCAACTTTTGCTTCTCCAAGAATCTCATGGTGGAGGCCTTATGGGTCACTTTGGTCGCGACAAGACATTGGACATGCTCTCCAATCACTACTTTTGGCCCAAGATGAAGCGTGACGTGGAGCGCTACGTTTAACGATGCACGACATGTGTTCAAGCTAAGTCGCAAGCTAACCCCTATGGTCTTTATATGCCATTGCCTATTCCTCATACACCTTGGTCCGACATTAGCATGGATTTCGTGTTAGGATTGCCTAGATCTAAGCATGGTCATGATTCTATATTTCTCGTTGTGGATCGTTTTTCCAAAATGGCACACTTCATACCGTGCCATAAGACCGACGATGCTTCACTTGTTGCAAATCTGTTTTTCAGGGAAATCGTCCATCTTCACGGTGTGCCGAGGACAATCGTCTCTGACCGCGACGTCAAATTCATGAGCTAGTTGTGGAAGAACCTCATGGCCAAGCTCGGCGTCAAGCTCCTCTTCTCATTCGCATCACATCCTCAAACTGATGGCCAAACCGAAGTCGTCAACCGAAGCCTCGGAACTCTCCTTCGTGTGTTGATCAAGAAAAACCTGAAGGATTGGGAGGAATGCATTCCACACGCCGAGTTCGCCTACAATCGAGCCAAGCACTGAACAACCAAGATGAGTCCATTCATGATCGTTTATGGTTTCAAGCCCCTCACCACGCTCGACATCCTACCACTACCTCTCCATGAGCGCACGGACATGGACGCCGAGAAGCGCGCACAAGCTATGAAGACGCTTCATGAAGAAACAAGAGCTACTATCGAATAACAAGTCCTTCGCCAAGCTTCAATATTAAACAAGGACAAGAAGGAGATGATATTTGAAGAAGGTGACCTTGTGTGGATACACCTAAGAAAGGACCGCTTCCCCAAGGAACGTGAGTCCAAGCTCAAGCCAAGAGGAGATGGTCCCTTCAAGGTCCTCAAAAGAATAAACAACAATGCCTACATCATCGACATACCGACCTCCAAGTACCTTGCAAGCAATACATTCAATGTCAAGGACCTCGCACCCTACCATGGAGATGCTCAAGATGATGTCTAGGAAGAGTCGAGGACGACTCTTTCCCAAGGGGGAGCTGATGCAGCCCGTCCTATGGACGCTTCTACATCTACAACAAGTCCCCCAAGTCGACCCATGACTCGTGCCCGAGCCAAACTCCTCCAAGCTAAGGTGAACTCGCTCCTCTCCTCGTCCCAATTTGATACCTCCTTGGATGGCGTGCTACTTCATACCACTACTTTGGGCATCATCAGGTACGAGCCCCCACCGCGTCGATCCACGAGCCCTGAAACTGCACCTGTGCTGAAGCTGCCAAAGCCGGAGTGTCCGGCGCGACTCAGCCGGAGTGTCTGGCCTGCCCGAGCCCGATCCTGGTGCGGACATTCTGTGTGCTAGTTCAGACACTGCCCGGACTGTCCGGCCACCCCGGATTGTCCGGCCCACTCGACCCGGAGTGTCCGGCCCAAGTGATGGGCCTGCGAGCCTAGCTGGGCCCTATGGCCCATGTACCCCTCTATTTTGCCCAGAACTCTACTTTAACGCCTGAATTACCCCTGACTATGGTTGGCCTATATATAGACCCCCACCTCCATTGTAAACCCTAGGCTTGATATTGGAAATAGTGGAAACCCCTTTGTGGATCTATCTAATTCTTGCCTCATGCTCCTTGACTAAGGAGCACCAATATCCCCAAACCTCGTTGGAGTTTGCATTGTGCCTCCGCGTTGTACAAGGCCTAGGCATTGGTGTCCCTTTGCCTAGACGTCAAGATCTCACCGAATCTCCCATCTCGCCATGCCGGTTCGAGAGAGAGTCCTCCGCCCGCCACCGATCCTAGGGATTGCGCCGGACCGGTCACCGCCGGCATGAGCTATTGGTGTTTATCGTGGTTTTGCGTGTGTGTGTTCGTCACGTTCTTCGTGCGTGTGTTCATCGTGTTCATCCTTCCCTCCTTCCCCCGCACTCCACCCTCGATTTGAAAGGGAATCGTAAAAGATCGGGTCACCCTAGAGGTTTGCCCCCAACAGAAGTTGCATCACTTAATCCACTTGAGTGTGTGTGGTAATGTGGATCAATGTGGTTTAAGAAAAGAACATGAAATTTCTCTAGGGCCTCCATGTGTCAAACCATGGTCACAGAGACCAAAAACAAATAGGAAAGTAGCTTCCACATTGCATGTTGCACCAGTGTGGCAGAAGTGGCATCATAGAGTCCACTAGAGTGTGCGTGGTCATGTGGATCAATGTGGTTTAGGAAAAGAACACATGCAATGTGGTCATGTGGATCAATGACTCTAGTGGATCAATGTGGTTTAGGAAAAGAACACATGCAATAACTCTAGGGACTCGATGTGTGAAACCATGGTCACAGAGACCAAAAACACATATGAAAGCAACTTCCACATCCCATGTTGCACTAGTGTGGCAGAAGTGGCACCACAGAATCCACTAGATTGTGTTTGGTCATGTGGATCAATGTGGTTTAGGAAAAGAACACATGCAATGACTCTTGTGGATAAATGTGGTTTAGGACACGAACACATGCAATGACTCTAAGGACTGTGTCAAACCATGATCAAAGAGACCAAAAACACTTAGCAAAGAAGATTCCACATTGCATGTTACACGAGTGTGGCAGAAGTTGCATCACAGAATCCACTGTAGTGTGTGTGGCCATGTGTATCAATGTGGTTTAGCAAAAGTACACATGTAATGACTCTAATGGATCAAAGTGGTTTAGGAAAAGAACACATCAATGACTCTAGGGACTCCATGTGTCAAGCCATGGTCAAAGAGACAAAAAAACACTTGGGAAAGCAGCTTTTACATTGCATGTTCCACTAGTGTGGAAGAAGTTGCATCAGAGAATCCACTAGAGTGTGTGTGGCCATGTGGATCAATGTGGTTTAGGAAGAGAACGCATGCAATGACTCTAGTGGAGTAATGTGGTTTAGTAAAAGAATACATGCAATGACTCTAGGGACTCCATGTGTGAAACCATGGTCACAAAGACCAAAAACACATAAGAAAGAAGCTTCCACTTTGCTTGTTGCACCAGTGTGAAAAAGTTGCATCACAGAATCTATTGGAGTGTGTGTGGCTATGTGGATCAATGTGGTTTAGTAAAATAACACATGCAATGACTCTAGGGGATCAATGCGGTTTAGGAAAATAACACATGTAATGACTCTAGGTACTCCATTTGTCAAACCATGGACACAGAGACCAAAACAACTTACGAAAGCAGATTCCACATTGCATGTTGCACCAGTGGTGGTAGAAGTTGCATCATAGAATCCACTTGAGTGTGTGTGGTCAGGTGGATCAATGTGGTTTAAGAAAAGAACATGAAATTACTCAAGGGACTCCACATGTCAAATAATGGTCAAAGAGACCAAAAACAAATAGGAAAGCAGCTTCCACATTGCATGTTGGACAAGTGTGGGAAACGTTGCATCACATAGTTCACTGGAGTGTGTTTGGTCATGTGGATCAAGGTGGTTTAGGAAAAGAACACATGGAATGTGGTCACGTGGATCAATGACACAAGTGGATGAATGTGGTTTAGGAAAAGAACACATGCAATAACTCTAGAGACTCCATGTGTCAAACCATGGTCATAGAGACCAAAAACACATAGGAACGCAACTTCCACTTTGCATGTTGCACAGGTGTGGCAAAAGTTTCATCACAAAATCTATTGGAGTGTGTGTGGCCATGTGGATCAATGTGGTTTAGTAAAAGAACACATGCAATAACTCTAGGGGATCATTGTGGTTTAGGAAAATAACACATTTCGTGACTCTAGGTACTCCATGTGTTAAACCATGGTCATAGACAGCAATATTACTTAGGAAAGTAGATTCCATGTTGCATGTTGCACCAATGGTGGTAGAAGTTGCATCACAGAATCCACTTGAGTGTGTGTGGTTATGTGGATCAATGTGGTTTAAGAAAAGAACATGAAATTACTCTAGGGACTCCATGTGTCCAACCATGGTCACAGAGACCAAAAACAAATAGGAAAGCAGCTTCCACATTGCATGTTGCACTCGTGTGGCAGAAGTTGCATCATAGAATCCACTAGAGTGTGTGTGGTCATGTGGATTAATGTGGTTTAGGAAAAGAACACATGCAATGTGGATCAATGACTCTCGTGGATCAATGTGGTCTAGGAAAAGAACACATGCAATAACTCTAGGGACTCCATTTGTCAAACCATGGTCATAGGGACCAAAAACACATAGGAAAGCAGCTTCCACATTGCATGTTGTACTACTGTGGCAAAAGTTGCATCACAGAATCCAGTAAGGTGTGTTTGGTCATGTGGATCAATGTTGTTTAGGAAAAGAACACATGCAATGACTCTAGTGTATCAATGTGGTTTAGTAAAAGAACACATGCAATGACTCTCGGGGATCAATGCGGTTTAGGAAAATAACACATGTAATGACTCTAGGTACTCCATGTGTCAAACCATGGTCACAGAGACCAAAACAACTTAGGAAAGCAGATTCCACATTGCATGTTGCACCAATGGTGGTAGAAGTTGCATCATAGAATCCACTTGAGTGTGTGTGGTCAGGTGGATCAATGTGGTTTAAGAAAAGAACATGAAATTACTCAAGGGACTCCACATGTCAAATAATGGTCAAAGAGACCAAAAACAAATAGGAAAGCAGCGTCCACATTGCATGTTGCACAAGTTTGGGAAACGTTGCATCACAGAATCCACTAGAGTGTGTGTGGTCATGTGGATCAAGGTGGTTTAGGAAAAGAACACATGGAATGTGGTCACGTGGATCAATGACACAAGTGGATGAATGTGGTTTAGGAAAAGAACACATGCAATAACTCTAGGGACTCCATGTGTCAAACCATGGTCATAGAGACCAAAATACATAGGAACGCAGCTTCCACTTTGCATGTTGCACAGGTGTGGCAAAACTTTCATCACAAAATCTATTGGAGTGTGTTTGGCCATGTGGATCAATGTAGTTTAGTAAAAGAACACATGTAATAACTCTAGGGGATCATTGTGGTTTAGGAAAATAACACATTTCATGACTCTAGGTACTCCATGTGTTAAACCTTGGTCATAGACAGCAATATTACTTTGGAAAGTAGATTCCATGTTGCATGTTGCACCAATGGCGGTAGAAGTTGCATCACAGAATCCACTTGAGTGTGTGTGGTTATGTGGATGAATGTGGTTTAAGAAAAGAACATGAAATTACTCTAGGGACTCCATGTGTCAAACCATGGTCACAAAGACCAAAAACAAATAGGAAAGCAGCTTCCACATTGCATGTTGCACTCGTGTGGCAGAAGTTGCATCATAGAATCCACTGGAGTGTGTGTGGTCATGTGGATCAATGTGGTTTAGGAAAAGAACACATGCAATGAGGTCATGTTGATCAGGGACTCTAGTGGATCAATGTGGTTTAGGAAAAGAACACATGCAATAACTCTAGGGACTCCATGTGTCAAACCATGGTCATAGGGACCAAAAACACATAGGAAAGCAGCTTCCACATTGCATGTTGCACTAGTGTGGCAAAAGTTGCATCAGACAATCCACTAAAGTGTGTTTGGTCGTGTGGATCAATGTTGTTTAGGAAAATAACACATGCAATGACTCTAGTGGATCAATGTGGTTTAGGAAAAGAACACATGCAATGACTCTAGGGGATCAATGCGGTTTAGGAAAATAACACATGTAATGACTCTAGGTACTCCATGTGTCAAACCATGGTCACAAAGAGCAAAACAACTTAGGAAAGCAGATTCCACGTTGCATGTTGCAGCAGTGGTGGTAGAAGTTGCATCATATAATCCACTTGAGTGTGTGTGGTCAGGTGGATCAATCTGGTTTAAGAAAAGAACATGAAATTACTCAAGGCACTCCACATGTCAAATAATGGTCAACGAGACCAAAAACAAATAGGAAAGCAGCTTCCACATTGCATGTTGCACAACTGTGGCAAACGCTGCATCACAGAATCCACTAGAGTGTGTGTGGTCATGTGGATCAAGGTGGTTTAGGAAAAGAACACATGGAATGTGGTCACGTGGATCAATGACACAAGTGGATCAATGTGGTTTAGGAAAAGAACACATGCAATAACTCTAGGGACTCCATGTGTCAAACCATGGTCATAGAGACCAAAAACACATAGGAAAGCATCTTCCACTTTGCATGTTGCACCAGTGTGGCAAAAGTTTCATCACAAAATCTATTGGAGTGTGTGTGGCCATGTGGATAAATGTGGTTTAGTAAAAAACACATGCAATAACTCTAGGGGATCATTGTGGTAGGAAAATAACACATTTAATGACTCTAGGTACTCCATGTGTCAAACCATGGTCATAGACACCAATATTACTTAGTAAAGTAGATTCCATGTTGCATGTTGCACCAGTGGTGGTAGAAGTTGCATCATAGAATCCACTTAAGTGTGTGTGGTTATGTGGATCAATGTGGTTTAAGAAAAGAACATGAAATTACTCTAGGGACTCCATGTGTCAAACCATGGTCACAGAGACCAAAAACAAATAGAAATGCAGCTTCCACATTGCATGTTGCACCCGTGTGGTAGAAGTTGCATCATAGAATCCACTGGAGTGTGTGTGGTCATGTGGATCAAAGTGGTTTAGGAAAAGAACACATGCAATGTGGTCATGTGGATCAATGACTCTAGTGGATCAATGTGGTCTAGGAAAAGAACACATGCAATAACTCTAGGGACTCCATGTGTCAAACCATGGTCATAGGGACCAAAAACACATAGGAAAGCAGCTTCCACATTGCATGTTGCACTACTGTGGCAAAAGTTGCATTAGAGAATCCACTAAAGTGTGTTTGGTCATGTGGATCAATGTTGTTTAGGAAAAGAACACATGCAATGACTTTAGTGTATCAATGTGGTTTAGGGAAAGAACACATGCAATGACTCTAGGGGCTCAATGCGGTTTAGGAAAATAACACATGTAATGACTCTAGGTACTCCATGTGTAAAACCATGGTCACAGCGACCAAAATAACTTAGGAAAGCAGATTCCACGTTGCATCTTGCACCAGTGGTGGTAGAAGTTGCATCATAAAATCCACTTGAGTGTGTGTGGTCAGGTGGATCAATGTTGTTTAAGAAAAGAACATGAAATTACTCAAGGGACTCCACATGTTAAATAATGGTCAAAGAGACCAAAAACAAATAGGAAAGCAGTGTCCACATGGCATGATGCACAAGTGTGGCAAAGGTTGCATCACAGAATCCACTGGAGTGTGTGTGGTCATGTGGATCAAGGTGGTTTAGGAAAAGAACATATGGAATGTGGTCACGTGGATCAATGACACAAGTGGATTAATGTGGTTTAGGAAAAGAACACATGCAATAACTCTAGGGACTCCATGTGTCAAACCATGGTCATAGAGACCAAAAACACATAGGAAAGCAGCTTCTACTTTGCATGTTGCACTAGTGTGGCAAAAGTTTCATCACAAAATCTATTGGAGTGTGTGTGGCCATGTGGATCAATGTGGTTTAGTAAAAGAAAACATGCAATAACTCTAGGGGATCATTGTGGTAGGAAAATAACACATTTAATGACTCTTGGTACTCCATGTGTCACACCATGGTCATAGACACGAATATTACTTAGGAAAGCAGATTCCATGTTGCATGTTGCACCAGTGGTGGTAGAAGTTGCATCATAGAATCCACTTAAGTGTGTGTGGTTATGTGGATCAATATGGTTTAAGAAAAGAACATGAAATTACTCTAGGGACTCCATGTGTCAAACCATGGTCACAGAGACCAAAAACAAATAGAAAAGCAACTTCCACATTGCATGTTGCACCCGTGTGGCAGAAGTTGCACCATAGAATCCACTGGAGTGTGTGTGGTCATGTGGATCAATGTGGTTTAGGAAAAGAACACATGCAATATGGTCATGTGGATCATTGACTCTAGTGGATCAATGTGGTTTAGGAAAACAACACATGCAATAACTCTAGGGACTCCATGTGTCAAACCATGGTTATAGGGACCAAAAACACATAGGAAAGCAGCTTCCACATTGCATGTTGCACTAGTGTGGCAAAAGTCGCATCACAGAATCCACTTGAGTTTGTGTGGTCATGTGGATCACTGTGCTTTAGGAAAAGAACACATGCAATGACTCTAGTGGATCAATGTGGTTTAGGAAAAGAACACATGCAATGACTCTAGGGGATCAATGCGGTTTAGAAAAATAACACATGTAATGACTCTAGGTACTCCATGTGTCAAACCATGGTCACAGAGACTAAAACAACTTAGGAAAGCAGATTCCACGTTGCATGTTGCACTAGTGGTGGTAGAAGTTGCATCATAGAATCCACTTGGGTGTGTGTGGTCAGGTGGATCAATGTGGTTTAAGAAAAGAACATGAAATTACTCAAGGGACTCCACATGTCAAATAATGGTCAAAGATACCAAAAACTAATAGGAAAGCAGCTTCCACATTACATGTTGCACAAGTGTGGCAAACGTTGCATCATAGAATCCCCTGGAGTGTGTGTGTGGTCATGTGGATCAAGGTTGTTCAGGAAAAGAACACATGGAATGTGGTCATGTGGATCAATGACACAAGTGGATCAATGTGGTTTAGGAAAAGAACACATGCAATAACTCTAGGGACTCCATGTGTCAAACCATGGTCATAGAGACCAAAAACACATAGGAACGCAGCCTCCACTTTGCATGTTGCACCAGTGTGGCAAAAGTTTCATCACAAAATCACTTGGAGTGTGTGTGGCCATATGGATCAATGTGGTTTAGTAAAAGAACACATGCAATAACTCTAGGGGATCATTGTGGTTTAGGAAAATAACACATTTTATGACTCTAGGTACTCCATGAGTCAAACCATGGTCATAGCCAGCAATATTACTTAGGAAAGTAGATTCCATGTTGCATGTTGCACTAATGGTGGTAGAAGTTGCATCACAGAATCCACTTGAGTGTGTGTGGTTATGTGGATCAATTTGGTTTAAGAAAAGAACATGAAATTACTCTAGGGACTCCATGTGTCAAACCATGGTCACAGAGACCAAAAACAAATAGGAAAGTAGCTTCCACATTGCATGTTGCACCAGTGTGGCAGAAGTGGCATCATAGAGTCCACTAGAGTGTGTGTGGTCATGTGGATCAATGTGGTTTAGGAAAAGAACACATGCAATGTGGTCATGTGGATCAATGACTCTAGTGGATCAATGTGGTTTAGGAAAAGAACACATGCAATAACTCTAGGGACTCCATGTGTGAAACCATGGTCATAGAGACCAAAAACACATATGAAACAACTTCCACATCTCATGTTGCACTACTGTGGCAAAAGTTGCATGACAGAATCCACTTGAGTGTGTTTGGTCATGTGGATCAATGTGGTTTAGGAAAAGAACACATGCAATGACTCTAGTGGATCAATGTGGTTTAGGAAAAGAACACATGCAATGACACTAGGGAGTATGTCAAACCATGGTCAAAGAAACCAAAAACACTTAGCAAAGCAGATTCCACATTGCATGTTGCATGAGTGTGGCAGAAGTTGCATCACAGAATCCACTGTAGTGTGTGTGGCCATGTGTATCAATGTGGTTTTGGAAAAGTACACATGCAATGACTCTAATAGATCAATGTGGTTTTGGAATAGAACACATCCAATAACTCTAGGGAATCCATGTGTCAAACCATGGTCAAAGAGACAAAAAACACTTGGGAAAGCAGCTTTTACATTTCATGTTCCACTAGTGTGGAAGAAGTTGCATCACAGAATCCACTAGAGTGTGTGGGGCCATGTGGATCAATGTTGTTTAGAAAAAGAACACGTGGAATGACTCTAGTGGATCAATGTGGTTTAGTAAAACAACACATGCAATGACTCTAGGGACTCCAAGTGAGAAACCATGGTCACAGAGACCAAAAACACAGAAGGTCTCATTGAAACAAAGCCAACACAACAAGAATCAACTAAAACAGAGTTACCGATAATTTTCTAGAATTAAAATACTCTAATCTAAACTTTAAATCCTACTGCAAGATTGCTGTGACAAAACAACAATATTATTGTAGATCTGTGTTCTACTCGAAAATATGAATCCAACGGTATATTATACGCAATTTTTGGACTAATACTCGAATTACTATGGATTTTACAAGACTGGAGTAATTTCTGCCTATTTTAAAAGAAATAAAAAGGTGGCCAGCTACGCGGCGACACGTGGCGGCTCGGGATTGGCCAGCAGGGCGCGCGTGACGCCGACGCGGTGCTGACGCGGCGACGACACGGCGGCTGCCACGCGGCGCGATGCGATTGGCCGAGGCGGTTGACCGTTTGGAGCCGTTGGATCTCGATATGACGGTCGGAGAGGGGCTTACCGGCGGTGGCGACGACGGGCAGCAGTGGAGCGTCGGCGGCGGGCGGCGACGGTTGACGGCGGCGTGGCGGTGCTCCTCTGGGCCGGTGATGTAGTCGACGGCGACCGGTCGCCGTGGTCGCGTTCCCGGGGGCGGTGATGCAGCCCGTCCTACGGACGCTTCTACATCTACACCAACAAGTCCCCCAAGTGGACCCATGACTCGTGCCCGAGCCAAACTCCTCCAAGCTAAGGTGAACTCACTCCTCTCTTCATGCCGATTCGATACCTCCTTGGATGGCGTGCTACATCATACCACTACTTTGTGCATCATCAGGTACAAGCCCCCGCCGCGTCGACCCACGAGCCCGGAAGCTGCACCAGGCCTGAAGCTGCCAGAGCCGGAGTGTCCGGCCGAATCCAGCCGGAGTGTCCGGCCACCCCGGAGTGTCCGGCCCAACTCAGCCGGAGTGTCCGGCCTGTCCGAGCCCGGACCTGGCATGGACAATCAGAAGGTCGAATCGGACACTGCCCGGATACTTCCCGAAGTGTCTGGCCACACCAGACTGTCCGGTCGATCTGACCCGGACTGTCCGGCTCACTCGCCCCGGAGTGTCTGGCAAAAGTGATGGGCCTACGTGCCTAGCTGGGCACTTCGGCCCATGTACCCCTCTACTTCGCCCAGAACTCTACTTTAATGCCTGAATTACCCCTGAACTTGTGGCTGGCCTATATATAGACCCCCACCTCCATTGTAAACCCTAGGCTTGATATTGGAATTAGAAGAAACCCCTTGTGGATCTATCTAGTTCTTGCCTCATGCTCCTTGACTAAGGAGCACCAATATCCCCAAACCTCGTTGGAGTTTGCATTGTGCATCCGCGTTGTACAAGGCCTAGGCATCGGTGTCCCTTTGCCTAGACGTCAAGATCTCACCGAGTCTCCCATCTCGTCGTGCCGGTTCGAGAGAGTCCTCCGCCCGACGCTGATCCTAGGGATTGCGCCGGACCGGTCACCGCCGGCGTGAGCTATTGGTGTTTATCGTGGTTTTGCGTGTGTGTGTTCATCGCGTTCTTCATGCGTGTGTTCGTCGTGTTCGTCCCTCCCTCCTTTCCCCGCACTCCACCCTCGATTTGAAAGGGAATCATGAAAGAACGGGCCACCCTAGAGGTTTTCCCTCAACATATTGGTATCAGAGCTTCGTTGCTCACGATTTCTCCACGAATTTTTCTTCTATCCACCAAAAATTCGAAAATCCCCACAAAAAACAGCCCATATTTGCCTTTGGATCGATCTCTTGATTTGGAGTGTTATTTGTGGTTTTGATCCGACCAAACCTTGTCTAGGGAGTTGGTCCAGCTTTATCCTGCGTTTCCCCAGCCTAATTTGGCCAGTTTTTCGCGGATTTGAGGCCCGAAGGCGAGGATTTCCGCTCAAGAACACGAGCAGGAAACCCGCGCCGGAGTGTCCGGCTCATATCGACCGGAGTGTCCGGCCCCACCGGAGTGTCCGGCCCGACCAGACCGGAGTGTCCGGCTAGACCGGAGTGTCCGGCCCAGACAGACCGGAGTGTCCGGCTATAATGCCTGTTTTGACTGTTTTAACTTATTTTTCGCATTGGCTAACCTCCTTTGTTTGCTCGTGTCCCATGTGTGTGTCAGCAAGTACCAGCAAGCTTCCGCATCATCAACTTCTGCGCTCATCGACACCACGGACCACGAACATCATCCCGCACCACCGACGCCAAGTTCATCACCAAAGAAGGTATAACTTGCGTCACCTTGTTAACCCCATCTTCCTTTGTGTGTACCTATCCCATGAAAGTGGCACATCTTGTGTTTGCTTGAGCATTGTGCATTTGTCCTTGGATAGTGAGAGTGCAAGAGCAATAGCAAGTGTAACTAGGTAGCATCAAGGGAGACCAAAAAAAAGGAAAAAGATACAAAGAAAAAGCAAAAGAAAAATAGTCTCCCCTCGTAAAAGAGAGTCTCAAAGCTTGTAAGCAAGAGAGAAAGAAGAGCGCCCAAGGCAAGTGCACAAATCCGTTGCTCATTTTTCCTCTTTGCAAACGAGCCACGGTCTCTCCTTGCATTGGCACGACAACGAGCTTAGTCTTCGTTAGGACATTTTGTTTGCTCATTTTCATAGTCGTGTCAATCCCAACTTTCTCCACGTGTGTGTACATAGTCGTAGGTTCCCGTCACCCTTTTGAGTTGTGGACCTTCGCCTTTGACTTGAGTTTTGTTGGATTTTTACCATTTTTGACTATCCCTTTTCTTTTGGTTGGTTCTTTGGCTTTCCACAACCCTAACCTACCACCAACAAGCTTTTGAGAGTGTGAGTTTTCTTTGCATTTCCACTTTGCACGCTAATAGCTCTAACTTGTGGTTTCTAGTTTGGTGCAATCCCCAAGGTGAGGTACAAGGCTAACACCACCATATTCCACTTCCATATACAATACTTGTGTGTTTTGCATCATGGATAGGCACGGTGAGACGAGCCAGCCACCTCCGCAAGAAGAAGATCAAGGTCCGTACATGACGCGCACAAGTCACTTCATCGTTCGACAAGAGTTCCATGAACGTTGCCAAGCACTTGAGACGAGACACGATGAACAATTTGGCGAGACGCAAGCCGAGTTCAAGAACATCGACAACCGCTTCGACGGCCTCGAACGACAAATGCATGCAATGGATCACAACTTCGGCCACCAAAATGAAGCTCTTCAACGCTCCGTCACCGAAACAAATGACAATCTTTGACGCCTCATCGATGGCATGGCAAGACCACGTTCACGCGCATCAAGCTCGACAAGTTCTTCGCATCGTCATGCACCTCTTCCACAAGATCTACATCAAAGTGCTCAAAGACGCAATGATGCCCCCGTGGTTGAAGATGGAATCTCTTCGAACTATGTACCTTCCCCACGGCACGCCGCAACGTCAAGCTATGACGGTGACCTCTCTTCAAGGCCACGAGCAAGGCAAGAAGCACACCGTCATCACGCAAGGGCACTAGTGATTCAACAAGAGCAACCACAAGAGGAACCGCAAGCGCAACCGCAAGTCTACCACCATCGACCGCGACACATTCTTGACACAACAAGTGATGACTCCAATTTGGAGAATCAAGCTCGTCATCGACGTCAAGCTCTTCAAGATCCTCCTCCTTGTCATCAACGTCAGGAACGTCAACAACGACACCATGGTCATCACGAGGCGCCCTCTCCACATCAACAAAACTTGGAGCGTCAAGTGATACAAGTTGAGCGACGCCCACCACGTCAAGAGGCTCATGACCATGTTCTTCGCCGTGAGGCCCATGTGCCTAACCAACATCACCAACCGAGGAACGAGCCTCCTCTTTGTCATCAACCGCGTTAAGGGGCTACACACCTTCGCCACCATGAGGCCCAAGTAACTCAACCACGTCAACAACTATACCAAGAGCAAGCTCCGCCACAAGGACGCGAGAACCAGGTTCCACCTCCCCAACTACAAGATCATCAACAAGGTCACCAAGCTCGTCGCAATGACCGCAACGATGAAGAAACTTTTGGCAAGCTCAAGTTCACAATGGCCAAGTTCACCGGATCCAGTGACCCCGAAGAATACCTCTCGTGGGCACTCAAAGTCGACAAGATATTCCACATGCACAACTATAGCAACGAGAAGATGGTCGCCATGGCTTCGCTAGAGTTTGATGATTACGCCAACCTTTGGTGGGAACAAGTTCAAGTTGCTCGTGATGCAAGACAAGAGCCGCCAATCACAACTTGGCATGACATGAAGGCTCACATGAGATCCCGGTTTGTCCCCGCGCACTACACGCGTGACCTCTTCAACAATCTTCAAGCGCTTCGTCAAGGGACAAAGACCGTGGAAGAGTACTTCAAGGAAATGGAACTCAACTTGATTCGAGCCAACATTGATGAGCGCATGGAGCAAACAATGGCACATTTCCTCATTGGCTTGAATCACCCAATCAAGCGCATCGTCGAGTTCCAAACATACAACACCATGGTTGAGCTTGTGCACATAGCAACAAAGGCTGAACGTCAAGTGCAAGAGGATATCAAGTACAATAGGCCCAAGACGTACTTCACCTACAAGCAAGCTTCAACCGCTACACCAACAACTTTCAATGGTAGCTCCTCAAGTACCTCCAAGCTTTCCTTCAAACCCACACTTCCTCAAGGAAAACTGCCCCCAAGTTGCAAGCAAGCAAAGAGTGATACACCTTTCAATGGTGAATGCTACAAGTGTGGAGGTAAGGGACACAAGTCGGCCGAATGTGGAAACAAGAAAGTCTTGTTCATCCATGACAATGGTGATGAAGAGTACTTGAGTGAAGATGAGTTCGATGCCCGTGTCAAGGAAGCAATGGCAAGGCAACGAGTGGAAGATGATTAAGAACTCCTCATGTGTGAACATGACGCAAGTCCATCGCTTGTTGTCACAAGAATCTTGACCACTCAAGCACAAGAGCATGAAGACCAACGCTCCAATATCTTCCAAACACGAGCCGGCATCAATGGCAATTCTATCAAGGTGATCATGGACGGAGGGAGTTGTCACAACCTTGCTAGCACCGAGTTGTGTGAGAAGCTCAACCTCAACCTCCATCCACACAAGCACCCCAACCACGTGCAATGGCTAAGTGACCAAGGGTCCGTGAAGATCAAGCATACCGTATCGGTCTCCTTCGCCATTGGTCCTTACAAAGATACGGTGGAGTGTGATGTGGTTCCTATGACAGTTTGCCACATGCTTCTTGGTCGACCATGGCAATTTGACAAGGCTGCTCAACATGATGGTCGCACCAATATATACACCTTCAAATGGCTCAACAAAACATGTGTTTTGCAACCGATGACTCCTAGCCAAATAATTGCGGACAATGCAAAGGCTTTAGCGAGGACGCAAAGCATAACACCTACTTGTAAGAAGAGCGGTGAGAGAGAGAACCACCTCATAGTGAGTGAGAGCCACAAGCCAAATTCGAGTGGAAACACTAAGAGTGTTCTCCTTGCAACCAAAAGTGAGATGAGATTCGGAACAACCCATCCATCTTGCACTATGTCCTCCTTTGCAAGGGACTAGCGCAAGGAACTAATGAATTAACCAATGTTCCTCCATCTTTGATGAATGTTCTGCAGGAATTCAAGGATGTATTCCTCGAGGAGCTTCCACATGGACTACCTCCTCTTCGCGGCATTGAACATCGCATCGACCTCATCCCCGGTGCACCACTTCCAAACCGCGTCGCTTACCGCACGAACCCGGAGGAGACGAAGGAGATCGAACGTCAAATCAACCAACTCATCTCCAAAGGGAAATCGTCCGTCTTCACGGTGTGCCAAGGACAATCGTCTCCGACCGCGACGTCAAATTCATGAGCTACTTGTGGAAGACCCTCATGGCCAAGCTCGGCGTCAAGCTCCTCTTTTCATCCGCATCACATCCTCAAACTGATGGCCAAACCGAAGTTGTCAACCAAAGCCTCGGAACTCTCCTTCGTGTGTTGATCAAGAAAAATTTGAGGGATTGGGAGGAATGCATTCCAAACGTCGAGTTCGCCTACAATCGAGCCAAGCACTCAACAACCAAGATGAGTCCATTCATGATCGTCTATGGTTTCGAGCCCCTCACCGCGCTCGACATCCTACCACTACCTCTCCATGAGCGCACAAACATGGACGTCGAGAAGCGCGCACAAGCTATGAAGAAGCTTCATGAAGAAACAAGAGCAACTATCGAACAACAAGTCCTTCGCCAAGCTTCAAGGTTAAACAAGGACAAGAAGAAGATGATATTTGAAGAAGGTGACCTTGTGTGGATACACCTAAGCAAGGACCGCTTCCTCAAGGATCGTGACTCCAAGCTCAAGCCAAGAGGAGATGGTCCCTTCAAGGTCCTCAAAAGAATCAACAACAACGCCTACATCATCGACAGACCGACCTCCAAGTACCTTGCAAGCAATACATTCAATGTCAAGGATCTCGCACCCTACCATGGAGATGATCAAGATGATATCCATGAAGAGTCGAGGACGACTCTTTCCCAAGGGGGGAGCTGATGCAGCCCATCCTACGGACGCTTCTACATCTACACCAACAAGTCCCCCAAGTGGACCCATGACTCGTGCCCGAGCCAAACTCCTCCAAGCTAAGGCGAACTCGCTCCTCTCTTCGTGCCAGTTCGATACCTCCTTGGATGGCGTGCTACTTCATACCACTACTTTGTGCATCATCAGGTACGAGCCCCTGCCGCGTGGACCCACGAGCCCGGAAGCTGCACCAGGCCTGAAGCTAGCAGAGCCGGAGTGTCAGGCCGAATCCAGCCGGAGTGTCCGGCCACCCCGGAGTGTCCGGCCCAACTCAGCCAGAGTGTCCGGCCTGTCCGAGCCTGGACCTGGCAAGGACAATCAGAAGGTCGAATCGGACACTGCCCGGATACTTCCCGAAGTGTCCGGCCACACCGGACTGTCCGGTCGATCTGACCTAGACTGTCCGGCCTCCCCGGACTGTCCGGCTCACTCGCCCCGGAGTGTCCGGCCAAAGTGATGGGCCTACGTGCCTAGCTAGGCCCTTCGGCCCATGTACCCCTCTACTTCGCACAGAACTCTACTTTAATGCCTGAATTACCCCTGAACTTGTGGCTGGCCTATATATAGACCCCCAACTCCATTGTAAACCCTAGGCTTGATATTGGAATTAGTAGAAACCCCTTGTGGATCTATCTAGTTCTTGCCTCATGCTCCTTGACTAAGGAGCACCAATATCCCCAAACCTCGTTGGAGTTTGTATTGTGCCTCCGTGTTATACAAGGCCTAGGCATCGGTGTCCCATTGCCTAGACGTGAAGA
This sequence comes from Avena eriantha, assembly GCA_910589775.1. Classification (NCBI taxonomy): domain Eukaryota; kingdom Viridiplantae; phylum Streptophyta; class Magnoliopsida; order Poales; family Poaceae; genus Avena; species Avena eriantha. The sequence continues at coordinate 362,381,835 of OU342744.1, forward strand.
TCTCACCGAGTCTCCCATCTCGCCGTTCCGGTTCGAGAGAGAGTCCTCCGCCTGACGTTGATCCTAGGGATTGCGCCGGACCGGTCACCGCCGGCGTGAGCTATTGGTGTTTATCGTGGTTTTGCGTGTGTGTGTTCACCGCGTTCTTCATGCGTGTGTTCGTCGTGTTCGTCCCTCCCTCCTTTCCCCGCACTCCACCCTCGATTTCAAAGGGAATCGTGAAAGATCGGGCCACCCTAGAGGTTTACCCTCAACAGGCGGCGTCGGCTCCTCCTTCCCGAGGTGGCAGCGGGCGGCGGCTGGAGGCCGCGAAGTCTGGCGGAGCTCCCGCGAACGATTGGCGGCGGCTCGGTGGCGGTGGGGTAAGGAAAAGCTTGGGTTTCGTGGGAGGCGTGCCGGGGCTTTATATGGGCACGATTTCTTGGCGTGGGGACTACGGAGTCTGCTCCGATTTGGCCGGAGGTGGTTGCCGATGCGGTGGCGTCCGTGTACGACCTGGAGTTGACGAAGGGGAGAGGGATGACGGGCAGGGCCCGCCTGTCGGCGGCTGCAGGCGCAGGGGCGGGCTGGCGACTGGTGGCGGTGTTGGGCCGGCCCAGCCAGGCGTTCGCGGTAGGCGCCGCTCGCTCGTGGGCGGTGAGCGGTGAGTAGAAAGCGGGATGGCTTCGGCTGGCCCACCTAGGTTAGACTTCTTTTTTTTTATACTTTTTATTTTCTGTTTCACTATTTGTCTAATAACTTTTGCAAACGGACTCCAAATTAACCGAAATTTGTTTCTAAAATTTTGTAAAAAGAAGAGGGTCAGAGTAGGACTGTAAAACAACACTTTTGCAAGGGTTTTGGTGGTTCAAAAAGGTTTTACCCCTTTTAGTCTATATATGACTATGGGGTTTAAGAGGAAATATCTATTCAGTTTTTATTATGCGATGCCATGATGCAATGATATGATGCATACTTCTAGTAACATCTGTAATTGCAAAAATTTGGGATGTTACAAACCTACCCCCCTTAAGAAGAATCTCGTCCCCAAGATTCAGGTTGGTTAGCAAATAGGTGTGGGTGTTCTTTCTTCAGGTCTTCTTCACGTTCCCACGTGGCCTCTTCCTCGGAATGGTGATCCCATTGAACTTTGCAAAACCTGATAGTCTTGGTACGAGTAATTCTCTCGGCTGTTTCCAGAATCCTGGTGGGTTTTTCCTCATAGGTGAGATCGTTTTCTAGTTGAACTTCTCCCAACGGAACCGCATCCTTTAGTGGGGTTTCAGCCATTTCCGGGTGACACTTCTTTAGTTGCGACACATGGAAAACATCGTGAACTGTTAGCACTTCGGGCAATTCCAACTGATAGGCAACTTCCCCTCTATGAGCCAAGATTTTGTAGGGCCCTATTGATCGGGGTGCTAACTTACCCTTGATTCCAAATCTCTTAACTCCTTGTAGTGGCGAAACTCGGAGATACGCACGGTCTCCCACTTCATAAGTCACATCCCTGCGCTTGGAATCAACATAACTCTTTTGTCTGGATTGGGCTATTTTTAACCTGTCTTGAATCTGTCTCACTTTCTCTTCGGCATCCTTGATCAGTTCAGGTCCAAACAAACTACGTTCTCCAACCCCACTCCATAGCAGCGGAGTCCTACACTTTCTACCATATAGAACTTCAAATGGAGCCATCTTGATGCTAGTTTGGTAGTTGTTATTGTATGAGAATTCCGCATATGGCAAGTTATCATCCCAACTAGACCCATAGTCTAGCGCACAGGCTCTTAACATGTCCTCCAAGATTTGATTAACTCTTTCCGTCTATCCATCGGTTTGTGGGTGGAAGGCGATACTAAACTCCAGTCGTGTCCCTAGAGACTCGTGTAGCTGTCGCCAAAACTTAGAGGTGAATTGGGTTCCTCTATCCGAGACAATCCCCTTGGGTACACCATGAAGGCTTATGATCCTTGACATGTAAATCGTGGCAAGTTTAGCACTCGTATAGGTGGTCTTTACGGGAATAAAGTGGGCCACTTTTGTGAAGTGGTCGACCACTACCCATATGGAGTCATACCCAGAACGAGTCCGCGGTAGTCCTGTGATAAAATCCATGCCTACCTTGTCCCACTTCCAATCGGGCACAGGTAATGGCTGCAGCAGTCCTGCGGGTTTTTGATGTTCGGCCTTGACTCTGTTGCACACGTCACACAAGGAGATATATTCAGCAATTTCTCTTTTCATGTTGTTCCACCAGAACCTATCTTTCACATCCATGTACATCTTTGTATTACCGGGATGAATTGAGTAAGGTGAATCGTGAGCTTCCTGAAGGATTAACTTCCTGATATCAGGGTCATCGGAAACGCACATACGCTTCTCATACCAAAGTGTTCCATGTTCATCCGTATGAAACCCTTTTGCTTTGCCCTTGCTTATATTAGCTCTTATCTCTTCCAACTCTTTGTCCCCCTTCTGGACCTCTTTGATTTGGTCCAGAAGCGTTGGTACTACTTCCATAGTTGCTCAGTATCCCACTGGAACTATTTCCAACCTAAGGTCCTTGAATTGTTCACACAAATAATTTGGAAGTTCTCCCACGGAAAGTCCATTTACATATACTTTCCGGCTTAAGGCGTCAGCCACAACGTTGGCCTTTCTAGGATGGTACTGCAGGTCCAAGTCATAATCCTTGATGAGCTCAAGCCATCTCCTTTGCCTCATATTTAATTCCTTTTGAGTGAAGATGTATTTAAGGCTCTTGTGATCCGTGAACACATCACAATGTTTGCCCATTAGGTAATGTCTCCATACCTTGAGTGCATGCACAACTGATGCTAATTCCAAATCGTGCGTGGGGTAGTTATTCTCATGGTTCTTAAGTTGCCGAGAGGCGTAAGACACTACTTTTCCATCTTGCATCAGTACACTACCGAGTCCTTGCCGGGAAGCGTCGCAATAGACCTGGAAGTCCTTTTGGATGTCAGGGAGACACAAAACTGGTGCTATTACTAGGCGCTTCTTCAACTCTTGAAAACTTGCTTCACATCCCTCGGTCTCTTGGAACTTCTTCTCTTTCTTCAGCAACTTTGTCATAGGCTTTGCTATCTTGGAAAAGTTTTCAATGAATCTTCGGTAATATCCCGCAAGGCCTAGGAAACTCCTAATATCACCCACATTCTTGGGAGATTCCCATTCTGTCACGGAAGCTACCTTACTTGGATCCACGGCAACACCTTTAGCTGATACAATGTGGCCAAGGAATCCCACTTCTTTCAACCAGAACTCACATTTGCTAAATTTGGCATACAACTTGTGTTCCCTTAACTTTTCCATGATTAGGCGCAGGTGCCTCTCGTGTTCCTTCTCGTCCTTGGAGTATATGAGTATGTCATCAATGAATACCACAATAAACATATCCAAGTACTCCATGAACACCTTGTTCATCATAGTCATGAAGTATGCTGGGGCATTGGTTAAGCCAAACGACATCACGGTGTATTCATACAATCCGTATCTCGTGGTGAAAGCTGTCTTAGGTACATCCTGTTCCCGGATCTTTAGCTGGAAATATCCTGACCGGAGATCAATCTTAGAGAACACACTAGCTCCCTTTAATTGGTCAAACAGGTCGTTAATATTGGGTAGAGGGTACTTGTTCTTGATTGTCACTTCATTCAACGACTGGTAATCCACGACTAGTCTCTTGGTTTTATCCTTCTTCTCCACGAATAGGACAGGTGCTCCCCAAGATGACGCACTTGGTTGAATGAAGCCTTTGTCCAACTGCTCTCTAAGCTGTTTCTTAAGTTCCTTCAACTCGACCACATCCATCTTGTACGGTCTTTTTGCTATCGGTCCAGTACCTGGCATCAAGTCAATGAGAAACTCGATGTCTCGGTCGGGAGGCATACCTGGCAGCTCTTCTGGAAACACATTTGGATACTCCTTTACAATTGGCACATCCTCCAAGCTAACCCCCTTAAGAGAGTTCACCATACTTCCTTTGAGTGTGAAAGCTGACTTAAAGCGGATCCTTTTCTTATCCAGAGTCGTGAGTGCGATAGTCCTTTTGGCACAATCTATGACTCCCTCATATTCGGTCATCCAATTCATGCCCAGAATTATGTCTAAAGCCTTGTGATTCCAGAACGACTAGGCTAGTGGGAAAGGTGTGCGCCCCAATTCTTAGTTCTAACCCACGGCATCCAGAGTTTGCCACTATTTCTCCTCCAGGAGAACTTACCCTTAGGGGAGTACTAATAGTCTCCGTAGGTATCTTGCCTCTATCCACAAATACCCTTGATATGAATGAATACGATGCACCAGTATCAAAAAGAACAACTGCAGGGGTGGAGTTAAGCTTGAACTTACCAATCACGGAGTCAGGTGCCTCACGAGCATCCTCCACGGAGACATGATTCATTGTGGCTTTGATGAACGGATTTGGCTTCTTCTCATTTCCATTTCCATTGCCATGGTTGTGTCCGTTGCCGTTTCCATTACCATTCGCATTCTTCGTCTTTTCGGGGCAAGTAGTCGCATAGTGCCCTGTCTTGTTACACTTGAAGCATGTCACTTCACTCAGATCCTTCTCGTTGCCATTTCCATTGCGTTGTTTATGGCCATTGTGGTTATGTCCTCCATGACGATGACCGTTGTGGTTGTGGCCATTGTGGTTGTGGGGTGGTGGTGACGAAGTGCGTTCCTTCTGATATGGGGCAGAGTTGTGCTTGTGTGAGGTGGACTTTCTCTTTCGGTTCTCTATACTCCTTTGCTTTGCTTCAACCAGCACTGCCCTGTCCAGGAGTTCCTGATAGTTATCAAACTTCAGAGCCACAAGCTGAATACATATTTCATCATTAAGTCCCCTTAAGAACTCTTCATGTCTCTTGGCATCAGTGGATACATCATCAGGTGCATAACGTGCTAGCTTGTTGAAAAGGTCCCCATACTCGGAGACAGAGCGGTGTAGTTATTTCAAGTCGCGGAACTCGCGTCTCTTAAGTGACATGACTCCCGCGGCTACGTGATGAGTACAAAAGGCCGCTTCAAACTGGTTCCAGGTGATAGCTTCAATATCGGGGTGGGTGACCTGGTAGTTATCCCACCATTCAGCAGCTGGTCCCTCAAGTTGGTGCGTGGCAAAGCACACCCTATCAGCTCCAACAACTTGGACGGTGTCTAACTTCTTGTTGGTGGTGCGGAGCCAGTCATCTGCCACAATTGGCTTAGAACTACTTGAGAAAATTGGAGGGTTCAACCTCACGAACCGAGTCAAGCGATCCTGTTGGGGCGGTGGAGGTGGCGGAGGCGGCGGGTTGTTGTTGTTGTTGTTGTTGTTTTGCATGTTTTGAGTTAGGAGTTGGATCAACTGATTCTGGGAGTTCAGAAGTTGTGCTATCTCTGGGGGCATGTTGTTATTGTTGTTTCCACGTCTCTCCATCTGGAGGGTTTGTGAGACAAGTTAAGAAATAGATAGAAAGCCTAAGGAATAAACTCCTACCCTTATGTAAACAAGAGAAGAAAAACACACGAGAAAAGCAAGGCACACAAGGCACATAGCTCAACACACTCAACCAAGTTTAACTAAACCAATATAATTTTTGGTACTCATTACAATCACGAACAACGTTTGACTATAGTACTAAAGGTGGTCCAACTACTCTACTCATCATCCACTTCCTCATCCTCAATGATGAAGCCTTCCTTTTCCAGCAGTGACTTATATAACTCCATGTCCCTCGTCGTGGCTTCAAGTTTCTCTTCAAGTTCCTTCACCTCCTGTGGCTCCGGTGTTGCGGCTTCGAGCCTCCCTTGAAGTTCCTTCACCTCTTGCAGCTCCTGGGTAGCAGCTTCCAGCTTCGCTTGGAGTTCCTTCTTTTCCTTCTGTAGCTTCTTGATCAAACTTGACCCCATAGTCAGGGGCGTGATCTTCTCCTCCAAGCTCCTCTTGGCTGCTCGTAGGTCCTTCAACATGGTGGCAAGGTTCTTGAACTCCATCTCGTTCTTTGCGAGCACTAGCCTTTGCTCCCTAATCCTCTTGTTCTTATCTTGCACCCTCTTCTCTTGATTAGCGAACCTCTTGTCTTGGGCGGTGAGCTCCCCTCCTAGGGACTTGATCTTCTCTTCCAGCTCCTCGATCTTCTCGTCCTTCTGCTTGACTAGGGCACAAAGCTCGTCATTCCTCACGATCTCAAGGCAGCTCCCCTTCTGAAGGTCATTGCTGTGGGACTCCAAGTCTTGATATTGGATTCTTCGACGCTTGCATGTCTTCCCTTCCTCCGGGGTTAACTCAATTGGAACTCCCTTCTCATTACGTCTTCCAAAGAGTTTGATGTAGTGGGCTTCAACCTCTTCATGGTGGCGTCCGCAAAGGCGTCCAATGAGCTCTTGCAAGCATATGCTAAGTCCTTTTTCCTTGGAGTCGCTGGTGACGTTGAGTACAATGGCCTCCGTCTTGGGTTCTGTCTGACTGCGCCCTGGTTGGATGACTTCAATCGCCCAGCATCCTTCCTTGTGCATCTTCCTCAACTCGCTTCCCTTGATTGATGGCATGGGTAACTGCGGTGTCTTGATGATGTCCAGAAGGCATTCCCCGAAGCGCAGGCACTTGATGTCTTCGGCGGTGTCGTAGTAGAAGGCCGACATCTTTAGGTTAGGAGATAGAAAATTAGGCACAAGGTGATAAGGAAGAGAAATACTAGAAGAGTACAAATAACTTAGAAGAACAGAGAAAACAAAAAAAAACACATGGTAAAGGTGGTTTCCAATCCTAGGGGTCACGTCCTACAGGCAACTTTGTGCTCTAATACCATCTGTTGCGACCTCGGATCGTTGAGGATCCTAAGTCCCTGTGATTAACATGCTAGTCCCTGGATCAATAGCTAGCACTTCACAGTCGATGGATATCATGTAAAACACAAGTCATTATTACACGAATAATCCAGAGTATAGTTATTACAACTTGCATAGCTTATAGCTAGCTCAAATTTAACAGCGGAAACTAAGTAAAACTTGAGTCCATCTATGCCCCAGGCTAGTTGCGTGAAGACCCGTGATCCCTACGCACCTTTCAATCTTCGGATTCTGAACATGAGACGTGCAGCCAACAAGTTGGGTCAATACTTTGAATGTATTGGCAAATTACACCAAGGAAAGAGTAAGACTATCACTACATGTAAAGCTAAGAGTAGGCTCTGGGGTTCACTTGCGTAAAGCCAATTTTATCAATGTAATAAGAAAAGAGGAAGAAAGTTTTTCCTACTTTGTAACTTTGATGAATAGTATAGGGTCGAATGGAACAAGTGGATATTACTCACCAAGTGCCCAAATCAACCTAGCACTTGGATATTACGCACCAAGTTCCCAAAATCCCACCCAATGGCGATATTACTCACGCCTTGGGGTTTATAAAACGTTAAGTTTGGAAAAGAGAGAGGAAGATCTTTCAGAGGCTCCATCCTTCAGATGCTCAAAGTTGTTCTGTTTCTGTGAACATAGCTGATCGATCAGATTGCAATACTCTCGAGAGGTTATGCACTTTCCCCACAATCCACGCTCAAGTCCTTTTATAGACAAGATCATGGCGAAGCCTTCCCTTAGTAGCCCCTCTACCAGCTGGATCCAACCGTGCCAAGAACCTCCAAATGTTGGTACCCCGGTGAGGTTTCCCACTAAGTACTAAGCCAAGACAGAGCCCATATTTATTGTGGTTGCACGGGAAGCTTCTGAATTCTGAAACATGGCAGACTTCTTTGATTCCTGGGCGGCCGGCCTCCACCAAAATCCCACTCGTTGTCCCGACAACCATTCCGCCCAGAAGAAAACTTAGCTTTATTTTGTAGGGGGTTTTGGAGAAGAAAAGTTCGCTCGAGAGAGCTCTCGTACTTAGAATTTTTTTGAGTCTTTCGAACCCTCCCAACGGTACTTGATATATACAAGTATATAGCATAGCAAGCATAACTTAGAAAAACAGGATAACCTATTGGGATGTAAATTCCTAAGCATAGAGCTACTCATGGCATACTACAAAACCGGACTTGCGAAAATAGTTCTAAGAAAATCTACCAAAATCCTAGACATGCATACTACAGAATTTGAAGAGTAAAACATGCATAGTCAAAACTGGGACATAAACATGAACAAGTGGTGTAACTTGCCTTGATCCGAGCAGCAATTTACACAATCTACACAACAGTACTCCTTAGTGCACTCCGAGCAATCTAACGAAACAAACATGGATCCAATCACAATTTGCACAAAACAAAGTCACGAAGTCGAATATGCATGCATGCAACATGGTAATATGCAAGGATGGATTCGAATTCGACCAAGGGTTTTAACCAGGGGTGTTGTCGAGTTGGGGATGTCATTAGAATCGATTCCCCACAGATTTTAGGTATTTTGGGTTAAACCCCAAATAACCAAGCTCAAAACTACACCTACAACTCCAATCTACCCCGAGACAGATCTGAACACCTTGAGTATGATAAGACAATTTTCTACAGAAGGTCTTGTCGAAACAAAGCCAACACAACATGAATCAACTAAAACGGAGTTACAGATAATTTTCTAGAATTAAAATACTCTAATCTAAACTTTAAATCCTACTGCAAGATTGCTGTGACAAAACAGAAATATTATTGTAGATATGTGTTCTACTCGAAAATATGAATCCAACGGTATATTATACGCAATCTTTGGACTAATACTCGAATTACTATGGATTTTACAAGATTGGAGTAATTTCTGCCTATTTTAAAAGAAAAAAAAAGGTGGCCAGCTACGCGGCGACACGTGGCGGCTCGGGATTGGCCAGCAGGGCGCGCGTGACGCCGACGCGGTGCTGACGTGGCGACGACGCAGCGGCTGCCACGCGGCGTGACGCGATTGGCCGAGGGGGTTGACCGTTTGGAGCCGTTGGATCTCGATCTGACGGTCGGAGAGGGGCTTACCGGCGGTGGTGACGACGGGCGGTGGTGGAGCGTCGGCGGCGGCCGGCGATAGTTGACGGCGGTGTGGTGGTGCTCCTCTGGGCCGGTGATGTAGTCGACGGCGACCGGCTCCTCGCCATGGTCACGTTCCCGGGGGCGGCGTTGGCTCCTCCTTCCCGAGGTGGCGGCGGGCGGCGGCTGGAGGCGGCAAAGTCCGGCGGAGCTCCGGCGAACGATTGGCGGCGGCTCGGTGGCGGTGGGGTAAGGAAAAGCTAGGGTTTCACGGGAGGCGTGCCAGGGCTTTATATGGGCGCGATTTCTTGGCGTGGGGACTACGGAGTCCGCTCTGATTCGGCCGGAGGTGGTTACCGACGCGGTGGCATCCGTGTCCGACCTGGACTCGATGAAGGGGAGAGGGATGATGGCAGGGCCCGCCTGTCGGCAGCTGCAGGCGCGGGGGCGGGCTTGCGAATGGTGGCGGTGTTGGGCCGGCCCAGCCAGGCATTCGCGGTAGGCGCCGCTCGCTCGCGGGCGGTGAGCGGTGAGTAGAAAGCGGGCTGGCTTCGGCTGGCCCGCCTAGGTTAGACTTCTTTTTTATATACTTTTTATTTTCTGTTTCACTATTTGTGTAATAACTTTTGCAAACGGACTCCAAATTAAGCGAAATTTGTTTCTAAAATTTTGTAAAAAGAAGAGGGTCAGAGTAGGACTGTAAAACAACACTTTTCAAGGGTTTTGGTGGTTCAAAAAGGTTTTACCCCTTTTAGTCTATATATGACTATGGGGTTTAAGAGGAAATATCTATGCAGTTTTTATTATGTGATGCCATGATGCAATGATATGATGCATACTTCTAGTAACATCTGTAATTGCAAAATTTTGGGATGTTACAACAACAAATCAGACAGATCGCGTCGGTTTACAAAGGCCTGTCGGTATGGAATGTACCAACAGTTGATAACCAAAAGGCAGATAGAGATAACATTTGGATGCAACAAATAGACAAGGAATTCACACACACACACACACACACACAACCTATGGTACTACGGAACCCCGAACACGTGAATCCTAGTTTGAATTTTAGAAGAGGATTGAAAACGTTACACTTCCTTACCAGAAAAGGGTGGGTGGGTGGGTAAGAAGAAAAATGGAAGCAGTCCTACTCTCACGTTTGGTTTTTCCCTAGTATACAGAGCTACCAAACATATTTGCTAGACTGACAACGACCATTTGGCTGAGACCCTGAAGGGCGGGATGGCTCTGATACCAATTGTAACTACCTCGGACCCTACGCTCTAAGTTCAAGCCTGGATGATTCAGAAGTGGTTAAAATAGTACAGCGGGGGGCCAGGGGCCACCCACGTGTAGACCCATCGGCCTTCCTAACCACTTCCAAGACATCGGGACAAGAGCGAGTAGCGTAGGCAACAGGCGAAGAGATCAAATACATACACAAGTGAGTATGTATGCAAGCTACCACACAACAGTTCTTAGAGCCATTCCATCTAAAAGAAATAGAAATATTACAATGCCATACGACAAGATCCAAATATCCTAGATAGAGATAATAGTTTAGGATAGCTCCTCATACATCAACCATCAGAGTATCAGGCGGAAGCGGAAAACAATATCCGAGTACGGATAAGAAGCAAATCAGCATAAGATGCCACATAAATAAACACATCCCTCCCACAGATCTCGCGGATCCCCATCCCCGGAATCTCTACACCGAGTGATCGTTGCCAACATCATATGTCTCCTCCACCCAGTATCCATCTTGCGAATACACCTGTTCGTCTGAATCAAACAATTTATCGTGTGAGACCCTAGGGGTACTTAGCAAGTCTTTATGCCTCTAAAGGGGACATATACCTGGGATGACGCAATTGCAGCAAAAGATAATAACTAACAAGTCTATAGATACTCGCTAACCGTCCGCCTAACCAAAGATAGACGAATGTCCGTTAATTAGTAACAACAGTTATAATAGTATAAAGTAACAGATCCATCCTGCTTCTCGCTTACCAACGAGAAGGCGGACGAACAACCCATCCGTTGGGAGTTTTATTAACCATTCCATGAGTATTGCACTATTTACTAGTCAGGTACTTAGTCAAATTAAAAGCGATACTTTAGTTATACTTGTCTATGATCGAGAAACTGTGCTCCAAGTCTTCCATAATCGCGGACACGGCTTTCAGAAAGATTTACCATGTAGGGGTGCACAAATAGCAACACACACTCGATCAACCTCGGAAAAAAACAAATCAATACCCAACGAGGCATTCACGACAAAGCAATCACAGGATTCAAAAATATTTTAGGGGGCCACCCCAATAAGCTACCCGCAACAAAGTCGGCCAGCTCCGAGACGGACCCAGGGTTTGTGACGACGGCTGTAAACGACTGGGAACCCGAAAATGTGACTGGGCTTATCGATACCACGAAAACGTGGCGCAATCCAAAACAGTACAGGTGCTCCACGCACAATCTTAAATAAAGCAGTAAAACATGGCATAAGTACAGGATAGTAATAAAACCCCAAACTAGTTTATGGCCCCAAGAAATAGAAATGAATCAAGCTCTGGCTCAGGGGGGTCCACGGCCTCCCGGATGTGGATAGTGCGAATAGTTAAGGAACAGGAATCAAGTACTCGGGGTCCTACGGGACACAAGTGAGCATGAAAAACCAAATAACAGATATTTCTCACCGGTGCCTCTGTCATTAGTTATCCCATTACTACTCAGGTTAAGTTGTTTAGGTACCTCGTTATCCATCAGACACTCACATACCCTACACATGCTGTTCTACGACTCGCATGGCTCAAACAACTCCTGTAGTAATGGCTCATGGGATGGAGGAACAAGCTTCGGTGGGGTTTAAAAGGAAAGGCTATGCAGTACTTGGGGTTCAATTTAATGCAATCGCGACTCAATGATGCAAGAATAAGATAGAGGCAATAGGTACTATATATATGCAAGCATGTGGTAGTGCTTGCCTGGCAGCTCAGGTGAAGCGAGAGACGGATCTGGGTAGTACTCCTGGGATTCCTGATATTTTCCTTGCTCGGCGTCTATTCGAAGAAGAACCAAACAAATAAGGGCCAACATAAATAAAGTGCACAAGCATATGAATAAAATGCGACAAGCAAACAAGCATGCCATGATGAATGATGCACAATTTACATGGCAATAATGTAGCATGGCATGGGTGAGGTGTGGGGTACAAGAATAAAGCATTTTATTAAGTTTTAGTCATGTTTTGCTCCCAAAACACTTGCTGTCCACTTAATATTTATATGATGCATGCTGCAATTCAGAACATGGAATGCATAGTTAGAACGGGCTCGTCGCGCTGATCGATTTAGACATATTATTTGTTCGATTTGGAGTTGTAAATTTAAAGTTATTAATTAATTAAGAAAAGGCATTGTTGTTGCATTTAAACAATTTCGAAAATTTAAAATAGTCAAGCATTAATTTGGATGGCAGATTTGAAATCGTCACATTTTTCTGATTCAGAAACATAGATCATTTGTATTATTTCGATTTACAAATTAAAAGCTATTAAAAACAGAAATTAATTACATATTCAACATTTTCCGAAATTGTTTTTATTAAACAGAAAACGCAAACACTTTTATACCCAACATTGCCTAGCCACAGCCACCGACAAGTGGGGCCGGCGCTGACTGGGCAGCAGGTGGGGCGCAGTGGCTGTGCCGGCGTTTTCTCACCGCAGGGCTAGCCAACCGGTGTGGCTGACGGGCGGGACCCACGCATGTGCGGACCCACACGCGGGCGTGCTAGCGGGGGCTTGCCACGTGGGGAATCCGGGGAAGCGCGGGCGTGAAACAAAGGAAGCTGAGGTCCCTTTCTGTAAAACTGCACCGGAGCTCACGGGTGGGCTCAGAGGACCGCGGGTTGAGGCAGGGAAAACTGCAGGGCTTTTCTGCGAAAGTGACGGCGACGCCGGACTGACGGCTGCTCGTCGTCAGCATAGAAACCCTGCGCGCGGCTGGGTTGCGGCTAGGTTTGCGCCTAAACGGCGGCGAGTTTTGCCGTGCCGGAAAAAGGAAAGATGGAGAGGGATCTACGGCCTACAACTCTCTTCTTAGGGGTTTCGTCAGAGGTGGACCAGGTTGTCCGAGATCTGGTGATGAACAGAGGCCAAACATCGATCGGGGAGAACATGCTGAAGGCAGTTTTGACAGGGAAAAACCACGATCTTCTGGAGAAGATGGCGAGAGCTATGGTGGATGCTTTTGGGCGTATAGGTAGTCGTTTTGAAGAGGGAAGTTAGGGCTACATTTTTTGTGTTTGGGGATTTCGCGAAGGAGGTCTCCAGCAACGGGAAAATCGTGAAGAACAGAGGGGAAAACCCACTGCAAACTGACGGACCGCGAGCTGCAACGACTCGTTTGACAGACAAACGCGCGCGCGAGCTGCCGCTACAATTTGAAGCGGGCTCGCCGATCTAGGGAGCGATTGATGCTAATGTAGAGGGGGGAAGGAGGTGGTGCTCACCTCGCCCGATTTCCGAAGGAAAACGAGGAAGGGGCGGCCAGGGTGACGGTGGCGACGGCGACAGAGGAGGTCCTGCTTGGCTGGACAAGGATGCTGGCCGGAAGTAGGTCTTGGCAGTGTTGGCTCCTCCCTGGCGAGGCACTCCGACGCAGATGAAGAAGAGGAACGATTCTGCGGCTCAGCTCCTCCTGTTGCTGGCCATGGCGGTCTCACGGTACCGGGTCGGTGGCGTGGAAGAAAAGGAAGGCAGGGGGAAAGAAAGTTAGGGTTCGAGGAGGCCTCGGCTTGGGGATAAGGAGGGGGCTGGTGGGGTGCGGTGTGACGAGGGAGACAGAGGTGGACGGGGACCAGCCCGGCTGCTGCTTTCCGTCTTCTGCCGCAAGAGAGAGCAGGGCGAGACGGTGTCAGCGAAGGAAGAAGAGGAACAGAGGTGGCGTCGGTGTTTGCCTGACTCGAACTGATACGGTCGGTGGAGGAAGGCTGGGCCGGGGTTGGGCTTCTTCTGCTGCTGCGGCCTGCTGCTGGGCTGCTGCGGGCTGGATGCAGGTAAGCTCTCTCCCTCTCAGGGTTTTTATTTATATATGTTTATTTTTGGATTGTTCAAATAATCAAACTAGCCACCAATTTTTAAACCCTTTAAAAAAACAGGAGCACAGGAAAGGTGAAACGGTATTTCAAAAGAGTCGGGAAGGAATAGCACAAAGGTGGAGAACATGCCCACATGTTTACATGCATATGCGATAGGTGTAGGGCTTAGCAAGGTGGTTTGATTTAAATTCAAAACAAACCAAGAGATCAAGTAAGAGGGGAGGGACATGAGAAAGAACATGTGTGCATGGCCCATGCATAATCAATAAATGCCATGTTTATCCTTGTGAAAACAATAGTAAGTCTCATGGCATTTATTCACATGCATTCCAAAAATATGGATCTAAGGCCAAGCCAAAAGAATTAAGGTGGATGTTCCAGGTGGAGTAGATGGAGGATGCCCATGTTTGAATATATTTTGAACTTTCTAGTGTGTATCTTCCACTAGGTGTATCATATCCTCAACAATATTCCAACATGAGCAACTAATCCAAAACAATCCATATGGAAGCTAGAAAAAGGGGTACCACTCACAAGGCATGCAAAGGTGGCTCCACACATCAATAATGTGAAAAAAAACATGATGCTAGTGTGAGAGCATGTGGAAATAGAAGTGGATCCATCCCAACCCCCATGAGCTAGAGGTAAAACCAAATGAAATGCAAAGCTCACATATAGTTTGATGGTGGGATTATAGGGTGGTGACAAAAAGGTAGTGGAGTTACTAAAAGATATGCCCCCAACTTAACTTGGGCATCAAGCACTTATCAAGAACCAAATACAATATATCAAGAGGCAAATACAATTAATAATGCATATGAGATAAGAACCAAAGGAAGAAGGGTTTTATATGATGCTCAAATGCAATGTGGCATGATGACATGAGCATGATATAATTATGATGCAACAATTATATGTAGGAAGTGGCAATTATATTACTAGACCATGTAGCATTACAGATGTTAGACAGAGGGGATGCTACACCTTCCACCAACGAGCTACCTCTTCATCCACACGTCGGTGAGCAAGAATGTATTCTATATGGCCATTAAACTAGCTATAGAAAGTACGACATCTCGCAAAACCAAATCCCATATCAATTTCCCAAATATGATATTCTGCGGGTGTGGCAGAACTTTCCAATCGCCACTTGATTGTAGTTGGATCATATGCCATGCCAACCACAATAGCTAAATAGTCATGGTAAACATCATCTGATATCTGCATCACATCAACACTAGTAGAAGTCATGATTAGTACATTAGTGCAAAACACAAAATTGTTTTGGTGGCACACTCACAACTCACTCAAAAAACTGACAAGAAAGCTGATCTTACCGTTCCAAAGTGAATACTGATGCTTACCAATTCGAAATCAAAGACTGATCCACTGATGTGATGAAGTGAATACCAAAGGTATAGAGAATGATCGCAGGGCACAAAGGTTATTTATGGTGGAGCTGTAGGTATGGTATCCTAACTACACCGCAAACAAGTCCTAGTGCTGATCGTACAAAAACCCAAGAAACACACACGTGGAGAAAAACATGGCAATGCAACTATGAAGGGTGTTGCACTACTCTCGAGATTGCTCAATCTACCGGCGCACAAAGATATCACTAGGCCTCTTACTCAATTTCTCCTCTTTTTTTGTATAGCTTCTTTCTCTTTTTGCTGTTTGCTTTTTCTTTTGCTATTTGCTTTTTCTCTTTTTTTTAGAATATATATCACACACGGCCAATTATAACGCACAGCACCAAAACCCTACGAGCAGCCTGTAGGAGCGGAAACTAGTCTCAATGGGAAAGTTCCTACACTTTATGAAATAGAATGGCTGTAGCTAAGGTTTGGAAAATTGCAAAATTTCACAATTCTTTATATGGCTGCCATGGCAGAAAAACGGGGGAAAACTGTGCCGTGGCAGAGAATATGTACCTCGCGGCAGAACTTGTGCCGCGGCAGGAAATCGGATACGTGGCAGACACGGACTCACGGCAGAGAAACTGACCGTTTCTGTGCCGCGATAGAGTCGGTAGGAATTTGTTTTTAACTCCGACTCGGCCAAGAGTAGATGACTAGGACTCTTAGAGTAGATCGGATCTGAATTGATGGTGGAGGAAACAAAGGTGGAAATCGACTAAAAACGACTAGAAAACAAATCAACGAAGAACAGATCTAAACTAAAATAAAGGATGAACACGACCAGCAACTATTACTCGTCTACGATGCAATCTAGTCTATGACAACTCTTTTTGTGGGTCTTTTCTGTATAGGACTAAAACACTCTCTAATCTATGGATGGATTTGTGAATGCTTACCGAGGCAACAAGGAAATCTGATACCAAGATGATATGGGGTGGCCCGATCTTCTCAGTAAGAGGATGGCGGTGATGATGGTGGATGATAGATAACTAGCCTGTAACTATGAACTCTCCCGCTCGATCCCTGATGCCAATGCAACAACTCTCGAACCTTGTAGGATATTCACAACACCACACTCTTGCGCACGCAGCCGTGACCACGAACGGTAGTATGCAATCTAGTAATTCCCAATGGAATAACAGATCACACTCAATTATAGTTGTAGAATCCGAACACAGGGTAATTCTAGAGGTTCTATGAAAGAAACAACTCCAAAATATTTTAACGTGGTCTAAACCCTAAAAACCATGATTTATATGCCTATATAAAGGCTGTTGGACGTCCAACACAGAGTTGGAGTCAAAACCAAACAGATCTCTAACTTTCCTAACTTAAAAGGACTCTATTTGTAAACTGACAGAAAACGTCTGTCAACTTGTTTTGGTTGCTGCACACAGCTCGTAAGGAACTGGGAGACGTGAAAGTACCCGTTGGAAAGAAATCGAAATTATCTTTCCATCAAGTACTTATTTGTTTAATTCCGAGTTGGTATGCGGAAACCACGTCTATTTCAATTTCAGAACTTCTGTCTGTCCGGATTGAACCTTCCTTCTTGGTCGCCTTCTAACTCTCGGTCGCCTTCGTTTCGATGATCTTCTCTTGCGCCTTCCTCCTGCTCCTCCCTCGCACATCCTCGGGCGATCATCATGCTGGGCTCCTCTTGTAGCCCTTCTCCTCCTCGCGCCATGCTTGTCTCTCCAACGAACCTGATCATACATAAATGCATAGACTTAGGCAGTATAAAATTCTCATTAAGTAAAACATCAGGTTCAATTAGGAATGAATTCACCTGATAGTCATTATTGATTTGACTCAATATTTCCTTCCAGTCCAGGCAGTCAGAATCATATAATCCCTGTATATATCCTCATCAAAAAGTGTCTTCATCGTTGCGGTCATTGCGACGAGCTTGGTGACCTTGTTGATGATCTTGTAGTTGGGGAGGTGGAACTTGGTTCTCGTGACCTTGTTGCGGAGCTTGCTCTTGATATTGATGTGGAGGAGCTTGCTCTTTCTCTTGGCGCGGTTGTTGACGTGGTTGAGGCGCTTGGGCCTCTTGGTGGCGAGGGTGTGGAGCCTCTTGACGCGGTTGATGACGAAGAGGAGGCTCATTCCTCGGTTGGTGATGTTGGTTAGGCACATGCGCCTCACGGCGAAAAACATGGTCATGAGCCTCTTGACGTGGTGGGCGTCGCTCATTTTGTATCACTTGACGCTCCAAATTTTGTTGAGGTAGGGGAGGCGCCTCATGATGACCATGGTGTCGGTGTGGACGTTCAGGACGTTAATGACAAGGAGGAGGCTCTTGGAGAGCTTCACGTCGATGACGAGCTTGATTCTCCAAATTGGAGTCACCACTTGTTGTGTCAAGTATTTATCGCGGTCGATGGTGGTAGACTTGCGGTTGCACTTGCGGTTCCTCTTGTGGGTGCGCTTGTTGGATCACTAGTGCCCTTGCGTGATGACGGTGTGGTTCTTGCCTAGCTCGAGGCCTTGAAGAGAAATCACCATCATAGCTTGACGTTGCGGCATGCCGTGGGGAAGGGACATAGTTCGAAGAGGTGCCATCTTCAACCACGGGGGCATCATTGCGCCTTTGAGCACTTGGATGTAGATCTTGTGGAAGAGGTGCATGACGGTGTGAAGAACTTGAAGAGCTTGATGCGTGTGAACATGGTCTTGCCATGCCGTCGATGAGGTGTCAAAGATTGTCATTTGTTTCGGCGACGGAGCGTTGGAGCGCTTCATTTTGGTGGCCGAAGTTGTGATGCATTGCATGCATTTGTCGTTCTAGGCCGTCGAAGTGGTTCTCGATGTTCTTGAACTCGGCTTGCGTCTCACCAAATTGTTCATATTGTCGCGTCTCAAGGGCTTGGCAACGTTCACGGAACTCTTGTCGAATGATGAAGTGACTTGCGCGTGTCATGTACGGTCCTTGATCTTCTTCGTGGGGAGGTGGTTGGCTCGCCTCACCGTGCCTATCCATCATGCAAAACATACAAGTATTGTATATGGAAGTGGAATATGGTGGTGTTAGGCTTGTCCCTCACCTTGGAGATTGCACCAAACTAGAAACCACAAGTGAGAGCTATTAGCGTGCAAAGTGGAAATGCAAAGAAAAACTCACACTAAAGAAAGAACTAACTCTCAAAAGCTTGTTTGTGGTAGGTTAGGATTGTGGAAAGCCAAAGAACCAACCAAAAGAAAAGGGATAGTCAAATGTGGGTAAAATCCAAGAAAACTCAAGTCAAAGGCGAAGGTCAACAACTCAAAACGGTGACGGGAACCTACGACTATATACACACACGTGGAGAAAGTTGAGATTGACACGACTATGAAAATGAGCAAACAAAATGTCCTAACAAAGACTAAGCTCGTTGTCATGCCAATGCAAGGAGAGACTGTGGCTCGTTTGCAAAGAAGAAACGTGAGCAACGGATTTGTGCACTTGCCTCGGGCGCTCTTCTTTCTCTCTTGCTTACAAGCTTTGAGACTCCCTTTTGCAAGCGGAGACTATTTTTATTTTGCTTTTTCTTTGTATCTTTTTTTTGCTCTCCCTTGATGCTACCTAGTCACACTTGATATTTCTCTTGCACTCTCACTATCCAAGGAAAAATGCACAATGCTCAATCAAACACAAGATGAGCCACTCTCATGGGATAGGTACACACAAAGGAAGATAGGGGTTTACAAGGTGACGCAAGTTATACCTTCGTTGGCGATGATGAACTTGGCGTCGATGGTGCGGGATGATGTTCGTGGGCCATGGTGTTAATGAGCGCGGGGGTTGTTGATGCAGAAGCTTGCAGTTAGTTGGCGACACGCACATGGGCACAAACAAACAAGAGGAAAATAGCCAATGCAAGATTAGAGGCAAAACTGTCAAAATCAGGCGTCAGGGCCGGAGTGATATGGGCATGAAGGAGGAGGTGAAGCCTTATTTTAGGACTCCACCAAGCTGGGTGATGCGGGCGCATTCCATTGATGATTGGCACGCTAGGACGACCTACGATATGTAATGATAAGTCTAAGGTTGTGTCAAATATTTTGCTATGTTATTTACTCTGAGTCCATGTTAGGTTCGAGTCCGTTTGTGTGTTCGGTTTGGGTCTATCCAAGCGACTAGTTGCAGGCCTCCTATATAAAGGAGCCAGCCACCTAGGGTTTATGGGAGGTCAGTTGTTTAGTCTAAAAACTATATTGTGCTCCACCATGTATCATCTGTCCGGGGACGACGATACCGTTTATCAGATTATTATTGCTGCGAAGGTTCTTGTGTGCATCAAGGATTATCGAGCTGTGGTTTGAGGCGAGGTGATCTTCATCATGTTACTTGCTGGATTCGTTCCTCTTCTTCAGGTTGCGTGATTGGAAGGATTACTATCCGGGTTACTCGTTGTGAAAGATCGGGACAACAATCAAGGATCACCGGCTTGATCCGTATCAGGTGGTATCAGAGCTTTTGTTGATCACAACATGTTTTTGGATCATCCGTGGACTATTTTTCTACAAGTAGTTTATAGATCAGTTGGTTTGGAGAAGAGATTGAAAGTTGAGGTTTTCAGATTGGATTGTGTTCTTCGTTGGCAGCCAAGTCAGATCGGTGAGGAGTTTGCATTGGGCGTCGTTGGTAGGTGCGATCGATTCTGCTCGTTTCCTACGTCAATTCCTCAGAAGTCCCGTCGGTTCCCAGTTACGATCAGTTTGATTTTCGATTGGAATCAATTTCGGATCGACTGGTATTACGTGGCCAGCTGATAGTCTTCTTCACGTGAGAAAAAAAAGACAACGATCTGGTGCTTTAAATCGGAAACATAGGAAAGTACATAGAGTCCAGGAAAAAAAGGAATTGCATGCGTCAAGAAAGCTTGGGTCTGTTCCGATTTTTCTGCCGTGTGTACGCGCGCCAAGGAGAAGGAGAAGTTTGTCTGTGGACTAAGGAAGGAAAGGAATCGTAGGACTCTAGTAGAAAAAAAAGACAAACTACCGCCGCGGTCATGATCGGAACGATCCGTTGCAACCAATTTTTCTTCCGGTGGAGTACGGATCTGATTGAGGGAATTAAAGAAAAAAAACGATAACATCCAGCCTCGCGCGCCTGGCGCCTTGGCGCCCACGCCTGGCGATTCCGCATCGCGTGACAATAGCAAGACCGTCTCGTTCCTGCAGGCTGGCCCATCTGCGCTCGCCCACGCCTAGGAATGCTCTTCCGCCTCGCTAGACCACAGCAGGCGTCTGTTCTTGAGCGAGCCAGATAGCTCGCCCCATGCCTGGTGTGTATCTGGTTCCAAGAGTTGCAATTTTTTCTCTGTACCTGCTGCTCTAAGAATTGGATCAGTGAATATCAAGAAACAGTCACGTGGACTCCAGTAAAGGAAAGAAAAAGGAGATAAAAGAATAGATCGCTGCGGTATCTGTGTGATTTTTGGTCAGAGTTCTGCTAAAGTTCAGAGATGGATCTTGAGGGTAATGTTAGTGATTTTTCAGCGCAAGACGTCTACAATGATTATCTAGACCTGAAAAATTGTGTGCGCTGGGATTCTAGTAAATTGAAGTGGAAGCTCCTAAAAACTGCAACCTCGACAGAATACAAGTTATGGGAACAGACAATGCAAGCTGGTTTTCGCTTATGTGTTGATCTTTCTCCAGAGCTGCAGTTTGACGACACTATCGCGTTTCGTCTTGCAAAAAGGCGTGAGGATACGCGAATTTTCCGATGGTGGAATATGGACACACGTACGCGAGGTGTCTCAATAAATACTATCTGGGAGGACTACAAAAAGTTTTTACGTGCTAAATTTTTGGCACCATCAGAGATAGAGGACAAGGTGATTGTTCCGGAGGATGTTGTACCATTGAGTGGGCTAAATTTGCAACTCAAGAAAGTACAAGACGAAGCTTACATGACAGTTGACAAGGGCCAGCGTTGGAATTTATTTCAGGCGCAATGTATGATCAAAGGCAAAGCATGCAAGTTGATTGTTGATGGAGGAAGCTGTACTAATGGCATTAGCAAGGCAATGGTGGCAGCATTGGGGTTGTCCACATGGCGTATTCCTGAACCTAAGCATCTACAGTGGTTCAATAGCTGCGGTATGGTGAAGGTAACTCATAAGGTGCGTGTGCCATTTATAGTTGGTGATTATGTTGATGAGATCGAGTGCGATGTGTTGCCATTGGAGGTATGTGGGCTGTTACTTGGATGTCCATGGCAGTATCATCGCAATGTTACACATGCTGGAAGAGCAAATACATATTCTTTTGTGCATGGTGGCACACAATACTTTGAAGCCTATGCAGAATGATCACATAAAGTCGGATGTGGAGCTAGTGGTACATAAGGAGAAGGTGCGCAAGGCTAAGCCAAAATCTGGGCTAGCTAAGGTGCAGGATGGAGAGCATGATGCGCGGTGCGACAATGTTGATACTGCTTCAGCTATGCATGTAAATGACAAGCCAGTGGAACTTGTTACTGACAAGCCAGTTGAAGTGCATCCTCTTATTGCTAAGAGGAAAGATGTTGCAGCATGTGTTCAGAAGGTAGTTTGTGTTGACACAGGTGTTCAGACGGATGATAGTTGTGCTCCTGATGTTCCAGTGCATGTGGTGCAGCGGGGTAACAAGAGCAGTTTTGTTAGCACACCTATGAGGCGTTTTGTTGGGACAGTTGTGCGGATGCATAGAGGCAAGGATGGACATGTTCGTCAGTTGTGTGGTCTAGGCATTACTCATCTTGTGTAGGGTCGTGCAAAGAAAGTCCATGTTTAGCAACCATGGGTTCCAACAAGAGTTGAGAAGAAGAAGAAGATGATGGCGCCTAGGTCCAAGCTCGTATGGAGAAGCAAGGAGGTGCAGGCGCCAAGGGCTGTATCAAGTTGAGCAGGCCAAGATGGAGGATGTGGTGAGGAAGGCAAGCAACACTTGAAGATGGCAAAGACGCATGAAGCGATTGTTCATATCACGCCACCTTTTCGACCCGACCCGCAAGCGTTGGGGATAACGCTTCTTGAAGGGGGGATGATGATATGGGCTTGAAGGAGGAGGTGAAGCCTAATTTTAGGACTCCACCAAGCTAGGTGATGCGGGCGCATTCCATTGATGATTGGCACGCCAGGACGACCTACGATATGTAATGATAAGTCTAAGGTTGTGTCAAATATTTTGCTATGTTATTTACTCCGAGTCCATGTTAGGTTCGAGTCCGTTTGTGTGTTCGGTTTGGGTCTATCCAAGCGACTAGTTGCAGGCCTCCTATATAAAGGAGCCAGCCACCTAGGGTTTATGGGAGGTTAGTTGTTTAGTCTAAAAACTATATTGTGCTCCACCATGTATCATCCGTCCGGGGACGACGATACCGTTTATCAGATTATTATTGCTGCGAAGGTTCTTGTGTGCATCAAGGATTATCGAGCTGTGGTTTGAGGCGAGGTGATCTTCATCATGTTACTTGCTGGATTCGTTCCTCTTCTTCAGGTTGCGTGATTGGAAGGATTACTATCTAGGTTACTCGCTGTGAAAGATCGGGACAACAATCAAGGATCATCGGCTTGATCCATATCACGGAGACTCCGGGGTTTCAGGTCGGAAACTCTGGTCTAGGCTGGAGACTCCGGTGTGGGTAGGCCAAAGACTCCGGTGTGCAGGCCGGAGACTCCGGTCTGGAGTCAGATCGCGAATTGCTCGTGTTCTTGAGCGGAAATCCACGCCTTGGGTCCTCAAATCCGCGAAAAATTGGCCAAATTGGGCTAGGAAAATGCAGGATAAAGCTGAACCAACACCTAAGACAAGGTTTGGTCGGATCAAAACCACAAATAACACTCCAAATCAAGAGATCGATCCAAAGGCAAATTTAGGCTGTTTTTTGGAGATTTTCGAATTTTTGGTGGATAGAAGAAAATTTTGTGGGGGAAATCGTGAGCAACGAAGCTCTTGATACCAATATGTTGAGGGCAAACCTCTAGGGTGGCCCGATCTTTCACGATTCCCTTTCAAATCGAGGGTGGAGTGCGGGGGAAGGAGGGAAGGATGAACACGACGAACACACGAATGAAGAACGCGAAGAACACACACGCAAAACCACGATAAACACCAATAGCTCACGGCGACGGTGACCGGTCCAGCGCAATCCCTAGGATCGGCGTCGGGCGGAGGACTCTCTCTCGAATCAGCACGACGAGATGGGAGACTCGGTGAGATCTTGACGTCTAGGCAAAGGGACACCGATGCCTAGGCCTTGTACAACGCCGAGGCACGATGCAAACTCCAACGAGGTTTGGGGATATTGGTGCTCCTTAGCCAAGGAGCATGAGGCAAGAATTAGATAGATCCACAAAGGGGTTTCCACTAATTCAAATATTCATATATAGACCCCCAACCCCATTGTAAACCCTAGGCTTGATATTGGAATTAGTGGAAACCCCTTTGTGGATCCATCTAATTCTTGCCTCATGCTCCTTGACTAAGGAGCACAAATATCCCCAAACCTCGTTGGAGTTTGCATTGTGCCTCCGCGTTGTACAAGGCCTAGGCATCGGTGTCCCTTTGCCTAGACGTCAAGATCTCACCGAGTCTCCCATCTCGCAGTACCGGTTCGAGAGAGAGTCCTCCGCCCGACGCCGATCCTAGGGATTGCGCCGGACCGGTCACCGCCAGTGTGAGCTATTGGTGTTTATCGTGGTTTTGCGTGTGTGTGTTCGTCGCGTTCTTCGTGCGTGTGTTTGTCGTGTTCATCCTTCCCGCCTTCCCCCGCACTCCACCCTCGATTTGAAAGGCAATCGTGAAAGATCGGGCCACCCTAGAGGTTTGCCCTCAACATCTTCTCATCTGCATCGCATCCCCAAACTGATGGCCAAACCGAAGTTGTCAAACGAAGCCTCGGGACTCTCCTTCGTGTGTTGATCAAGAAGAACTTGAAGGATTGGGAGGAATGCATCGCACACGCCGAGTTTGCCTACAACCGTGCCAAGCACTCAACAACCAAGATGAGTCCATTCATGATCGTCTATGGTTTCGAGCCCCTCACCACGATCGACATCCTACCACTACCTCTCCATGAGCGCACAAACATGGATGTCAAGAAACGCACACAAGCTCTGAAGAAACTTCATGAAGAAACAAGAGCTACTATCGAGCAACAAGTCCTTCGCCACACTTCAAGGTTAAACAAGGACAAGAAGGAGATGATCTTTGAAGAAGGTGACCTTGTGTGGATACACCTAAGCAAGGACCGCTTCCCCAAGGAACATGACTCCAAGCTCAAGCCAAGAGGAGATGGTCTCTTCAAGGTCCTCATAAGAATCAACAACAACGCCTACATCATCGACATAACGACCTCAAAGTACCTTGCAAGAAATACATTCAATGTCAAGGACCTCTCACCCTACCATGGAGATTCTCAAGATGATAACCATGAAGAGTCGAGGACGACTCTTTCCCAAGGGGGGGGGGGGGCTGATGCAACCCGTCCTACGGACGCTTCTACATCTACACCAACAAGTCCCCCAAGTGGACCCATGACTCGTGCCCAACCCAAACTCCTCCAAGCTAAGGTGAAGTCGCTCCTCTCCTCGTGCCAATTTGATACCTCCTTGGATGGTGTGCTTGATGAGGACAACCCTACAATTACACCTACCCCAATGACTACTGAAGATGCTACAAATGTTGCAAGAAAGGATCAGTCCAATGAGATTAGAATTGGACCTATTACAAGAACTCGTGCTAAGCTACTAGAACAACAGGTGCATTTACTCCTAAACGAATCTGGTACTTTGATTGATGAGAACTTTATACTGCCTAAGTCTATGCATTTATGTATGATCAGGTTCGTTGGAGAAACAAGCATGGCGCGAGGAGGAGAAGGGCTACAAGAGAAGCCCAACATGATGATCGCCCAAGGATGCGTGAGGGAGGAGCGGGAGGAAGGCGCATGAGAAGATCATCAAGACGGAGGCAAAAAGATCTGCCACGACCGGAGTGTCCGGCCAGATCCACCCGGACTGTCCGGCCTGGTCGAGAGGCAAACTGGCGTGGACATTCAGTATGTCAGTTCGGACACTACACGGACTCCACCCGAAATCTTCAAAGTTTCCGGCCAGACCGGACTGTCCAGCACACTTCACCCGGAGTGTCCGGCCTGACCGGACTGTCCGGCCGATTTTGACCGGAGTGTCCGCCCGCCGACCGAATCTGGTCCGAGTCGGTTTGTATCAGTTGGAGTCGTTTGTGTTTAGTATCGGTTTCGGGCCGCCCTAGCCTCCCTTATAAGCTATGGGACGACCCCTAGCTAGGTTTTAGACCACGTTAAAATATTTTGGAGTTGTTTCTTTCATAGAACCTCTGGGATTACCATGTGTTCGAATCTACCAACTATAATTGAGTGTGATCTGTTGTTCCATTGGGAATTAGTAGATTGCATACTACCGTTCGTGGTCAGGGCTGCGTGCGCAAGAGTGTGGTG
Organism: Avena eriantha; assembly: GCA_910589775.1. Classification (NCBI taxonomy): domain Eukaryota; kingdom Viridiplantae; phylum Streptophyta; class Magnoliopsida; order Poales; family Poaceae; genus Avena; species Avena eriantha. Next base: position 362,407,745 of record OU342744.1, read on the forward strand.
TTGTGAATATCCTACAAGGTTCAAGATCTGTTGCGCTGGCATCAGGGATCGAGCGGGAGAGATCATAGCTACGAACTAGTTATCTATCATCCACCATCATCATCGCCATCCGCGAGAAGATCGGGCCACCCCATATCATCTTGGTATCAGATTTCCAGTGTTGCGTCGGTAAGCATCCACAAATCCATCCATAGATTAGAGAGTGTTTTTTCATCCTATACAGAAAAAGCCTTACAAAAAGATTTGCCATAGACTAGATTGCATCGTTTTCGAGTTTTAGTTGCTGATTATATCTTCTCGTAGATCCGATCTGCAGGTTTTCCTCGTAGGAGTCTAGTTTCCATTTGTGTCTAGGTTTAGGGTTTGATCTTGTTTTCCGCTGTTCCCACCGTTACCGTTTCCGCAAGTCTTTATCGTGTTTTCCGAGTCCACATAGCGTACTTTTGTTTGCATACCATAGACACAGCCTATCTACAGCATCTGTGCCTAGGAACGTACCCACGAGACTAGTTGCTTTGCTCCGACAGGCTGCTCATTAGGTTTTTGAAGTGCAGAAATTTTGGACAGGCGAAACCGGACTATCCGGCCAAATCACACCGGACTATCCAGCTCAACCGGAGTCTCCGGCGCATATCAACCGGACTATCCGGCCAAGTTCTGTTATAAGTTGTTGTACTCGTTTGCATTTGAGTAATATAGTTGAAAAATAAAAAAAAAGAGAATCAATATAAAAAAAGAAGAGAAAGAGCGAAAAGAGCTGCAAGCCTGACAAAAAGAGAGATATAGAAGTGTGCAATTTGGGAGGCCTTGTTGTGTATAACACTGGTAGATTGAGAAATCTTGTGCCTCTTCTATTTGAGATATTATTAGCGTCTCTCTTGTGCATTGTAATATTCCTTTTCATAAATTGCTTTGCCACGTTTATCTCCATGTGTGTGTTTCTTGGGTATTTGTACGATCAGCACTAGGACTTGTTTGCGGTGTAGATAGGATACCATACCTATAGCTCCACCTTAAATAACCTGTGTGCCCTGCTATCGTTCTCTATACCTTTGATATTCACTTCATCACATCAAGTGCATCAGTGTTTGATTTCATTGGGTAGAGCATCTCTATTCACTTTGGAACGATAAGATCTCCTTTCTTATTAGTTGTGAGTGAGTTGTGAGAGTTTCCACCATACAAATTCTGATTGTTGCACTAACCTACTAATCATGTCTAATAGTGATGATGATGTTGCGTTGCAGAAAAAGAAGGATGAGGAGCTCATCAATTGGCGTGAATATGAGGCTTTGAAATCCCACTTGACACGTGTGTTTACTAACACGACAGACGCCATTGAGAAGAATCTCCAAGATATGAATATGAGATTGGATCAGCATGTTGGGACGGTTGATACTATCCAAACGCAAGTGGCTACGCTCAATGTCAATGTCACCGCTTTGCAGCAGTCCATTGAGGGTTTGACAGCCGCCTTACATAGAAGGGAAGACCCTCAACATGATGATGCCTTTGATGATTTCGATGAGGGTAGCGTCGTTGATGCTGCTCCACATGTTGGAAGGGGACGTGCTATTCCCCCTGTCCATGCACCTGCTCATGGTCGTGGGTTTGCCCATCTTCGGCGTGGTCCACGTGTGCCCAACCAAGCTGCTGATGACGGTTTGGGCAAGCCAAAATTCTCAATTCCTAAGTTTGATGGTTCCATTGATCCTGAAGACTACCTCACATGGGAGTTGAAGATTGAGAAACTCTGGCACTTATATGACTATCTAGAAGATAAGAAGGTCAAACTTGCAGCATCTGAATTTGATGGTTATGCTTTGCATTGGTGGGATGCTCTTGTGCAACATAGGAGGGAGGACAATGAACTTCCTGTGATGGATTGGCGTGAGATGAAGCAAATCATGAAATCTCGTTTCGTACCAACTAACTATTTGCGATCAGTTTTTGATAAATTGACACAACTGAAGCAAGGTACCATGACAGTTGATGAGTACTACATGGAGATGGAGATGCTTATGCAGCATGCTAGAATTCGTGAGTCCATTGAGATGACCATGCAGCGATTCCTAAACAATTTAAAGTTACCAATCCAGAGCATTGTTCGTCATCACAAGTATGAGACCATGAATGAGTTGTTGCATCATGCTAGAGAGGCCGAATCCCAGTTGGCAGAAGAGGCGAAGTCACGTGCTCGTTTTCCATCCTCCAGCAGATTTTCGGCCAGACCTACTTCTCCTACAGCTGCGTCACCAGCTGCTGCTCCCTTTACACCATCGGCCAAGCCAGCAAGTACACCTTCGTTTGGTTCTAATGCTCGGAAACCCGCTGCTCCTGCTGCTAGCTCAGGTTGCAACATGTCTACTGCACGTACTCGTGATGTGGTGTGCCATACTTGTGGAGGTAGAGGTCACTACCAGAAAGATTGTCCAAACATCAAGGTTATGTTTGTTAATGAACAAGGTGAAGTAGAAAGTGGAGATGAAGCTTCTGATGATGATATTGATGACGGCGAGGTTGGTGCTGATGCATATGCTGAACGTGCACCCACGATTGTCGTATCTTCACGTGTACTTAGTGTGCAACCGGTTGAGGAATCCCAGCGTTGCAACCTGTTCCAAAGCAAAGCTCTAGTTGGACCAAACAAAGCTTGCAGGGTCATTATTGATGGAGGTAGCTGCAGAAATCTTGCAAGTAAGGAACTATGTGCCAAATTGAATTTGACATACTTACCTCATCCCAAGCCATACTACATACAATGGTTGAGCAACAATGGTGAGATGAAGGTAAATCATATGGTACGAGTGAACTTTCAAATAGGGCCATACAAAGATTTTATTGATTTTGATGTGGTTCCTATGACTGTTTGTCACCTACTATTGGGTTGGCCTTGGCTCTATGATCGCCATGTGCAACACAATGGCCGAGCCAATACATATCACTTGGAATTCAAAGGAAAGAAGATTACTATGCAGCCAATGACACCACAAGAAATTCTGAATGATTCTCGCCAGAAGATAGAGGTGAACTTGAAGGAAGATACTACCACTCGGCGAGATTGCATGACAGCTGTTCCTGATGTAATTGAGCCTAAATTGAGTGATATAATGAAAAGTGAGAGAGTGCCTGGTTTATTGATATTAGCCACTAAGGAAGATATGAGAGAGTTTCGTGAGGATCCTACAGCCATGCCACTTGTGCTCATGTACAAGGGTGAGGTATTGGTTTCTAACGACATGACCCCTATTTCTCTTGGTGTATCTTCTGTTTTGCAGGATTTTGGGGATGTGTTTCCAGAAGACGTACCCGCAGGTTTGCCCCTTTGCGTGGTATAGAACATCAAGTGGACCTGATTCCTGGCGCCACACTTCCCAACCGTGCACCTTACAGGACAAATCCCGAAGAAACTAAGGAAATTCAGAAGCAAGTACAAGCGTTGCTGGATAAAGGGTACATTTGTGTTTCTCTTAGCCCTTGTGCTGTTCCTATTATTTTAGTTCGTAAGAAAGATGGTACTTGGCGCATGTGTGTTGATTGTAGAGCGATTAATAACATCACTATTCGATATCGTCATCCTATTCCACGCTTAGAGGATATGCTAGATGAATTGAGTGGTGCTACTGTTTGATCTAAAATTGACTTGCGTAGTGGTTATCATCAAATTAGGATGAAAGAAGGGGATGAATGGAAAACTGCTTTCAAGACTAAATTCGGTTTGTATGAGTGGTTAGTTATGCTGTTTGGTCTTACTAATGCACCTAGTACTTTCATGCGTTTGATGAATCATGTTTTGAGAGAGTTTATTGGTCGTTTCGTGGTTGTTTACTTTGATGATATACTCATATACAGCCATACCGAATCTGAACATTGCACTCATATTAGACAAGTTTTGCAAGTGTTACGTGATAATAAACTGTATGCTAATCTTGAGAAGTGTACATTTGCAAAAGATAAGGTCATATTCCTCAGATTTGTTGTTTCTAAGCATGGAGTAGAGGTAGATCAATCTAAAATTGAATCAATTCAGAATTGGCCTACTCCAATGAATGTTAGTCAAGTGTGTAGTTTCCACGGTCTCGCTGGTTTCTATAGGCGCTTTGTGAAATATTTTAGCACCATTGCTGCACCATTAAATGATTTGACAAAGAAAGGTGTTCCTTTTGTGTGGGGTGTGGCCCAAGACATTGCATTTGATACATTAAAACGTTGGCTTACTTCTGCACCATTACTTGCATTTCCTGATTTTTCAAAGCAATTTGAAGTTGAATGTGATGCTAGTGGTATAGGCATAGGTGGCGTTTTGATGCAAGAGGGTCGCCCTATAGCTTATTTTTCTGAGAAATTGACTGGTGCTCGTTTGAATTATTCTATCTATGATAAAGAATTGTATGCACTTGTTCGAGTACTTGAGGTTTGGCAACATTATTTGTGGACAAAGGAATTCATCATACATTCTGATCATGAAGCATTGAAATACTTGAAAGCTCAATCAAACTTGCATAGAAGATTAGCTAAATGGGTTGAGTTCATTGAGTCTTTTCCTTGCATCATTAACTATAAGAAGGGAAAAGAGAACATTGTTGCTGATGCTCTATCTAGGAAGAACATGCTATTAACCAATCTTGATGTTAAAATTCCTGGATTAGAAGCTATTTGTGCACTTTATGCAACTGACCATGATTTTGCTGAACCATATCGTTTGTGTGCTCTTAGAAACGCATGGGATAAGTATCATATACATGATGGATATTTGTTTCGAGCTAACAAACTATGTATTCCAGAATCGTCGTTGCGTTTGTTCTTAATGCAGTAATCACATGTTGGTTGTTTGATGGGTCACTTTGGGCATGAGAAGATGTTGCTCATGCTTGCTGATCACTTTTATTGGCCCAAGATGAGGCGTGATGTGTACAGATGTGTGAGCCGATGTATTACATGCCACAAGTCAAAATCTAAGCTGAAGCCTCACGGTTTGTATACACCTCTCTCTGCACCGACTACTCCATGGGAAGACATTAGTATGGATTTTGTGCTAGGTCTACCTAAAACACAGAGAGGTCATGATTCTATATTTGTGGTAGTGGATAGGTTCTCTAAGATGGCTCATTTTATTGCCTGCCACAAAAGCGACGATGCGTCGCATGTTGCTCACCTGTTTTTCAGGGACATCGTGAGATTACATGGAGTACCAAAGACGATTGTTTCTGACCGTGACGTGAAGTTCATGAGCTACTTTTGGAAGACCTTATGGGGGAAGCTAGGAACGAAGCTGCTGTTCAGTACTACATGTCATCCCCAAACAGATGGTCAAACGGAGGTGGTGAACCGAACATTGTTACAGCTGCTAAGGACCATGATTAAAAAGAATCTGCGGGAGTGGGAAGAGTGTTTGCCACATGTTGAGTTTGCTTACAACAGGGTTGTGCATTCAACTACTCAGCTTTGTCCTTTTGAGGTGGTGTATGGTTTCAAGCCATTGACGCCACTTGATATGTTGCCTCTGCCATTACATGAGAGAGTTGATATGGAGGCATCAAAACGTGCTGATTATGTGAAGAAAATACATGAGAAGACTCGAGAGGCTATTGAGAAGAAAGGCAAGAACATTGCCGCTGCAAGGAATCAAGCAAGGAAAGAAGTGTTGTTCGAGCCTGGAGATATGGTTTGGGTGCATCTACGCAAGGATAGGTTCCCACTACTTCGAAAGTCAAAGTTGAAGCCACGTGGTGCTGGTCCTTACAAGGTGTTAGCCAAGATTAATGATAACACCTACTCGGTTGATATACGTATTGAGGAGTTTGGTGGAGTTGGCAATAGCTTCAACGTTGCTGATTTGTCACCATATGTTGGAGAAGACCTTGGAGCGTTGAGGTCGACGCCTTTTCAAGGGGGGGAGATGATGAGGACATCCCTACAATTACACCTACCCCAACGACTACTGAAGATGCTACAAATGTTGCAAGAAAGGATTAGTCCAATGAGATTAGAATTTGACCTATTACAAGAGCTCGTGCTAAGCTACTAGAACAACTGGTGAATTTACTCCTAAACGAATCTGGTACTTTGATTGATGAGAACTTTATACTGCCCAAGTCTATGCATTTATGTATGATCAGGTTCGTTGGAGAAACAAGCATGGCGCGAGGAGGAGAAGGGCTACAAGAGAATCCCAACATGATGATCGCCCAAAGATGCGCGAGGGAGGAGCGGGAGGAAGGCGCAAGAGAAGATCATCAAGACGGAGGCAAAAAGATCTGCCACGACCGGAGTGTCCGGCCAGATCCACCCGGACTGTCCGGCCTGGTCGAGAAGCAAACTGGCGTGGACATTCAGTATGTCAGTTCGGACACTACACGGACTCCACCCGGAAACTTCAAAGTTTCCGGCTAGACCGGACTGTCTGGCATACTTCATCCGGAGTGTCAGCCTGACCGGACTGTCCGGCCGATTTCGACCAGAGTGTCCGCCCGCCGACCGTATCTGGTCCGAGTCGGTTTGTATCAGTTGGTGTCATTTGCGTTTAGTTTCGGTTTCTGGCCGCCCCAGCCGCCCTTATAAGCTATGGGATGACCCCTAGCTAGGTTTTAGACCACGTTAAAATATTTTGGAGTTGTTTCTTTCATAGAACCTCTGGAATTACCCTGTGTTCGAATCTACCAACTATAATTGAGTGTGATCTATTGTTCCATTGGGAATTAGTAGATTGCATACTACGGTTCGTGGTCACGGCTGCGTGCGCAAGAGTGTGGTGTTGTGAATATCCTACAAGGTTCGAGATCTGTTGCGCTGGCATCAGGGATCGAGCGGGAGAGATCATAGCTACGCACTAGTTATCTACCATCCACCATCATCATCGCCATCCACTTACTGACAAGATCGGGCCACCCCATATCAGTGCTACTTCATGCAACTACCCTATGCATCATCAGGTACGAAGCTTCGATACATCACCAAGCACCCAAGGATGGAGAACAAGGAGTAGAACGTGAAGCAGAAGCCGCTGGAGCTGCTCAGACCAGAGTCTCCCGTCTGCGCACACCGGAGTCTCCGGCCTGCCAAAGTCTCCGGTCTGAAGACACCGGACACTCCGGCCCTCTCTCCGGTCTGACCCCCTGCACCAGGCCCTGGGACAATCTTAAGACCCCTCCGGAGGCTGGTCCAGAGCCTACACCGCATTCTTCGGTCATCGTGCCTCTGCGTTGTACAAGGCCTAGGCATCGGTGTCCCTTTGCCTAGATGTCAAGATCTCACCGAGCCTCCCATGTCGCCGTACCGGTTCGAGAGAGAGTCCTCCGCCCGACGCCGATCCTAGGGATTGTGCCGGACCGGTCACCGCCGGCGTGAGCTATTGGTGTTTATCGTGGTTTTGCGCGTGTGTGTTCATCGCGTTCTTCGTGCGTGTGTGCGTCATGTTCATCCTTCCCTCCTTCCCCCGCACTCCACCCTCGATTTGAAAGGGAATCGTGAAAGATCGGGCCACCCTAGAGGTCTGCCCTCAACAGGTGCACTCCCGGACCAATGATCAACAGAGGGACCTGGATGGCCATGTGACCCGTGTGCGTTCCACGAAGATCTTTTGTCATTTGAACCGGAACAGTCGTGTCTTATTCCCTTTGCCTCTCGATACTAGCATTGCCCGAGATCTGATAAATGACAACACCATGTCGTGTTCAATCTCGTTACCGAACAATGCTACTTGACTCATTCCGACAAGTGATATCCCTGAGATCAAATCACATGCTGCACGACTATTGGATATAACATCTCCGAGTGGGCCCTTGAGTATCTTTCCGTCACGTGGACGGACAAATCCCGCTCTTGACATATATTGCCTATACGGTTTCCTCCGAGTACCTGAACACACCTTTATAACCACTGTATTACCAAGTGATGCTTGATGCTATCAAAGCACTCCCGGGAGACAGTGATTGATATAGCCTCGCGATCTAAGGAATAGTCTACAAGGATCCATTTCTAATCATCATAACTTGTACTTCGTGACATAATCGGGTCACGATGTTTAGGTTGGGTATTGGTTATCATCTCATTCTTAGAATGAGTTGACTCCATTTCCAACTGGCATAAATGCCACATGATCTGGAAACATGATCATCTGTTGACCAATGAACCAGTGACTAGAGTTTCACTAGGAACCCCTGGTTGTTTATATATCACACGTGTATTGATGTTTCCACTCAATACAGTTATAGCATGATCTAAAACTTAATCATAAACTATATGAAATATGATAATAGTCCTTATTACTATTTGTCTCTAGGGCATATTTCCAACAGTCTCCCACTTGCATGAGAGTACAAATACACTAGCTGCATTTGTGCTTAATCATTGGCACCATATATCCGGTACCCTGAACATGCTTGCTTATGGAAGGGGTTATGTCTTGGGTCTGTACTTTATAGTCCCAAATCCTTTGCAACTTACTAATGTCACCTTGATTGAAATTAATGCTTTATCATCACATGATAACATCTGTGTGTATGTATCGTCGCTATGGCAGCAGAACGAGGCCTGATTCCAGGAGCCTACAGTGACTTTAGATCAATCTCGAGGGCTTTCTCATGGGCAGTGTGCCCTGGTACACATCATTCTACGTTAAAAGCGTACTAGCCCCGCCATAACATTATACAACACTTTAGATGGTACCCTTATCTATTATTATAAATGTAATCATTCAAACCCTAGTGCACTGTGTGCAACTTTTGATGTTTTGTTCACCTCGCTTCCTACTTGACTTTAATCGGTATTACGGGAGTTTCCAACATATACCCTTATAACATAAGCCTTTATGTTTTAAGATATGTCACCTTTATGGATTTGGAAAATATGTCTACAGTTCTCTAACAGACACAGTGGACAAACTTAGCTCAAGTTCTGTGATTCAAACTTAATCACTTTTAAACATTCCTTATTGGATCATATATTATGTTAAGTTATCATCATAGTTTTTTAAGATAGAACCTATGTCTCAACATAGTGGATGATGATCATCCTTTTCTTTCTTTCAATCGTTGATGTTAAACTTAATGTTATTCCTAACTTGAGTTATTAAGGACTAGTTCCTTAATTAACTTCTATTCTGAAACCATTTTTAGAATCCCTTAAGGAATACTACATAATATCATAATACACCTATTATCAACTTCTACACCTTATAAATCATTATTTATCGGTACTTGCGCTTTTATTCTTAACACACTTAAGAATCACTCCTCTAAGCTCCCACTCAAAATATGTTCCCAACATTTTTGGGTATGAGTCACTACTCTTACTAAAACCATGTTGCTACATATTTGAATTTGAGACTTATATTGCTCCCACTCAAAAATATGTCATTCACATATTGTTTTTGGAAGACTTTTATAACTCCCACTCAATTTCATGCAAAATTGCATATCCACTCACTATTTTGAACAACTTCAAAATCTTTGATCAAATATCAAACTTGGAGATTTACTATGAGGTACTAGTACTTTTACTAGTTTTAAATCTCATTTGAATTCGTCCAATACTTGACAAATTGTGCTTTTGTCATTCACCCCCTTTTCCACTATGGCTTTGCAGTCATTTGGGAAAATTCAAGTAACCCCTTTTACTTGTGAGATTCAACAACAAATTGCTTTCTAATCTCAAGTGAATTTTGCATTTAGGATTTCTCATAATTCTAGTTTACCATTATTTCCTTAGTAGTTCGTAGGTATGTCATATTGCAAGAATCATGACAAATGATTCACAAATGTCTCCATACAAGATATGGATTACATTTTGAATCCTACTTCATGTAGTGAAAACACCAGTGGGGAAAACACAGTGATCATTATCATTGATTCTTTCCTTTTGTGAAGAGAATCGTTCAGGAACATTGTTCGTTGTGCTTCTCAACACTCTGATGCAGGGATTTGAATCCTCATCGTGTTTTTCACTATCTTCCATTTGCTTCGTAATCGAGAAATATCACTAAAAGTGAGTTTTCTCAAGAATGCACCAAAATCCAAGCAATACAAGTTTTGCTTCCCTTTTGGTTTCATCTATGGATTTCATATTCAAAGTTTCCAATGAATACTCTATAAGGACTTATTCAATATTGTTTTGGTTATATCGAATAACCCCAAAACTTCCACGATGATCCATACCAGATGTGGAGCCGCTTTCACGAATTCAAATATTTCACTATTATGAGGACATCTGTTATGGGTCTCCTTGTGGATTTACCCTTGGAGTGGCCCGATCTTCACGGATTTGAGGCGGAAGTGAGGGAAAACCCGATGAACACGATGAACACAACTCTAATGCAAGGTAAAGATACAAACACACGCCAAATCACACCCAATTCGATTTGCTCCCGTTGGTTCGAACAACCAATCCAATAGAATCCTGAGCGAGAGACCTTGCGGTAGAATCACCAAAGGAGAGATCGGCACGCGGATGGTAGAATCCAAATCAAGGAGAGAGTAGCAACCAAGTAGAATCCCAAAGGGGAGAGACCAAGCAATACTAGAATCCTTGATAGGGAGAGACCAAACACTTGAGGAGGGTCTTGAGAACTTGGAGAAGGGCACCGACTCCAAGGCCTTGTACAACTCATAGATTTACTATTGAGAGGGGATCCCATCTAGGGTTTGGCACATGCCTCAATTCATCATCATCTCTAGGGTTTCAAGGAGGGGGTGGGGCATATATATAGGCCAGCCACGAGCTAGGGGTAAAACAGGCATAAGCAGGAAGTTTAGGGCGTTACATGGGCCAAGCCCAGCTTAAGGCGCGCAGGCCCACGATGCTCGGTCCAGAGACTCCGGTGTGGTGTCCGGAGACTCCGGTGTGGGCCGGAGACTCCGGTCTGTCTCCGGTGTTGCCTCTGGAGGGGGTCTGAAACTGTCCCAGGTGCAGGTTCGGGGCTCGGTCTGGAGACGGGCCGGAGACTCCGGTGTGGTAGACCCGAGACTCCGGTCTGCTGGTCCGGAGACTCTGGTCCTGCTTCAGCAGCTTCTTGCGTCTTCTCTTCCAGGCCTCTTGCTTGGGTGTCTTGGCTCTAGAGCCATCCTTGCTGCATCTCCTTGGCATCATGTTCATGGACCTAGTCACATCATGGGCATTTGTCTCAAGTAGGATTCCATTCGCACAATAACCAACAAAAGGCAAAGCATGGAAGGAGTTCACCTTTGGAGTGATGATTAGCGTGGCATGATGTGGACGAAAGGTGGTTTCCATATGTTGGGCTACATCATCTCCCCCCGCTTGAAAACGAGTCGACCTCGACGATGTTCGTTCATCATGCAAGGAAGGAGTTGTGTCCTTGGCCTTGATCTTGTACACGGTCGGATCACCGGTGTCGAAGCCATTCTCAAACTTGTTGAAGAGCTTGTGGTGCATCTTGCCATCATGTCGTGGTTGGAGATCTTGTAGCCTTATCCTTGTAGTTGGTGGTGTATCTTGGGTACCTTGCAAAACCGACAACAAAGAGAGATAATTGTATGAATTATTGTTAGTATGGGTCACACTCAAATCTCTCTTCTCACAATTGGTGGCTTGCGTCGTGGCACTCATGATTTTTCCACTCATTTTGGGCTTGTGGCACTCACTCTCTTGATGGTGGTTCACTCTCTCACCACTCGTCTCACAAGGGTCTTTAGCTTGCTTTATTTTGTTGATGGGTATCATGTTGAATGCGATGACTTGGCTTGGCGTCATGGGTTGGAGCACCAATTTCTTGTCATTCCACTTGAAGGATTATTGGTTGGTGGAACACTGATGCATTGCTCCTTTATCGTATTGCCATGGCCTTCCAAGTAGCATGTGGCACACGGACGTTGGCACGACATCACATTCGACGGTGTCTTCATATGGGCCAATCTTGAAGGAGACTTGGACCTTTGATGTTATCTTGAGGGCTCCATTGTCATCAAGCCATTGGACATGGTAGGGGTGAGGGTGCTCTATGCATTGCAGCTTGAGTTTCTCACAAAGCTTCGTACTTGCGAGGTTTTGGCAACTACCTCCAAATGATCACTTTTATTGACTTGCCATCAATTCCAGCACAAGTTTGGAAGATATTGAGGCGTTGGTCCTCTCTTGGGGTGGAGCTTGTAGGCGTGATTTGAGCTATGACAAGTGCAGGGCCCAGATCATGCTCGCATACAAGTGTGTCATCCTCTTCCATTGCGGCTGTCCTTGCAATAGCTCATTGAGTGAGATCTTCATATTCCTCTTCACTTATGGAGTAGGTTGTGCCATTCTCATCCGTAAGCATCACTCGTGAGTTGGTGCACTCATATGACTTGTAACCTTTCACTCCACACTTGAAGCAAGTGACTTGACTATCCGATGGAGGAGGGTGCTATCACAGTCTTTGCTTGCTTGGATGAGCTTGTTGCTTGGTTATTTGGCTTTGCGGGAGCATTTGCATTGATGGACGCAAAGTATGGCTTGGGCCTCTCGTATACATTCTCCTTTTGCAAGTGCCGCTCAGCTTTGGTAGCTTGATAGAGGAGCTCGGTGAGGTTCTTGTACGGTTGAAAGTCAACAATCTTCCTTATTGGGCGACTCAAACCTATGAAGAACCTTGCTATGGTTTGCTCTTCGAGTTCTCTCACGTCAGCTCGCATCATGGTTTTCTCCATTTCCTTGTAGAACTCTTCAATTGACTTGGTGCCTTGTGTCAAGTTTTGTAGCTTGTCGAAGAGATATTGGCGATAATGCTCAGGGATGAAGCGTGTGTACATCACTTCCTTCATCTCGGTCCAAGTTTCAATTGGAGGTTCCTCATTCTTCTCGCAGTTCTTTTGGAAGTCTTCCCACCAAACATTTGCATAGTCCTCAAACTCAAGGGATGCCATTGCAACTTTCTTCTCTTCGGAGTAGTTGTGAACTCAGAAGATCTTGTCAACTTTGAGCTCCCAATCAATGTATGCATCGGCGTCTTCTTCTCCCTTGAACTTGGCCATATTGAACTTGAGCTTCCCGAACTTGCCCTCTTCATGTTCACGGTGGTAGTTGCGGCGATCTTGCCTTATGATTGCTTCACTTGGTGCACGTGGTGGTGGAGGAGTTTGATTTTCTCGAGGACGCGGTTGAGCAGGAGCTTGATGCACAAACTCTCTTCTACGCCTTTGCTCGGGATCATTTGCATTCATTGGTTGTTGATGACGATGGTGGGGTTGAGCATAGCGGTTGTTGCATCTCGCATGGTGTGCTGCCTCGTCACCATCACTCGTATCCCATTGTGGTGCTCGATGAACTTGTTGTTGATGGCGATGGTCATGGTTCGGGTGTTGGCGCCTATCAACGCGGTTGTGTTCACCATGGCGTTCTTGCTCTTGGGGTGGTGGTGGCGCTTGTACCATAGCTTGTTGTGGTGGGCAACCATGTTCTTCTTGGTGTTGTGGATGCGCTTGGTGATCATGGTGTCGATGACGTCTTGCGTGGTGCGGTTGTTGATGTTGTGGCTCAACCACTTGTTCATGGCGATGACGAGCTTGATGTTCCCCATTGTGGTGGTGGGGTTCTCCATGATGAGAATGGGAGTGCGAGGAGTCACCATGATGACTTGAGGAGCGCGCGCGAGACGAACTTGACGAGCTTGAATGACTGTTGCCGAGGTTGGAAATATCTTGGTGAAGAGCTTGGAATTGAGCATTGTGCTCCACTTGGCGTTGCCTGTCACGTGTCACGGTAGTTGAATTCTCGAAAAGTTTCATCAAGCCGGTTCTCAAGCCTCTCAAATTGGGCATTGAATTCTTGGCGTTGCACCCATAAGTTGTGGCGCGTGGAAAAACCATCTTGGTTGTTGAAATTGCCATCTCCGCTTTCTCCGCTTTCCCTAGACATGTTGGTTGACGTGAAACGAGGGTGGTATTGGTGGTATGGTATGTGCTACCTTGCCTCACCAAGTCAAAAATTTGAAAGGTTGTTCTTGCCGAGAGCAAAGCGAATACACAAGACACACACACACAAAGGCCTATGGTGGATGGGTAGGAAGGTGGATAGCAAAGGGAACAACCAAACGAAAAAGGTTATTGTCAAAAGTGGGTAAACTCCAACAAAAACAAAGTCAAAGGAAAAGGTCAAAAGGGTGACGAGAACCTACGACTATACACACACGGTGGAGATTAATGTGGCTAACATGACTATGAAAATGAGCAACGAACAAAATTGGTCCTAGCAAAGACTAATGCTCGGTGTCATGCCAACACTAGGAGAGACCGTAGCTCGTTTGCCAAAAGATGGAGAAGCAACGGATTTGTACGCTTGCCTTGCTTTTGCTCGCACTCTTGCTTATAAGCTTTGGACACTCTTTTGTATTGTTATCTTTCTCTTTTTCTTTTTGCCTAGAAGCTTTTTTTGTACCTCTTTCTTTGCTATGCTATGGAGTCAAGTTTTTGCTATTGCCTCTACACTATGACTTATGCAAGAGCAAGTGCACAATGCTTCGGCAAATACAAGATGAGCTACTCTCGATAGGTTAGGTAACACACAAAGGAAGAAGGGGTTAACAAGGGTGGTGCAAGTTATACCTTGTGGTGATGTCGCACTTGCAACCGTTGGTGCAGGGATGGTTCGAGTTCCGTGGTGTCGATGTCGAATGCGAGGCGTTGCGGAAGCTTTTGTTAGTTGAAAGACACGCACACGAAACACAAACGTCAAAAGGAAATCAGTCGAAAAAGGAAAAGGGGTCAAAAAAAAATTTGTCAGGGCCGAAGACTCCGGTGTTGATTGTCCGGACACTCTGGTGTAGGCCGGAGACTCTGGTCTTTTGGTCCGAAAACTCCGATGTGGGCCGGAGACTCCGGTCTGCCGGTCCGGAGACTCCGGTCTAGAGTCTGCACGACGAACAGGTCGTGTTCTTGAGCAGAAATTCGGCCCTTGAACCCTCAAATCCAAAAAAATCGACCAAATTGGGCTGGGAAACGCAGGGCACAACTAGACCAACTCCAAAGACAAGTTTCTATTGGACTAAAACCACAATCAACTCACCAAAACGAGAGATCGATCCAAAAGCAATCTGGGGCTATATTTTTGGTATTTTTTAGTTTATGGTGGAAATCGAAGGGCGAAGTCAAATCCGTGGCAACCAAAAGCTGTTGATAGCAGTTGTTATGGGTCTCCTTGTAGATTTACCCTTGGAGTGGCCCGATCTTCGTGGATTTGAGGTGGAAGTGAGGGAAAACCCGATGAACACGATGAACACAACTCTAATGCAAGGTAAAGATACAAACACACGCCAAATCACACCCAATTCGATTTTCTCCCGTTGGTTCGAACAACCAATCCAATAGAATCCTCAGCGAGAGACCTTGCGGTAGAATCACCAAAGGAGAGATCGGCAAGCGGATGGTAGAATCCAAATAAAGGAGAGAATAGCAACCAAGTAGAATCCCAAAGTGGATAGACCAAGCACTACTAGAATCCTTGATAGGGAGAGACCAAACACTTGAGGAGATTCTTGACAACTTGGAGAAGGGCACCGTGATGTAGCCCGTCCTACGGACGCTACTACATCTACACCAACAAGTCCCCCAAGTGGACCCTTGACTCGTGCTCGAGACAAACTCTTTCAAGCTAAGGTGAACTCGCTCCACGCCTCGTGCCAATTTTATACCTGGATGGTGTGCTACTTCATGCAACTACCCTCAACATCATCAGGTACGAAGCTTCGACACATCACCAAGCACCCAAGGATGGAGAACAAGGAGCAGAACGTGAAGCAAAAGCCGCTAGAGCTGCTCAGACCGGAGTCTCCAGTCTACGCACACCGGAGTCTCTGGCCTGCCAAAGTCTCCGGCCTAAAGACACCGGAGACTTCTGCCCTCTCTCCGGTATGACCCCCTGCACCGGGCCCTGGGACAACCTAAAGGCCCGTCCGGAGGCTGGTCCGGAGGCTACACCGGAATCTCCGGCCAAGACCGGAGTCTTCGGTCCACCACACCGGAGTCTCCGGTCCGACCGTCGCCAGGCATGAAAAGGCCTTTGGGCCTTCGGCCCATGTACACCTTAGTCCGTCCAGAACTTGTCTTTTATTCCTAAAGTACCCCTGTTTAAGTGGCTGGCCTATATATAGACCCCCACCTCCATTGTAAACCCTAGGCATGATATTGGAATTAGTGGAAACCCCTTTGTGGATCTATCTAATTCTTGCCTCAAGCTCCTTGACAAAGGAGCACTAATATCCCCAAACCTCGTTGGAGTTTGCATCGTGCCTCCGCGTTGTACAAGGCCTAGGCATCGGTGTCCCTTTGCCTAGATGTCAAGATCTCACCGACCCTCCCATCTCGCCGTGCCGGTTCGAGAGAGAGTCCTCCGCCCGACGCCAATCCTAGGGATTGCGTCGGACCGGTCACCACCGGCATGAGCTATTGGTGTTTATCTTGGTTTGCGTTTGTGTGTTCATCGCGTTCTTCGTGCGTGTGTTTGTCATGTTCATCCTTCCCTCCTTCCCCCGCACTCCACCCTCAATTTGCAAGGGAATCGTGAAAGATCGGGCCACCCTAGAGGTTTGCCCTCAACATATTGGTATCAAGAGCTTCGTTGCTCACGATTTCCCCCACAAAATTTTCTTCTATCCACCAAAAATTCGAAAATCCCCAAAAAAATAGCCCAAATTTTCCTTTGGATCGATCTCTTGATTTGCAGTGTTATTTGTGGTTTTGATCCGACCAAACCTTGTCTTAGGTGTTGGTCCAGCTTTATCCTGCATTTTCCCATCCCAATTTGGTTAATTTTTCACGGATTTGAGGACCCAAGGCGTGGATTTCCGCTCAAGAACATGAGCAGTTCGCGATCTGACTCCAGACCGGAGTCTCCGGCCTGCACGCCGGAGTCTCTGGCCTACACCGGAGTCTCCGGCCTACCCACACCGGAGTCTCCAGCCTAAACCGGAGTTTCCGGCCTGAAACCCCAGAGTCTCCGGCCCGACGCCTGATTTTGACAGTTTTGCCTCTAATCTTGCATTGGGTAATTTCCTCTTGTTTGTTTGTGCCTGTGAGCGTGTCGCCAACTAACAGCAAGCTTCCGCATCAACAACCCCCCGCGCTCATCGACACCACGGCCCACGAACATCATCCCGCACCACCAATGCCAAGTTCATCATCAAAGAAGGTATAACTTGCGTCACCTTGTTAACCCCTGTCTTCCTTTGTGTGTACCTATCCCATGAGAGTGGCTCATCTTGTGTTTGCTTGAGCATTGTGCATTTGTCCTTGGATAGTGAGAGTGCAAGAGCAATATCAAGTGTGACTAGGCAGCATCAAGGGAGAGCAAAAAAAATACAAAAGAAAGAAAAAGATACAAAGAAAAAGCAAAATAAAAATAGTCTCCTGTTGCAAAAGAGAGTCTCAAAGCTTGTAAGCAAGAGAGAAAGAAGAGCGCCCAAGGCAAGTGCACAATTCCGTTGCTCATTTTTCCTCTTTGCAAACGAGCCACGGTCTCTCCTTGCATTGGCACGACAACGAGCTTAGTCTTCGTTAGGACATTTCGTTTGCTCATTTTCATAGTCGTGTCAATCCCAACATTCTCCACGTGTGTGTACATAGTCGTAGGTTCCCGTCACCCCCTTTGAGTTGGTGACCTTCGCCTTTGACTTGAGTTTTGTTGGATTTTACCCACTTTTGACTATCCCTTTTCTTTTGGTTGGTTGTTTGGCTTTCCACAATCCTAACCTACCACAAACAAGCTTTTGAGAGTTAGTTCTTTCTTTAGTGTGAGTTTTCTTTGCATTTCCACTTTGCACGCTTATAGCTCTCACTTGTGGTTTCTAGTTTGGTGCAATCCCCAAGGTGAGGTACAAGGCTAACACCACCATATTCCACTTCCATATACAATACTTGTGTGTTTTGCATGATGGATAGGCACGGTGAGGCGAGCCAACCACCTCCCCACGAAGAAGATCAATGACCGTACATGACGCGCGCAAGTCACTTCATCGTTCGACAAGAGTTCCGTGAACGTTGCCAAATCCTTGAGACGCGACAAGATGAACAATTTGGCGAGACACAAGCCGAGTTCAAGAACATCGACAACAGCTTCGATGGCCTTGAACGACAAATGCATGCAATGCATCACAACTTCGGCCACCAAAATGAAGCGCTCCAACGCTCCATCGCCGAAACAAATGACAATCTTCGACGCCTCATCGACTGCATGGCAAGACCATGTTCACGCGCATCAAGCTCTTCAAGTTCTTCGCATCGTCATGCACCTCTTCCACAAGATCTACATCCAAGTGCTACAAGACACAATGATGCCCCCATGGTTGAAGAAGGGAGTTCTTCGAACTATGTACCTTCCCCACGGCATGCCGCAACGTCCAGCTATGATGGTGACCTCTCTTCAAGGCCACGAGCAAGGCAAGAAGCACACCGTCATCACGCAAGGGCACTAGTGATCCAACAAGAGCAACCACGAGAAGAACACACAAGTACAACCACAAGTCTACCACCATCGACCGCGACACATACTTGACACAACAAGTGATGACTCCAACTTGGAGAATCAAGCTCGTCATCGACGTGAAGCTCTCCAAGATCCTCCTCCTCGTCATCAACATCATGAATGTCAACAACGACACCATGGTCATCACGAGGCGCCTCCTCCACATCAACAAAACTTGGAGCGTCAAGTGATACAAGTTGAGCGACGCCCACCCGTCAAGAGGCTCATAACCATGTTCTTCGCCGTGAGGCCCATGTGCCTAACCAACATCACCAACCGAGGAACGAGCCTCCTCTTCGTCATCAACTGCGTCAAGAGGCTCCACACCCTCGCCACCATGAGGCCAAAGCGCCTCAACCACGACAACAACCGCGCCAAGAGCAAGAGCAAGCTCCTCATCAACAACAATATCAAGAGCAAGCTCAGCAACAAGGACACGAGAACCAAGTTCCACCTCCCCAAATACAAGATCATCAACAAGGTCACCGAGCTCGTCGCAATGACCGCAACGATGAATAAACTTTTGGCAAGCCAAGTTCACAATGCCCAAGTTCACCGGATCCAATGACACCGAAGAATACCTCTCGTGGGCACTCAAAGTCGACAAGATCTTCCGCATGCACAACTATAGAAACAAGAAGATGGTCGCCATGGCTTCGCTAGAGTTTGATGATTACGCCAACCTTTGGTGGGAACAAGTTCAAGTTGCTCGTGATGCAAGACAAGAGCCGCCAATCACAACTTGGCATGACATGAAGGCTCACATGAGATCCCGGTTTGTCCCCGCGCACTACACGCGTGACCTCTTCAACAACCTTCAAGCTCTTCATCAAGGGACAAAGACCATGGAAGAATACTTCAAGGAAATGGAACTCAACTTGATTCGCGCCAACATTGATGCGCGCATGGAGCAAACAATGGCACGTTTCCTTATTGGTTTGAATCACCCAATCAAGCGAATCGTCGAGTTCCAAAAATACAACATCATGGTTGAGGTTGTGCACATCGCAACAAAGGCTGAACGTCAAGTGCAAGAGGATTTCAAGTACAACAAGCCCAAGACGTACTTCACCTACAAGCAAGATTCAACCCCTACACCAACAACTTTCAATGGTAGCTCCTCAAGTACCTCCAAGCTTTCCTTCAAGCCCACACTTCCTCAAGGAAAACTGCCCCCAAGTGGCAAGCAAGCAAAGAGTGATACACCTTTCAACGGTGAATGCTACAAGTGTGGAGGTAAAGGACACAAGTCGGCTGAATGTCGAAACAAGAAAGTCTTGTTCATCCATGACAATGGTGATGAAGAGTACTTGAGGGAAGATGAGTTTGATGCCCGTGTCAAGGAAGCAATGGCAAGGCAACGAGTGGAAGATGATCAAGAACTCCTCATGTGTGAGCATGACGCAAGTCCATCGCTTGTCGTCACAAGGATCTTGACCACTCAAGCACAAGAGCATGAAGACCAACGCTCTAATATCTTCCAAACACGAGCCGGCATCAACGGAAAATCTATCCAGGTGATCATTGATGGAGGGAGTTGTCACAACCTTGCTAGTACCGAGTTGTGTGAGAAGCTCAACCTCAACCTCCATCCACACAAGCACCCCTACCACGTCCAATGGCTAAGTGACCAAGGGTCCATGAAGATCAAACATACCGTATCGGTCTCCTTCGCCATTGGTCCTTACAAAGATACGGTGGAGTGTGATGTGGTTCCTATGACAGTTTGCCACATGCTTCTTGGTCAACCATGGAAATTTGACAAGGCTGCTCAACATGATGGTCGCACCAATATATACACCTTCAAATGGCTCAACAAAACATGTGTTTTGCAATCCATGACTCCTAGCCAAATAATTCCGGACAATGCAAAGGCTTCAGCGAGGGCGCAAAGCACAACACCTACTTGTGAGAAGAGCGGTGAGAGAGAGAACCACCTCATAGTGAGTGAGAGCCACAAGCCAAATTCGAGTGGAAAAACTAAGAGTGTTCTCCTTGCCACCAAAAGTGAGATGAGAGATGTTCGGAACAACCCATCCATCTTGCACTATGTCCTCCTTTGCAAGGGACTAGCGCAAGGAACTAATGAATTAACCAATGTTCCTCCATCTTTGATGAATGTTTTGCAGTAATTCAAGGATGTGTTTCCCGAAGAGCTTCCACATGGACTACCTCCTCTTCGCGGCATCGAACATCGAATTGACCTCATCCCCGATGCACCACTTCCCAACCGAGCCGCTTATCGCACGAACCCGGAGGAGATGAAGGAGATCGAACGTCAAATCAACCAACTCGTCTCCAAAGGTTTGATCCAAGTTAGCACTAGTCCAAGTGCCGTACCTGTGATTCTTGTTCCAAAGACGGATGATACGTTACGGCTATGCATGGACTGTCGTCCAATAAATGCTATCACCGTGTGTTATCGACATCCCATACCACGTCTCGATGACATGCTTGATGAGTTGTGTGGAGCCACTATTTTTTCGAAAATTGATCTTCGTAGTGGTTACCATCAAATACGCATGGCTGAAGGTGATGAGTGGAAAACCGCCTTCAAGACCAAACTTGGTCTCTATGAGTGGTTGGTTATGCCCTTTGGTTTATCAAATTCCCCATCCACTTTCATGCGCCTTATGAATCACATCTTGCGTTCTCTCATTGGAAAAAGTGTTGTTGTCTATTTCGATGATATTCTTGTTTATAGCAAATCACTTGAGAACCATGTAAAACATGTCAAGGAAGTTTTTCAAATCCTTCGACATGAAAAGCTTTATGCTAATCTTCCCAAGTGCACTTTTGCTAAAGACAAGTTGATTTTTCTTGGATTTTTCGTTTCTTCGAAGGGAATTGAAGTTGATGTTTCCAAGGTAAAGGACATACGAGATTGGCCCATACGAACAAATGTGAGTGAACTCCAAAGTTTTCATGGGTTGGCCGGTTTCTATCGTCGCTTTGTGGAAGACTTTTCAACCATTGCTTGTCCCCTTAATGAATTGACCAAAAAGAATGTCACCTTCGTGTGAGGCAAAGCACAACAAAAAGCTTTTGATGAACTTAAAAAGAGGCTCACCGAAGCACCTCTTCTTGCTTTACCGGATTTCACAAAAACTTTTGAGATAGAGTGTGATGCTAGTGGTATTGGCATTGGAGGAGTCCTTATGCAAAACGGACGTCCTATCGCCTACCATAGCGAGAAACTTGATGGTGCTCGCCTTAACTATCCGATTTATGACAAAGAGCTTTTTGCCTTAGTTCGTGTCCTTCAAGTTTGGCAACACTACCTTTGACCCAAGGAATTTATCATACATTCCGACCACGAGTCATTGAAATATCTCAAAGGCCAAGCTACCTTGAGCAAGAGACACGCTAAGTGGGTTGAGTTCATGGAGTCTTTTCCGTACATTGTCAAGTATAAGAAGGGCAAAGATAATGTAGTTTTGGACGCATTGTCTCGCAAACATAGAAGCCTTCTTATGAGACTTGAAATCAACGTGTTGGGTCTTGAGGAAATAAAATCTTTGTATGCTTCCGATCCGTTCTTTGAACCAATTTTCGCGAAGTGCTCCAATGACAAAGGAGTTGATGATTTCTATTTGCATAAGGGCTTTCTATTTAAACAAAACAAGCTATGCATCCCGAAGTCGTCGCTTCAACTTTTGCTTCTCCAAGAATCTCATGGTGGAGGCCTTATGGGTCACTTTGGTCGCGACAAGACATTGGACATGCTCTCCAATCACTACTTTTGGCCCAAGATGAAGCGTGATGTGGAGCGATACGTTCAACGATGCACGACATGTGTTCAAGCTAAGTCGCAAGCTAATCCCTATGGTCTTTATATGCCATTGCCTATTCCTCATACACCTTGGTCCGACATTAGCATGGATTTCGTGTTAGGATTGCCTAGATATAAGCATGGTCATGATTCTATATTTGTCGTTGTGGATCGTTTTTCCAAAATGGCACACTTCATACCGTGCCATAAGACCGACGATGCTTCACATGTTGCAAATCTATTTTTCAGGGAAATCGTCCGTCTTCACGGTGTGCCAAGGACAATCGTCTCCGACCGCTACGTCAAATTCATGAGCTACTTGTGGCAGACCCTCATGGACAAGCTCGGCGTCAAGCTCCTCTTCTCATCCGCATCACATCCTTAAACTGATGGCCAAACCGAAGTTGTCAACAGAAGCTTCGGAACTCTCCTTCATGTGTTGATCAAGAAAAACCTGAAGGATTGGGAGGAATGCATTCCACACGCCGAGTTCGCCTACAATCGAGCCAAGCACTCAACAACCAAGATGAGTCCATTCATGATCGTCTATGGTTTCGAGCCCCTCACTGCGCTCGACATCCTACCACAACCTGTCCTTGAGCGCACGAACATGGACGTCGAGAAGCGCGCACAAGCTATGAAGACGCTTCATGAAGAAACAAGAGCTACTATCGAACAACAAGTCCTTCGCCAAGCTTCAAGATTAAACAAGGACAAGAAGGAGATGATATTTGAAGAAGGTGACCTTGTGTGGATACACCTAAGCAAGGACCACTTCCCCAAGGAACATGACTCCAAGCTCAAGCCAAGAGGAGATGGTCCCTTCAAGGTCGTCAAAAGAATCAACAACAACGCCTACATCATTGACATACCGACCTCCAAGTACCTTGCAAGCAATACATTCAATGTCAAGGACCTCGCACCCTACCATGGAGATGCTCAAGATGATATCCATGAAGAGTCGAGGACGACTCTTTCCAAAGGGGGGAGCTGATGCAGCCCGTCCTACGGACGCTTCTACATCTACAACAACAAATTCCCCAAGTGGACCCATGACTCGTGCCCAAGCTAAACTCCTCCAAGCTAAGGTGAACTCGCTCCTCTCCTCGTGCCAATTTGATACCTCCTTGGATGGCGTGCTACTTCATACCACTACTTTGTGCATCGTCAGGTACGAGCCCCCACCGCGTCGATCCACGAGCCATGAAGCTGCACCTATGCTGAAGCTGCCAAAGCCGGAGTGTCTGGCGCGACTCAGCCGAAGTGCCCGGCGCGACTCCGCCGGAGTGTCCGGCGCGACTCAGCCGGAGTGTCCGGCCACCCCGGAGTGTCCGACCCACTCGACCCGGAGTGTCCGGCCGCCCCGAACTGTCCGTCCCACTCGACCCGGAGTGTCCGGCCCAAGTGATGGGCATGCGAGCCTAGCTAGGCCCTATGGCCCATGTACCCTTCTATTTCGCCCAGAAATCTACTTTAATGCCTGAATTACCCCTGACTTTGTGGTTGGCCTATATATAGACCCCCACCCCCATTGTAAACCCTAGGCTTGATATTGGAATTAGTGGAAACCCCGTTGTGGATCTATCTAATTCTTGCCTCATGCTCCTTGACTAAGGAGCACCAATATCAACAAACTTCGTTGGAGTTTGCATTGTGCCTCCACGTTGTACAAGGCCTAGGCATCAGTGTCCCTTTGCCTAGACGTCAAGATCTCACCGAGTCTCCCATCTCGCCGTACCGGTTCGAGAGCGAGTCCTCCGCCCGACGCCGATCCTAGGGATTGCGCCGGACCGGTCACCACCGGCGTGAGCTATTGGTGTTTATCGTGGTTTTGCATGTGTGTGTTTGTTGCGTTCTTTGTGCGTGTGTTCATCGTGTTCATCCTTCCCTCCTTCCCCCGCACTCCACCCTCGATTTGAAAGGGAATCGTGAAAGATCGGGCCACCCTAGAGGTTTGCCCTCAACATCTTCTCATCCGCATCGCATCCCCAAACTGATGGCCAAACCGAAGTTGTCAAACAAAGCCTCGGGACTCTCCTTTGTGTGTTGATCAAGAAGAACTTGAAGGATTGGGAGGAATGCATCCCACACGCCGAGTTCGCCTACAACCGTGCCAAGCACTCAACAACCAAGATGAGTCCGTTCATGATCGTCTATGGTTTCGAGCCCCTCACCGCGCTCGACATCCTACCACTACCTCTTCATGAGCGCACATACATGGGCGTCGAGAAACGCGCACAAGCTATGAAGAAACTTCATGAAGAAACAAGAGCTACTATCGAACAACAAGTCCTTCACCAAGCTTCAAGAGTAAACAAGGACAAGAAGGAGATAATCTTTGAAGAAGGTGACCTTGTGTGGATACACCTAAGCAAAGACCGCTTCCCCAAGGAACGTGACTCCAAGCTCAAGCCAAGAGGAGATGGTCCCTTCAAGGTCCTCAAAAGAATCAACAACAACGCCTACATCATCGACATACCGACCTCCAAGTACCTTGCAAGCAATACATTCAATGTCAAGGATCTCTCACCCTACCATGGAGATGTTCAAGATGATATCCATGAAGATTCGAGGACGACTCTTTCCCAAGGGGGCGAGCTGATGTAGCCCGTCCTACGGACGCTACTACATCTACACAAACAAGTCCCCCAAGTGGACCCATGACTCGTGCTCTAGCCAAACTCCTTCAAGCTAAGGTGAACTCGCTCCTCGCCTCGTGCCAATTTGATACCTCCTTGGATGGTGTGCTATTTCATGCAACTACCCTATGCATCATCAGGTACGAAGCTTCGACACATCACCAAGCACCCAAGGATGCAGAACAAGGAGCAGAACGTGAAGCAAAAGCCGCTGGAGCTGCTCAGACCGGAGTCTCTGGTCTGCGCACACCGGAGTCTCCGGCCTGCCAAAGTCTCTGGCCTGAAGACACCAGAGACTCCGGCCCTCTCTCCGGTCTGAGCCCCTGCACCGGGCCCTAGGACAATCTGAACGCCCCTCCGGAGGCTGGTCCGGAGGCTACACCGGAATCTCTGGCCAAGACCGGAGTCTCCAGTCCACCACACCAGAGTCTCCGGTCCGACCGTCGCCAGGCATGAAAAGGCCTTTGGGCCTTCGTCCCATGTACCCCTTAGTCCATCCAGAACTTGTCTTTTATTCCTAAAGTACCCCTGTTTAAGTGGCTGGCCTATATATAGACCCCCACCTCCATTGTAAACCCTAGGCATGATATTGGAATTAGTGGAAACCCCTTTGTGGATCTATCTAATTCTTGCCTCATGCTCCTTGACTAAGGAGCACCAATATCCCCAAACCTTGTTGGAGTTTGCATCGTGCCTCCGCGTTGTACAAGGCCTAGGCATCGGTGTCCCTTTTCCTAGACGTCAAGATCTCACCGAGTCTCCCATCTCGTCGTGCCGGTTCGAGAGAGAGTCCTCCCCCCGACGCTGATCCTAGGGATTGCGCCGGACCCGTCACCGCCGGCGTAAGCTATTGGTGTTTATCGTGGTTTGCGTGTGCGTTCATCGTGTTCTTCATGCGTGTGTTCGTCGTGTTCATATTTCCCTCCTTCCCCCGCACTCCACCCTCGATTTGCAAGGGAATCGTGAAAGATCGGGCCACCCTAGAGGTTTGCCCTCAATACACCGACTCCAAGGCCTTGTACAAATCATAGATTTACTATTGAGAGGGGGGTTCCCATCTAGGGTTTGGCACATGCCTCAATTCATCATCATCTCTAGGGTTTCAAGGAGGGGGTGGGGGCATATATATAGGCCAGCCACGAGCTAGGGGTAAAACATGCATAAGCAAGAAGTTTAGGGCGTTACATGGGCCAAGCCTAGCTTAAGGCGCGCAGGCCCACGATGCTCGGTCCGGAGACTCCGGTGTGGGGTCCGGAGACTCCGGTGTGGGCCGGAGACTCCGGTCTGTCTCCGGTGTCGCCTCCGGAGGGGGTCTCAGACTGTCCCAGCCGCAGGTTCGGGGCTCGGTCCGGAGAAGGGCCAGAGACTCCGGTGTGGTAGACCGGAGACTCCGGTCTACTGGTCCGGAGACTCCGGTCCTACTTCAGCAGCTTCTTGCGTCTTCTCCTCCAGGCCTCTTGCTTGGGTGTCTTGGCTACAGAGCCATCCTTGCTGCATCTCCTTGGCATCATGTTCATGGACCTAGTCACATCATGGGCATTTGTCTCAAGTAGGATTCCATTCGCACAATAACCAACGAAAGGCAAAGCATGGAAGGAGTTCACCTTTTGAGTGATGATTAGCGTGGCATGATGTGGACCAAAGGTGGTTTCCATATGTTGGGCTACATCAACATTCGTACAGTTACACCTACCCCAATTGCTAATGAAGATGTTCCAATTGCAAAGAAGGATCAATCCAATGAGATAAGGATTGGACCAATCACAAGAGCTCGTGCTAAGCTACTAGAAAACATGTGAACTTGTTTATTAATGAACCTGGTGTTTTATTAATGAGAATTTTATAATACCTAAGTCTTTGAATTATTGCATGATCAGGTACTTAGGAGAAGAAGGCGTAGCACATGGAACCAGGCATGTTGATCAATGAAGAATGTGCGAGGGAGGAGAGGGAGGAAGTGCAAGGAGCTGTCCAAGACAAAGATCAACAAGAGGAGGGAGTTCTCTACCCCGACAGATAAAAGACTCGTTTCTTTGCCACGGCAGGCTGCTGCGGCAGGAAAACCGACTAGGATTCTGCCACGGCAGAGCTAGTCTTGGCCGAGCCACTTTGTGGCTAGTTTGTATCCAGTTTGGGTGGAACCAACTCGGGTTCCACCATAGTCCACCGCCCCTTGGACCCATAAATAGATGGGGGCGCCATAGTTAGGGTTTTTAGACCACGTTAAATATTTTGGAGTTGATTCTTTCATAGAACCTCTGAAATTACCCTGTGTTTGAATTCTACAACTATAATTGAGTGTGATCTGTTGTTCCATTGGGAATTAATAGATTGCATACTACCGTTTTTGGTCATGGCTGTGTGCGCAAGAGTGTGGTGTTGTGAATAACCTACAAGGTTCAAGATCTGTTGCACTAGCATCAGGGATCGAGCGGGAGAGATCATAGCTACGCACTAGTTATCTATCATCCACCATATCATCAACAAGAGCTTGCTGAGAAGATCGGGCCACCCCATATCATCTTGGTATCAGATTTCCTCGTTGCCTCGGTAAGCAATCCGCAATCCATCCATAGTGATGAGGACATCCCTACTGTTACACCTACCCCAATTGCTAATGAAGATGTTCCAATTGCAAAGAAGGATCAATCCAATTAGATAAGGATTGGACCAATCACAAGAGCTCGTACTAAGCTACTAGAACAACAATGGAACTTGTTTCTTAATGAACCTTGTGTTTTGATTAATAAGAATTTTATACTGCCTAAGTCTTTGAATTATTGTATGATTAGGTACTTAGGAGAAGAAGGCATAGCACGGAGCGAGGAGCTGAAGGAACATGGCGTGTTGATCAATGAGGAATGCACGAGGGAGGAGAGGATGGAAGCGCAAGGAGCACTCCACGAGAAGATCAACACATGGTCGAGGGATCTCTGCCGCATTAGCCTGCCGCGACAGAGAAACCAGGTCCAACTCTGCCACGGCAGAGTAGGCCTGCGCGCCTTGAGTCGCCCCACCTTGGGTCGGTTGTATCTTAGCCTAGGTTGAGTCGAACTGTTATTCCTAGTCGTAGCTGCCGGCCCTTAGTCCTTAAATATATGGGGGCGCTGTAGTTTAGGGTTTGAGACCACGTTAAAATATTTCGGAGTTGATTCTTTCATAGAACCTCTGGAATTACCCTGTGTTCGAATCTACCAACTATAATTAAGTGTGATATGTTGTTCCATTGCGAGTTAGTAGATTGCATACTACCGTTCATGGTCACGGCTACGCGCGCAAGAGCGTGGTGTTGTGAATATCCTACAAGGTTCGAGAGCTGTTGCATTGGCATCAGGGATCGAGCGGGAGAGTTCATAGCTACAGGCTAGTTATATATCATCCACCATCACCATCGACAACTGCTTGCTGAGAAGATCGGGCCACCCCATATCATCTTGGTATCAGATTTCCTCGTTGCCTCGGTAAGCATCCACAAATCCATCCATAGATTAGAGAGTGTTTTTACTCCTATATAGAAAAAGCCCCACAAAAAGAGTTGTCATAGACTAGATTGCATCGTAGACGAGTAATAGTTGCTGGTCGTGTTCATCCTTTAGTTTAGATCTAGATCTGTTCTTCGTAAATTTGTTTTCTAGTCGTTTTTAGTCGATTTCCACCATTGTTTCCGCCACCATCAAGTCAGATCCGATCTACTCTAAGAGTCTTAGTCATCTACTCTTGGCCGAGTCGGAAATAAAAAATATTCTACCGACTCTACCGCGGCACAGAAACGGCCCGTTTCTCTGCCGTGAGTCCGTGTCTGCCACGGATCCGTTTTCCTGCCGCGACACGATTTCGTGCAGTTTTTCTGCCGCGACACAAGTTCTGCCACGACAGGATTTTGAGCTGTTTTTCTGCCACGACACCATAATTACAAAGTGTGATCGATTTACACTTTTCCAAAACCCTTAACCACAGCCAATCTACTACATAGGTGTAGGAACTTGCCTATTGAGACTAGTTTCCGCTCCTACAGGCTGCTCTTAGGATTTTGGTGCTGTACTTTGGAATTGGCCGTGTGTGATCTATAAAATCAAAAAAAAGAGAAAAAAGCAATATAGCAACAGAAAAAGCAAAAGAAAGAGCTATACAAAAGAAAAAGACAAAAAAATTGTGGAAAAAGAGAATTTGAGCAAGAGGCCTAGTGATATCTTTGTGCACCGATAGATTTAGCAATCTCATGCCTGTTTACATTGAGCTTTGCTAGTGTCTCTCGAGCGTAGTGCAACACCCTTCATAGTTGCATTGCCATGTTTTTCTCCACGTGTGTGTTTCTTGGGTATTTGTACGATCAGCACTAGGACTTGTTTGCGATGTAGTTAGGATACCATACCTACAGCTCCACCATAAATAACCTGTGTGCCTTGCGATCGTTCTCTATACCTTTGATATTCACTTCATCACATCAAGTGCAGCAGTCTTTGATTTCATTTGGTAGAGCATCTCTATTCACTTTGGAACTGTAAGATCTCCTTTCTTATTAGTTGTGAGTGAGTTGTGAGAGTTCCACCATACAGATTTTGATTTTTGCACTAACCTACTAATCATGTCTTCTAGTGATGATGATGTTGTGATGCAGAAAAAGAAGGATGGGGAGCTTATTAATTGGCGTGAATATGAGGCTTTGAAGTCACACTTGACACGTGTGCTCACACGACAGATGCCATTGACAAGAATCTCCAGGATATGGATATGAGATTGGATCAGCATTTTGGAACGATTGATACTATCCAAACGCAAGTGGCTACGCTCAATGTCAATGTCACCACTTTGCAGCGGTCCATTGAGGGTTTGACAGCCGCATTACAAAGAAGGGAAGATCCTCAACATGATGATGCCTTTGATGATTTCGATGAGGGTAGCGTTGTGGATGCTGCTCCACATGTTGGCAGGGGACGTGCTATTCCCCCTGCCCATGCACCTGCTCATGGCCGTGGGTTTGCCCCTCTTGGGCATGCTCAGCGTGTGCTCAACCAACCTGATGATGGTTTGGGCAAGCCAAAATTCTCAATTCCTAAGTTTGATGGTTCCATTGATCCTGAAGACTACCTCACATGGGAGTTGAAGATTGAGAAACTCTAGCGCTTATTTGACTATCCAGAAGATAAGAAGGTCAAGCTTGCAGCATCTGAATTTGATGGTTATGCTTTGCATTGGTGGGATGCTCTTGTGCATCATAGGAGGGAGGACAATGAACTTCCTATGATGGATTGGCGTGAGATGAAGCAAATCATGAAGGCTCTTTTCGTACCAACCAACTACTTGCGGTCCGTTTTTGATAAATTGACGCAATTGAAGCAAGGCACAATGACAGTAGATGAGTACTACATGGAGATGGAGCTGCTTATGTAGCGTGCTAGAGTTCGTGAGTCCACTGAGATGACCATGCAACGATTCCTAAACAATCTGAAGTTGCCAATCAAGAGCATAGTACGTCATCACAAGTATGAGACCATGAATGAGCTATTGCACCATGCTAGAGAGGCCGAATCCCAGTTGGCAGAATAGGCGAAGTCACGCACTCGTTTTCCATCCTCCAGCAGATGTTCGGCTAGATCTACTCCTCCTACAGCCACGCCACCAGCTGCTTCTCCGTTTACACCATCGGCCAAACCAGCAAGTACACCTTCGTTTGGTTCTAATGCTTGGAAACCCGTTGCTCCTGCTGCTAGCTCGGGTTCCAACATGTCTACTGCACGTACTCGTGATGTGGTGTGCCATACTTGTGGAGGTAGAGGTCACTACAAGAAGGATTGTCCAAACAGCAAGGTTATGTTTGTTACCAAACAAGGAGAAGTAGGGAGTGGAGATGAAGCTTCTGACACTGATATTGATGACAGCGAGGATGGTGCTGATGCATATGCTGAGCGTGCACCAACTATTGTCGTATCTTCACGTGTACTCAGTGTGCAACCGGTTGAGGAATCCCAGCGTTGCAATTTGTTCCAAACAAAATCTCTAGTTGGACCTAACAAAGCTTGCAACGTAATTATTGATGGAGGTAGCTGCAGAAATCTTGCAAGTAAGGAACTATGTGCCAAACTGAATTTGACATACTTACCTCATCCCAAGCCATACTACATACAATGGTTGAGCAACCATGGTGAGATGAAGGTAAATCATATGGTACATGTGAATTTTCAAATAGGGCCATACAAAGATTATATTGATTTTGATGTGGTTCTATGACTGTTTGTCACCTATTATTGGGTCGGCCTTGGCTCTATGATTGCCATGTGCAACACAATGGCCGAGCCAATACATATCACTTGGAATTCAAAGGGAAGAAGATTACTATGCAGCCAATGACACCACAAGAAATTGTGAATGATTCTCGCTAGAAGATAGAGGTGAACTTGAAGGAAGATACGACCACTCGGCGAGATTGTGTGACAGCTGTTCCTGATGTAATTGAGCCTAAATTGAGTGATATAACGAAAAGTGAGAGAGTGCTTGGTTTATTGATACTAGCCACCAAGGAGGATATGAGAGAGTTTCGTGAGGAGCCTACAGCCATGCCACTTGTGCTCATGTATAAGGACGAGGTATTGGTTTCTAACGACATGAACCCTATTTCTCTTGGTGTCTCTTCTGTTTTGCAGGACTTTGGGGATGTGTTTCCAGAAGACGTACCCACAGGTTTACCTCCATTGCATGGTATAGAACATCAAGTGGACCTGATTCCTGGTGCCACACTTCCCAACCGTGCACCTTACACGACTAATCCCAACGAAACTAAGGAAATTCAGAAGCAAGTACAAGCGTTGCTGGATAAAGGGTACATTCGTGTCTCTCTTAGCCCTTGTGTTGTTCCTGTTATTTTAGTTCCTAAGAAAGATGGTACATGGCGCATGTGTGTTGATTGTAGAGCGATTAATAACATCACTATTCGATATCGTCATCCTATTCCACGCTTAGAGGACATGCTAGATGAATTGAGTGGTGCCGCAGTTTTCTCTAAAATTGACTTGCGTAGTGGTTATCATCAAATTAGGATGATAGAAGGGGATGAATGGAAAACTTCTTTCAAAACTAAATTCGGCTTGTATGAGTGTTAGTCATGCCGTTTGGTCTTACTAATGCACCTAGTACCTTCATGCATTTGATGAATCATGTTTTGAGAGAGTTTATTGGTCGTTTTGTGGTTGTTTACTTTGATGATATACTCATATACAGCCACACCGAATCTGAACATTGCACTCATATTAGACAAGTTTTGCAAGTGTTACGTGATAATAAACTGTATGCTAATCTTGAGAAGTGTACATTTGCAAAAGATAAGGTCATATTCCTAGGATTTGTTGTTTCTAAGCATGGAGTAGAGGTAGATCAATCTAAAATTGAATCAATTCAGAATTGTCCTACTCCAATGAATGTAAGTCAAGTGCATAGTTTCCATGGTATCGCTGGTTTCTATAAGCGCTTTGTGAAAGATTTTAGCACCATTGCTGGACCATTAAATGATTTGACAAAGAAAGGTGTTCCTTATGTATGGGGTGCGGCCCAAGACATTGCATTTGATACATTGAATCGTTTGCTTACTTCTGCACCATTACTTGCATTACCTGATTTTTCGAAGAAATTTGAAGTTGAATGTGATGCTAGTGGTATAGTCATAGGTGGCGTTTTGATGCAAGAGGGTCGGCCTATAGCTTTTTTTCTGAGAAATTGACTGGTGCTCGTTTGAATTATTCAATCTATGATAAAGAATTGTATGCACTTGTTAGAGTACTTGAGGTTTGGCAACATTATTTGTGGTCAAAGGAATTCATCATACATTCTGATCATGAAACATTGAAATACTTGAAAGCTCAATCAAACTTGCATAGAAGATTAGCTAAATGGATTGAGTTCATTGAGTCTTTTCCTTACATCATTAACTATAAGAAGGGAAAGGAAAATGTTGTTGCTGATGCGCTATCTAGGAAGAATATGCTATTAACCAATCTTGATGTCAAAATTCCTTGATTAGAAGCTATTTGTGCACTTTATGCAACTGATCATGATTTTGCTGAACCATATCATTTGTGTGCTATTAGAAACGCATGGGATAAGTATCATATACATGATGGCTATTTGTTTCGAGCTAACAAACTATGTATTCTAGAATCGTCGTTGCGTTTGTTCTTAGTGCAGGAATCACATGCTGGTGGTTTGATGCGTCACTTTGGGCGTGAGAAGACGTTGCTCATGCTTGCTGATCACTTGTTGGCCCAAGATGAGGCGTGATGTGTACATATTTGTGAGCCGATGCATTACTTGCCAAAGTCAAAATCCAAGCTAAAGCCTCACGGTTTGTATACACCGCTCTCTGCGCCTACGACTCCATGGGAAGACATTAGTATGAATTTTGTGCAAGGTCTACCTAAAACTCAGAGAGGTCATGATTCTATATTTGTGGTAGTGGATAGGTTCTCTAAGATGGCTCATTTTATTGCCTGCCACAAAAGCGACGATGCGTCGCATGTTGCTAACCTGTTTTTCAGGGACATCGTGAGGTTACATGGAGTACCGAAGACGATTGTTTCTAATCGTGACGTGAAGTTCATGAGCTACTTTTGGAAGACCTTATGGGGAAAGTTAGGAACGAAGCTGCTGTTCAGTACTACATGTCATCCCCAAACTGATGGTCAAACGGAGGTGGTGAATCGAAAATTGTCACAGCTGCTAAGGACCATGATTAAAAAGAATCTGCGGGAGTGGGAATAGTGTTTGCCACATGTTGAGTTTGCTTACAACAGGGATGTGCATTCAACTACTTAACATTGATGCCACTTGATATGTTGCCTCTGCCATTGCATGAGAGAGTTGATATGGAGGCATCAAAACGTGTTGATTATGTGAATAAAATACATAAGAAGACTAGAGAGGCTATTGAGAAGAAAGGCAAGAACATTGGTGCTACAAGGAATCAAGCAAGGAAATAAGTGTTGTTCGAGCCTGGAGATATGGTTTGGTGCATCTGCGCAAGGACAGATTTCCACTACTTCGCAAGTCCAAATTGAAGCCCCATGGTGCTGGTCCTTACAAGGTGTTAGCCAAAATTAATGACAATGCCTACTCAGTTGATATACCTATTGAGGAGTTTGGTGGTGCTAGCAACGGCTTCAACATTGCTGATTTGTCACCATATGCTGGAGAAGACCTTGGAGCGTCGAGGTCGACGCCTTTTGAAGGGGGGGGAGATGATGAGGACATCCCTACAGTTACACCTACCCCAATTGCTAATGAAGATGTTCCAATTGCAAAGAAGGATCAATCCAATGAGATAAGGATTGGACCAATCACAAGAGCTCGTGCTAAGCTACTAGAAAAACAGGTGAAGTTGTTTCTTAATGAACCTGGTGTTTTAATTAATGAGAATTTTATACTACCTAAGTCTTTGAATTATTGCATGATCAGGTAGTTAGGAGAAGAAGGCGTAGCACGGAGCGAGGAGCTAATGGAACCATGCGTGTTGATCAATGAAGAATGCACGAGGGAGGAGAGCAAGGAAGCGCAAGGAGCTATCCAAGACATAGATCAACAAGAGGAGGGAGTTCTCTGCCGCGACAGAGAAAAGACCCGTTTCTCTACCACGGCAGGCTGCCGCGGCAGGAAAACCGACTAGGACTCTGCCACGGCAGAGCCAGTCTTGGCCGAGCCTCTTTGTGGCTAGTTTGTATCCAGGTTGGGTGGAACCAACTTGGGTTCCACCATAGGCCGCCGCCCCTTGGACCCATAAATAGATGGGGGTGTCGTAGTTAGTGTTTTTATACCATGTTAAAATATTTTGGAGTTGATTCTTTCATAGAACCTCTGAAATTACCCTGTGTTCTAATTCTACAACTATAATTGAGTGTGATTTGTTGTTCCATTGGGAATTAGTAGATTGCATACTACTGTTCGTGGTCACGGCTGCGTGCGCAAGAGTGTGGTGTTGTGAATATCCTACAAGGTTCGAGATCTGTTGCACTGGTATCAGGGATCGAGCGGGAGATATCATAGCTACTCACTAGTTATCTATCATCCACCATATCATCGACAATAGCTTGCTAAGAAGATCAGGCCACCCCATATCACACTATATATTCTAATTGAGTGCTAACTATTTCTAACTAATGGTCTCTACATCTACACTACAACGATTTATTTGGCGTCATCTATTCACCCATTTTGATATCTAATATCACATTGTGACGCTTTGCATTTTGACATTTCAAAATGCTTTGCATTCCACAATTTCTTTTATGCAAATCTTATAAAGTTGAATTTCATTACTATTGATCAAATCATAGTAATTAGATTCTCCTTTATATTTATACCCTTTGTTGATGAAACACTTTGATCAAGTCCAATAGTTTCATACTCATGTTTCCTTTGGTAAACTACTTTTACACTTTTAAACAATCATATAATAATAATTACCATTTTTGTTAAAACACAATACGTCGAATATGTATTTACTTTTAACAATTCATTAAAGACTTTTTATTCAAGTAATACACGGTGTTCAAGTTATTTTGCCGAACTTAGGCATGATTTATATGTGATAAGAGATCGAATGACTTTCACATATTATCACATAACTTTGAATTCATACAATGGTTTTATTCATTAATGAACATATCATTAAGTTGGGTATTTTAAAGGCATTTCAATATTTTACAAATGTTCATGCATTATCAATTAGTTTCAAAACAAGGATAATTTACACGTAATCGAACAAGAT
The DNA here is from genome assembly GCA_910589775.1 of Avena eriantha. NCBI lineage: Eukaryota > Viridiplantae > Streptophyta > Magnoliopsida > Poales > Poaceae > Avena > Avena eriantha. The sequence goes on from OU342744.1 coordinate 362,443,350, forward strand.
ATGAACACGAATAGAAATCATTCATAAAAGTAGAACAACTGTTTGTTACAAACTCATATGAATAACCGTCTCACAAAGTGTGAGACACACTAAAGAAGCTCATAATATTTTGATTACAATAGCTATCCAAAACATAAACTAAATGATAAATGTTGAGGGAGAGTGTCGTTGGCCATCATCATCATGCTCGCCATCAACACGCAACATCACCTCCTCTCTCGCAAGCACCTCTCATGCAGAAGGACCTGTTTTCAGCAAAACAGAACAAGTATCAAATATACTTAACACTGCAAATGTGTTTGCAAGATTATAACATTTATAAAATTGTATATCAAATATATACCTTTGTCATTGATGACCCTAGCAACATTTGGTGTTCAACCACCACATCTCTGAAATGTGATATGAACTCATGGGAATCCTGTGTTTCTGCGTCGCCTCTCATAATGCAAATCCTGACTTGTGCTTGGAAGCTTGGTGGCAGTGACCGCAGCACAACTCCTATTGCAAAAGAGCTCGCGAACCAGTTCTCCAGGAAATATACCAGACTCATGTATGCATCATATATGCTCAACAAGTGATCGTCCAGTGAGGAGCCTTCCTCCATCTTTATGGAGAGGAAGTCCCCCATCAGCTCATACTCTCATATGCGCACTTGTTCCACGAAATGTGTCATAAGCTATAGCATTACCGTATGATGGTTGACATTACCCACGACAGGCCACAGCTCGTCCACCATTCTGAAACACATTGTAACTGAAATGAAGGAGGCCATCTCCTGACGCTGATCGCGATCTTCCCGCTGCTCTAGGGTCTCTAGGTCCATTGTCTGATACAAATCCATTCCGTCGAGTCTATAGTCGACCACGTCATTCTCGCTAAGTAGAATGTGGAGACACGCAACCCATATAGAGAAGTTTGATCCATCTAATCTGAGCTTGTCTCCTTCTAACCAATCAATCGTCAACAGGAAAGGTGGCATCGGGGAGAACTTTTCTACATTTACAATTGCAAAAGGAACTTAGACTAAGTTTATAATTAAATGAGTTAATAATAACTCCACTCAGAAACACCTATCCCCATAAGGGCTCCTAGTGATAACACGACCCCTATCAGCCACATCTCCCCGGATCGTCACAACCATCAATGTGGGTTCAAGGGTGGACGCTAAACGTCGGTCACATCATTCATGTGACTCGTGCTCGATCTTTCGACCATCCGCATTCTGAGGCCATGTCTGCACATGCTAGGCTCGCCAACTCAACCTTAGTGTATTCGTTGTGCAACATGGCTTACACCCACTGTATGCGAACGTAGATATGTCTGAGACCCACGCCTGTACCATGGATCGCCTCATACCGAAGGAATTTCTTGGTGGTGCACACTAAGGGGAACACAATTGTTGGTAATTTTTAACAGGGATCATCTTATTAGGCTACCGTCGAGTATCTAATACTAGCACACAATAAGATATACAAACAATAACATTGAATGTAAATGCAATGTGATATGGTCCTTCATGTCGCGATCTCCATCTATCGTCACCGGATTCCGGCGCCAGGGTTCCGGCGCCGTAGACACCAGGGTACCGGTGTCTTTGCGGTGTGGTAGTCCATCACCTCTGTGACTATCTACTACTACGTAACATAACGTAATCACTTTACCTTTGTCACAACCATATCACAAGGCAACGCCCCCTACAAAACAGAGTTAGACACCTCTACTTTATCTTCGCATGTTTTACGTGGTTGAATGGGCTTTCGCACAAGAACCGTTCTTACCTACGAACTTTTAGCACAACGATGATCAAGTAGTTGTCTCTACTACACCCCTTTTGGGGCCCTCCATTGCAAATGGCATACCAACTAATCCGAGACAGACAGACACCCCCTAAGCCACTTTATACGGTACAAGCCGTATGTCAAGCGTGGACCAGTCTCGTGAATGAACGCGTAATGTCGGCTGGGGGTCGCTTCATCAAGCATTAATACGGTATACACAAGTACACGTGGGAGGGTAACAACTAAAAGATCAATACCCACACGCTACATCTCGTGTGTTCTACCCGTACTAGCATTACTACGCATAGATCTAGCTCTGATACCAATGTAGGGGTTTCGCGCATGAAAACAATAAATTTTTACCCTACGCTCCCGAACCCCTAATGCTGCTAGGACCTATCTATTACTAATATAGTAACAGGAGGCGCTTTTCATGAACTTACCCTTGAAGACCGAAAAGCGTTGTCAACGCTCAGTAGAGCGTGGTTGATGTAGACGAGCCGAAGCCGACCTCAAGGTCGTGATGAAGTCCTTATGCTCCTTTGGCTCCAACGCCTTGAATGCCTCAAGTGCGACACCTCACGGGGGAGTTACAAATGTATGGTGCCTGACGATGACTCCCGATTCCCCGATCCAGCAGTAGTTGCGGAAGTAGAGCTCCTGGATCTGAATCCCGCAGCGCGACGGCACTCTGCGGTGAAGATGTATCTCATTCGCGCATTCTGAACATGGGACCACGGTCACGAGAGAGAGAGAAAGAGAGAGAGAATATCAATTGGAGGTCTCCCCAAAAGTGAGAAGACCTTTATTGAATATTTTGTGTATTTATCTGGCCAAATACCCCCACTATATATAGGGGGAGGTGAGGTACTACCCCCCTCAAAGTCCCGGGGTGGGACTAAAGGAGAGGAGGGGGAGGGGGAGCCGCCGGCAGGCCCTAGTGGGCCTCGCACGGGGGAGGGGGGCTTGGCCCAGCTGGCCACCCCCTTGCCCCTTCTCCCCCTCTCCTTTCCCTAATGGGCCCTCTCCCTTCAGAGAATTGGCCCATTAAGCCCTTTGACTTTTTAATTGATTTTCTCTTTATTAAATAATTATGAATAATTGATTAAATCAATATTTAACATTCATTCACATATTATTCAATCTTTGTGGCTATGGAACACCTTCCACCTCCACTCCGGACATCCTCCAGACTTACCGAAACCCTTCTGGTTTTCTCTCTACTATTCTTTGGTGATTCTACCGATCCTATAAACACTCTCTAAGCATCATCAAACCCTTAAGCGTGACACCCTATGGTTTGGGAACACTCCAGACATGGTCGGGACACTCCCGGACCAATGATCAATAGAGGGACCTGGATGGCCATCTGACCCCTATGTGTTCCACGAAGATCTTTTGTCGTTTGAACCGGGACAGTCATGTCTTATTCCCTTTGCCTCTCGATACTTGCATTGCCCGAGATCTGATCAATGACATCACCATGTCGTGTTCAATCTCGTTACCGAACAATGCTACTTGACCCATTCTGACAAGTGATATCCCTATGATCAAATCACACGCTGTGCAGCTATTACATATAACTTCTCCGAGTGGGCCCTTGAGTATCTTTCCGTCACGTGGATGGACAAATCCCGCTCTTGACATATATTGCCTCTACAGTTTCCTCCGAGTACCTGAACACACCTTTATAGCCACTGTATTACCAAGTGTCACTTGATGCTATCAAAGCACTCTCGGGAGACAGTGATTGATATAGCCTCACGGTCTAAGGAATAGTTTACGAGGATCCATTTTAATCATCATAACTTGAACTTCATGACATGATCGGGTCATGATGTTTAGGTTGGGTATTGGTTCATCATCTCATTCTCAGAATGAGTTGACTCCATTTCCAACTAGCATAAATGCCACATGATCAGGAAATATGATCATCTGTTGACCAATGAACTAGTGACTAGAGTTTCACTAGGAACCATTGGTTGTTTATATATCACACGTGTAGTGATGTTTCCAATCAATACAGTTATAGCATAATATAAAACTTAATCATAAACTATATGAAATATGATAATAGTCCTTATTACTATTTGTCTCTAGGGCATATTTCCAACAGTGGGTTTGGTTTTGGTCGGCGCGGCTCCTAGATTGTGCGCAATCGAACGATCCACAAACATGTGCTTGGTCATGTCGACCAGCACCCAGATGTTTTTTAGCACTTGGTTTTTTTTAATTAGCTGATCTTGAAAGTTGGGGCATCTATTATAATCCTAGCCAGACATATCATTGGAAATAGTGTTGCGGTACTGCTTGTCCGAACGATCCCGTCTAGCCGCCATGCAGCCTACTCGACTACCCAGCCGACTCACACGTCCGGTTTGCTCATTAAGAAATTCAAAAGCGCATGTTCCCGCATGCGTCGTCTCGTGAATATCCCAGTCAGCTAAGCACATGTGTGTTTCTTCCGTATCTGCTGCTTGTCAGCTGCATCCTTTGTGTCTCAATTCTCAAGCTGCCTACAACTGCTGTTGATGCAGCCCGCCCTACAGACGCTTCTACATCTACACCAACAAGCCCCCCAAGTGGACCCAAGACTCGTGCCAGAGCCAAACTCCTCCAAGCTAAGGTGAACTCGCTCCTCTCCTCGTGCCAATTTGATACCTCCTTGGATGGTGTGCTACTTCATGCAACTACCCTATGCATCATCAGGTACGAAGCCTCGACACATCACCAAGCACACAAGGATGGTGAGCAAGGAGCAGAACATGAAGCAAATGCCGCTAGAGCTGCTCAGACCGGAGTCTCTGGTCTGCGCACACCGGAGTCTCCAGTCTGCGTACACTGGAGTCTCCGGCCTGCCAAAGTCTCTGGCCTAAAGACACCGGAGACTCCGGCCCTCTCTCCGGTCTGACCCCCTGCACCAGGCCTTGGGACAATCTGAAGGCCCCTCCGGAGGCTGGTCTGGAGGCTACACCGGAATCTCCGGCCTAGACCGGAGTCTCCAGTCCACCACACCGGAGTCTCCGGTCCGACCATCGCCAGGCATGAAAAGGCCTTTGGGCCTTCATCCCATGTACCCCTTAGTCCGTCCAGAACTTGTCTTTTATTCCTAAAGTACCCTTGTTTAAGTGGCTGGCCTATATATAGACCCCCACCTCCATTGTAAACCCTAGGCATGATATTGGAATTAGTGGAAACCACTTTGTGGGTCTATCTAATTCTTGCCTCATGCTACTTGACTAAGGAGTACCAATATCCCCAAACCTCGTTGGAGTTTGCATCCTGCCTCCGCGTTGTACAAGGCCTCGGCATCGGTGTCCCTTTTCCTAGACGTCAAGATCTCATCGAGTCTCCCATCTCGCCGTGCCGGTTCGAGAGAGAGTCCTCCGCCCGACGCCGAACCTAGGGATTGCGCCGGACCAGTCATCGCCGGCGTGAGCTATTGGTGTTTATCGTGGTTTTGCGTGTGTGTGCTCCTCGCGTTCTTCGTGCGTGTGTTCATCGTGTTCATCCTTCCCTCCTTCCCCCGCACTCTACCCTCGATTTGAAAGGGAATCGTGAAATATCGGGCCAACCTAGAGGTTTTCCCTCAACATATTGGTATCAAGAGCTTCGTTGCTCACGATTTCCCCCACAAATTTTTCTTCTATCCCCCAAAAATTCGAAAATCCCCAAAAAAGAGCCCCAAATTTGCCTTTGGATCGATCTCTTGATTTGGAGTGTTGTTTGTGGTTTTGATCCGACCAAACCTTGTCTTACGAGTTGGTCCAGCTTTATCCTGCGTTTTCCCAGCCCAATTTGGCCAATTTTTCGCGGATTTGAGGACCCAAGCCGTGGATTTCCGCTCAAGAACACGAGTAGTTCTCGATCTGACTCCAGACCGGAGTCTCCGGCCTACACACCAGAGTCCCCGGCCTACACCGGAGTCACCGGCCTACTCACACCGGAGTCTCCGGCCTGGACCGGAGTTTCCTGCCTGAAACCCCGGAGTCTCTGGCCTAACGCCTGATTTTGATAGTTTTTCCTCTAATCTTGCATTGGCTAATTTTCCTCTTGTTTGTTTGTGCCCGTGTGTGTGTCGCCAACTAACAACAAGCTTCTGCATCAACAACCCCCGCGCTCATCGACACCATGGCCCAGAACATCATCCCGCACCACCGACGCCAAGTTCATCATCAAAGAAGGTATAACTTGGGTCACCTTGTTAACCCCTATCTTCCTTTGTGTGTACCTATCCCATGAGAGTGGCTCATCTTGTGTTTGCTTGAGCATTGTGCATTTGTCCTTGGATAGTGAGAGTGCAAGAGCAATATCAAGTGTGACTAGGTAGCATCAAGGGCGAGCAAAAAAATACAAAAGAAAGAAAAAGATACAAAGAAAAAGCAAAAGAAAAATAGTCTCCCCTTGCAAAAGAGAGTCTCAGAGCTTGTAAGCAAGAGAGAAAGAAGAGCGCCCAAGGCAAGTGCACAAATCCGTTGCTCATTTTCCCTCTTTGCAAACGAGCCACAGTTTATCCTTGCATTGGCACGACAATGAGCTTAGTCTTCATTAGGACATTTTGTTTGCTCATTTTCATAGTCGTGTCAATCCCAACTTTCTCCACGTGTGTGTACATAGTCGTAGGTTTCCGTCACCCCTTTTGAGTTGTTGACCTTCGCCTTTGACTTGAGTTTTGATTGGATTTTACCCACTTTTGACTATCCCTTTTCTTTTGGTTGGTTCTTTGGTATTCCACAATCCTAACCTACCACAAACAAGCTTTTGAGAGTTAGTTCTTTGTTTAGTGTGAGTTCTCTTTGCATTTCCACTTTGCACGCTTATAGCTCTCACTTGTGGTTTCTAGTTTAGTGCAATCCCCAAGGTGAGGTACAAGGCTAACACCACCATATTCCACTTCCATATACAATACTTGTGCATTTTGCATGATGGATAGGCACGATGAGGCGAGCAAACCACCTCCCCACGAAGAAGACCAGGGACCGTACATGACACGCGCAAGTCACTTCATCGTTCGACAAGAGTTCCGTGAATGTTGCCAAGCCCTTGAGACCCGACAAGATGAAAATTTTGGCGAGACGCAAGCCGAGTTCAAGAACATCGACAACCGCTTCGATGGCCTCGAACGACAAATGCATGCAATGCATCACAACTTTAGCCACCAAAATGAAGCGCTCCAACGCTTAGTCGCCAAAACAAATGACAATCTTCGACGCCTCATCGATGGCATGGCAAGACCACGTTCACGCGCATCAAGCTCTTCAAGTTCTTCGCTTCGTCATGCACCTCTTCCACAAGATCTACATCCAAGTGCTACAAGACGCAATGATGCCCCCGTGGTTGAAGATGGAAGTTCTTCGAACTATGTACCTTCCCCACGGCACGCTGCAACGTCAAGCTATGATGGTGACCTCTCTTCAAGGCCATGAGCAAGGCAAGAAGTACACTGTCATCACACAAGGGCACTAGTGATCCAACAAGACCAACCACAAGAGGAACCACAAGCACAACCACAAGTGCAACCGCAAGGCTACCACCATCGACCACGACACATACTGGACACAACAAGTGATGACTCCAACTTGGAGAATCAAGCTCGTCATCGACGTGAAGCTCTCCAAGATCCTCCTCCTCGTCATCAACGTCATGAACGTCAACACCGACACCATGGTCATCATGAGGCGCCTCCCCGGCCTCAACCAAATTTGGAGCGTCCAGTGATACAAATTGAGCGGCGCCCACCACGTCAAGAGGCTCATGACCATGTTCTTCGCTGTGAGGCCCATGTGCCTAACCAACATCACCAATCGAGGAACGAGCCTCCTCTTCGTCATCAACCGCGTTAAGAGGCTCCACACCCTCGCCACCATGAGGCCCAAGCGCCTCAACCACGTTAACAACCGCGCCAAGAGCAAGAACAAGCTCCTCAACAACAATATCAAGAGCAAGCTCCGCAACAAGGACGCGAGAACCATGTTCCACATCCCCAACTACAAGATCATCAACAAGGTCACCAAGCTCGTCGCAATGCCTGCAACGATGAAGAAACTTTTGGCAAGCTCAAGTTCACAATTCCCAAGTTCACCGGATCCAATGACCCCAAAGAATACCTCTCGTGGACACTCAAAGTCGACAAGATCTTCCGCATGCACAACTATAGCAACGAGAAGATGGTCGACATGGCTTCGCTTGAGTTTGATGATTACGCCAACCTTTGGTGGGAACAAGTTCAGGTTGCTCGTGATGCAAGACAAGAACCGCCAATCACAACTTGGCATGACATGAAGGCTCACATGAGATCCCGGTTCGTCCCCGCGCACTACACGTGTGACCTCTTCAACAACCTTCAAGCGCTTCGTCAAGGGACAAAGACCGTGGAAGAGTACTTCAAGGAAATGGAACTCAACTTGATTCGCGCCAACATTGATGAGCGCATGGAGCAAACAATGACACATTTCCTTATTGGCTTCAATCACCCAATCAAGCGCATCGTCGAGTTCCAAACATACAACACCATGGTTGAGCTTGTGCACATCGCAACAAAGGCTGAACGTCAAGTGCAAGAAGATATCAAGTACAACAAGCCCAAGACATACTTCACCTCCAAGCAAGCTTCAACCGCTACACCAAAAAATTTCAATGGAAGCTCCTTAAGTACCTCCAAGCCTTCCTTCAAGCCCACACTTCCTCAAGGAAAACTGCCCCCATGTGGCAAGCAAGCAAAGAGTGATACACCTTTCAACGGTGAATGCTACAAGTGTGGAGGTAAAGGACACAAGTCGGCCGAAAGTGGAAACAAGAAAGTCTTGTTCATCCATGACAATGGTGATGAAGAGTACTTGAGTGAAGATGAGTTTGATGCTTGTGTCAAGGAAGCAATGGCAAGGCAACAAGTGGAAGATGACCAAGAACTCCTCATGTGTGAACATGACGCAAGTCCATCGCTTGTTGTCATAAGGATCTTGACCACTCAAGCACAAGAGCATGAAGACCAATGCTCCAATATCTTCCAGACACAAGCCGACATCAATGGCAAATCTATCAAGGTGATCATTGACGTAGGGAGTTGCCACAACCTTGCTAGCACCGAGTTGTGTGAGAAGCTCAACCTCACCCTCCATCCGCACAAGCACCCCTACCATGTGCAATGGCTAAGTGACCAAGGGTCCGTCAAGATCAAGCATACCATATCGGTCTCCTTCGCCATTGGTCCTTACAAAGACACGGTGGAGTGTGATGTGGTTCCTATGACAGTTTGCCACATGCTTCTTGGTCGACCATGGCAATTTGACAAGGCTGCTCAACATGATGGTCGCGCCAATGTATACACCTTCAAATGGCTCAACAAAACATGTGTTTTGCAACCGATGACTCCTAGCCAAATAATTGCGGACAATGCAAAGGCTTTAGCGAGGGTGCAAAGCACAACACCTACTTGTGAGAAGAGCAGTGAGAGAGAGAACCACCTCATAGTGAGTGAGAGCCACAAGACAAACTCGAGTGAAAAAACTAAGAGTGTTCTCCTTGCCACCAAAAGTGAGATGAGAGATGTTCGGAACAACCCATCCATCTTGCACTATGTCCTCCTTTGCAAGGGACTGGCGCAAGGAACTAATGAATTAACAAATATTCCTCCATCTTTGATGAATGTTTTGCAGGAATTCAAGGATGTGTTCCCCGAAGAGCTTCCACATGGACTACCTCCTCTTCGCGGAATCGAACATCGCATTGACCTCATTCCCGGGGCACCACTTCGCAACCACGCTGCTTACCGCACGAACCCGGAGGAGACGAAGGAGATCGAACGTCAAATCAACCAACTCGTCTCCAAAGGTTTGATCCAAGTTAGCACTAGTCCAAGTGCCGTACCCGTGATTCTTGTTCCAAAGACGGATAATACGTTACGATTATGCATGGACTGTCGTCCAATCAATGCTATGACCATGCGTTATCGACATCCCATACCACGTCTCAATGACATGCTTGATGATATGGTTCAGCAAGATTATGATCAGTTGCATAAAGTGCACAAATAGCTTCTAATCCAGGAATTTTAACATCAAGATTGGTTAATAGCATGTTCTTCCTAGATAGAGCATCAGCAACAACATTCTCTTTTCCCTTTTTATAGTTAATGATGTAAGGAAAAGACTCAATGAACTCAACCCATTTAGCTAATCTTCTATGCAAGTTTGATCGAGCTTTCAAGTATTTCAACCCTTTGGCCACAAATAATTTTGCCAAACTTCAAGTACTCTAACAAGTGCATACAATTCTTTATCATGGATTGAATAATTCAAATGCGCACCAGTCAATTTCTTAGAAAAATAAGCTATAGGCCGACCCTCTTGCATCAAAACGCCACCTATGCCTATACCACTAGCATCACATTCAACTTCAAATTGCTTCGAAAAATCAGGTAATGCAAGCAATGGTGCAGAAGTAAGCAAACGTTTCAATGTATCAAATACAATGTCTTGGGTCACACCCCATACAAAAGGCACACCTTTCTTTGTCAAATCATTTAATAGTGCAGCAATGGTGCTAAAATCTTTCACAAAGCGCCTATAGAAACCAGCGAGACCGTGGAAACTACGCACTTGACTTACATTCATTGCAGTAGGCCAATTCTGAATTGATTCAATTTTAGATTGATCTACCTCTACTCCATGCTTAGAAAAAACAAATCCTAGGAATATGACCTTATCTTTTGCAAAAGTACACTTCTCAAGATTAGCATACAGTTTATTATCACGTAACACTTGCAAAACTTGTCTAATATGAGTGTAATGTTCAGATTCGGTGTGGCTGTATATGAGTATATCATCAAAGTAAACAACCACAAAACGACCAATAAACTCTCTCAAAACATGATTCATCAAACGCATGAAAGTACTAGGTGCATTAGTAAGACCAAATGGCATGACTAACCACTCATACAAGCCGAATTTAGTTTTGAAAGCAGTTTTCCATTCATCCCCTTCTTTCATCGTAATTTGATGATAACCACAACGCAAGTCAATTTTAGAGAAAACAGCAGCACCACTCAATTCATCTAGCATATCCTCTAAGCGTGGAATAGGATGACGATATCGAATAGTGATGTTATTAATCGCTCTACAGTCAGCACACATGCGCCATGTACCATCTTTCTTAGGAACTAAAATAACAGGAACAGCCCAAGGGCTAAGAGAAACACGAATGTACCCTTTATCCAGCAACGCTTGTACTTGCTTCTGAATTTCCTTAGTTTCTTCGGGATTAGTCCTGTAAGGTGCACGGTTGGGAAGTGTGGCGCCAGGAATGAGGTCCACTTGATGTTCTATACCACGCAATGGAGGCAAACCTGCTGGTACGTCTTCTGGAAACACATCCCCAAAGTCCTGCAAAACAGAAGAGACACCAAGAGAAATAGGGGTCATGTCGTTTGAAACCAATACCTCGCCCTAATACATGAGCACAAGTGGCATGGCTATAGGATCCTCACGAAACTCTCTCATATCCTCCTTGGTGGCTAGTATCAATAACCCAGGCACTCTCTCACTTTTCGTTATATCACTCAATTTAGGCTCAATTACATCAGGAACAGTTGTTACACAGTCTCGCCGAGTCGCAGTATCTTCCTTCAAGTTCACCTCTATCTTCTGGCGAGAATCATTCACAATTTCTTGTGGTGTCACTGGCTGCATAGTAATCTTCTTTCCTTTGAATTCCAAGTGATATGTATTGGCTCGGCCATTGTGTTGCACATGGCGATCATAGAGCCAGGGCCGACCTAATAGTAGGTGACAAACATTCATAGGAACCACATCAAAATCAATAGAATCTTTGTATGGCCCTATTTGAAAATTCACACGTACCATATGATTTACGTTCATCTCACCATTGTTGCTCAACCATTGTATGTAGTATGGCTTGGGATGAAGTAAGTATGTCAAATTCAGTTTGGCACATAGTTCCTTACTTGCAAGATTTCTGCAGCTACCTCCATCAATAATGACCTTGCAAGCTTTATTTGGTCCAACTAGAGCTTTTGTTTGGAACAAGTTGCAACGCTGGGATTCCTCTACCGCTTGCACACTAAGTACACGTGAAGACATGATAATGGTTGGTGCACGCTCAGCATATGCATCAGCACCATCCTCGCCATCATCAATATCATCGACAGAAGCTTCATCTCCACTCTCTACTTCTCCTTGTTCGTTGACAAACATAACCTTGATGTTTAGACAATCCTTCTTGTAGTGACCTCTACCTCCACAAGTATGGCACACCACATCACGAGTATGTGCCGTAGACGTATTGGAACCCGAGCTAGCAACAGGAGCAGCATGTTTCCGAGCATTAGAACCAACTGAAGGTGTACTTGCTGGTTTGGTCGATGGTGTAAACGGAACAACAGCTGGTGGCGCGGCTGTAGTAGGAGTAGATCTGGCCGAAAATCTGCTAGAGGATGGAAAACGAGTGCGTGACTTCGCCTCTTCTGCCAACTAGGATTCGGCCTCTCTAGCATGGTGCAATAGCTCATTCATTGTTTAGGAATCGCTGCATGGTCATCTCAATGGACTCATACTTGTGATGACGCACTATGCTCTTGATTGGCAACTTCAGATTGTTTAGGAATCGCTGCATGGTCATCTCAATGGACTCACGAACTCGAGCATGCTGCATAAGTAGCTACATCTCCATGTAGTACTCATCTACTGTCATTGTGCCTTGCTTCAATTGCGTCAATTTATCAAAAACTGATCGCAAGTAGTTGGTTGGTACGAAACGACCTTTCCTGATTTGCTTCATCTCGCGCCAATCCATCACAGGAAGTTCATTGTCCTCCCTCCTATGTTGCACAAGAGCATCCCACCAACGCAAAGCATGCCCATCAAATTTAGATGCTGCAAGCTTGACCTTCTTATCTTCTGGATAGTCAAATAAGAGCCAGAGTTTCTCAATCTTCAACTCCCATGTAAGGTAATCTTCAGGTTCAATGGAAGCATCAAACTTAGGAATTGAAAATTTTGTCTTGCCCACACCATCATCAGCTTGGTTGGGCACACGTTGACCACGCCCAATGGGGACAAACCCACGACCATGAGCAGGTGCATGGACAGGGGGAATAGCACGTTCCCTGCCAACATGTGGAGCAGCATCTACAACGCTACCCTCATCAAAATCATCAAAGGCATCATCATGTTGAGGCTCTTCCCTTCTATGTAATGCGGCTGTCAAACCCTCAATGGACCGCTGCAAAGTGGTGACATTGACATTGAGTGTAGCCTCTTGCGTTTGGATAGTATCAACCATTCCAACATGCTGATCCAATCTCATATTCATATCCTGGAGATTCTTGTCAATGGCATATGTCGAGTTAGTAAACACATGTGTCAAGTGAGACTTCAAAGCCTCATATTCACGCCAATTAACAAGCTCCTCATCCTTCTTTTTCTGCATCACAACATCATCATCACTAGAAGACATGATTAGTAGGTTAGTGCAAAAATAAAAATCTGTATGGTGGAACTCTCACAGCTCACTCACAACTAATAAGAAAGGAGATCTTACCGTTCCAAAGTGAATAGAGATACTCTACCAAACGAAATCAAAGACTGATGCACTTGATGTGATGAAGTGAATATCAAAGGTATAGAGAACGATCGCAGGGCACACAGGTTATTTGTGGTGGAGCTATATGTATGGTATCCTAACTACACCGCAAACAAGTCCTAGTGCTGATCGGACAAATACCCAAGAAACACACACGTGGAGAAAACCGTGGCAATGCAAATATGAAGGGTGTTGCACTAAGCTCGAGAGACACTAGCAAATGTCAACGTAACCAGGCACAAGATTGCTCAATCTACCGGTACACAAAGGTATCACTAGGCCTCTTGCTCAAATTCTCTTTTTCCACAATTTTTCTTTTTCTTTTGTATAGCTCTTTCTTTTGCTTTTTCTGTTGCTATATTGCGTTTTTCTCTTTTTTTTTTGACTTTATAGATCACACACGGCCAATTACAAAGTACAGCACCAAAATCCTAAGAGCAGCCTGTAGGAGCGGAAACTAGTCTCAATAGGCAAGTTCCTACACCTATGTAGTAGATTGGCTGTGGCTAAGGGTTTTGGAAAAGTGTAAATCGATCACACTTTGTAATTATGGTGTCGTGGCAGAAAAACAGCTCAAAATCCTATCGTGGCAGAACTTGTGTCGCGGCAGAAAAGCAGCACGAAATTGTGCCGCGGTAGGAAAACGGATCCGTGGTAGACACGGAGTCGCGGCAGAGAAACAGGCCGTTTCTGTGCCACGCAGAGTCGGTAGAATGTTTTTTTAATTCTGACTCGGCCAAGAGTAGATGACTAGGACTCTTAGAGTAGATCGGATCTGACTTGATGGTGGCGGAAACAATGGTGGAAATAGACTAAAAACGACTAGAAAACAAATTTACGAAGAACAGATCTAGATCTAAACTAAAGGATGAACACGACCAGCAACTATTACTCATCTATGATGCAATCTAGTCTATGACAACTCTTTTTGTGGGGCTTTTTTCTGTATAGGACTAAAAACACTCACTAATCTATGGATGGATTTGTGGATTCTTACCGAGGCAATGAGGAAATCTGATACCAAGATGATATGGGGTGGCCCGATCTTCTCAGGAAGCACTTGTCGATGGTGATGGTGGATGATAGATAACTAGCCTATAGCTATGAACTCTCCCGCTTGATCCCTAATGCCAATGCAACAACTCTCGAACCTTGTAGGATATTCACAACACCATGCTCTTGCCCGCGAACGGTAGTATGTAATCTACTAATTCCTAATGGAACAACAGATCACACTCAATTATAGTTGGTAGATTCGAACAAAGGGTAATTCCAGAGGTTCTATGAAAGAAACAACTCCAAAATATTTTAACGTGGTCTCAAACCCTAAACTACAGCGCCCCCATATATTTAAGGACTAAGGGCCAGTGGCTACGACTAGGAATAACAGTTCGACTCAACCTAGGCTAAGATACAACCGACTCAAGGTGGGGCGGCTCAGGGCGCGCAGGCCTACTCTGCCGTGGCAGAGTTGGACCCGGTTTCTCTGTCGCAGCAGGCTGCCGCGGCAGAAAACTGTGTGATCCCTCGACCATGTGTTGATCTTCTCGTGGAGTGCTCCTTGCGCTTCCTCCCTCTCCTCCCTCGCGCATTCCTCATTGATCAACACGCCATGTTCCTTCAGCTCCTCGCTCCGTGCTATGCCTTCTTCTCCTAAGTACCTGATAATACAATAATTCAAAGACTTAGGCAGTATAAAATTCTCATTAATTAAAACACCAGGTTCATTAAGAAACAAGTTCACATGTTGTTCTAGTAGCTTAGCACGAGCTCTTGTGATTGGTCCAATCCTTATCTCATTGGATTGATCCTTCTTTGCAATTGGAACATCTTCATTAGCAATTGGGGTAGGTGTAACTGTAGGGATGTCCTCGTCATAACCTATCGAGAGTAGCTCATCTTGTGTTTGCCGAAGCATTGTGCACTTGCTCTTGCATAAGTCATAGTGTAGAGGCAATAGCAAAAATTTGACTCCATACCATAGCAAAGAAAGAGGTACAAAAAAATCTTATAAGCAAAAGAAAAAGAGAAAGATACCAATACAAAAGAAAGTCCAAAGCTTCTAAGCAAGAGTGCGAGCAAGAGCAAGGCAAGCGTACAAATCCGTTGCTTCTCCCTATTTTGGCAAACGGGCTACGGTCTCTCCTAGTGTTGGCACGACACCGAGCATTAGTATTCGGTAGGACCAATTTTGTTCATTGCTCATTTTCATAGTCGTGTTAGCCACATTAATCTACACTGTGTGTGTATAGTCGTAGGTTCTCGAAACCCTTTTGACCTTTTCCTTTGACTTTGTTTTTGGTTGGATTTTACCCACTTTTGACAATAACCTTTTCGTTTGCTTGTTCCATTTGCTATCCACCTTCCGATCCATCCACCATAGGCCTTTGTGTGTGTGTATCTTGTGTATTCGCTTTGCTCCCGGCAAGAACAACCTTTTCCAATTTTTGACTTGGTGACGCAAGGTAGCACATACCATACCACCAATACCACCCTTGTTTCACTTGTGGTCAAATAACATGTCTAGGGAAAGCGGAGAAAGTGGAGATGGCAACTTCAACAACCAAGATGGTTTTGCCACGCGCCACAACTTGTGGGTGCAACACCAAGAATTCAATGCCCAATTTGAGAGGCTTGAGAACCGGCTTGATGAAACTTTTCAAGAATTCGACTACCTTGACAGGCAATGCCAATTGGAGCACAATGCTCAATTCCAAGGTCTTCACCAAGCTATTCCTAACCTCGGCAACCGTCATGGACACCATTCAAGCTCGTCAAGTTCGTCTCGCGCGCGCTCCTCAAGTCATCATGGCAACCCCTCGCGCTCCCATTCTCATCATGGAGAACCCCACCACCACAATGGGGAACATCAAGCTCGTCATCGCCATGAACAAGTGGTTGAGCCACAACATCAACAACCGCACCACGCAAGATGTCAGCGACACCATGATCACCAAGCGCATCCACAACACCAAGAACAACATGGTCGCCCTCCACAACAAGCTATGGTACAAGCGCCACCACCACCCCAAGAGCAAGAACGCCATGGTGAACACAACCGCGTTGATAGGCGCCAACACCCGAACCATGACCATCGCCATCAACAACAAGTGCATCGAGAACCATAATGGGATACGAGTGATGATGACGAGGATGCATACCATGCGCGACACAACAACCTCTACTGATGTAGCCCGACTTTCAGTCATTACCACATCATGGTCTCCAACTTAGGCCAAGACGTCAAGACCTTCTCCAAGGTGTTCTTCCCTCTCCGCGTGGGATCGAGGGAGCACGTTGACCGATCTTTCCTTACGAGGATTCTATCGGACCAGTGGCCACCGGTGAGAGCAATCGGCCTTGTATCGTGTGATTTTTGCATGTGTTCATCGTGTTCTTCGCGAGATGTGCGTCCGCTTCCGCTACCTTCTCCCTTTCCCCTCGCTTTCCCATCGATTTGACCACGAGATCTGTGAAGATCAGGCCACCCACGGGGTTACCCCATAACATCTGGTATCACTAGCTTTTGGTTGCCACGGATTTCTCCTCGATTTGGTCTTTTTCCCCATAAATTCGAAAATTCCACCAAAAACAGCCCCAATTCGTGTTTTGGATTGATCTGTGATTTGAGTGCGTTTTGGTAGGTTTTGATCCGTGGATTACTTGTTGAACTTGTTGACCTACCTTCCCCTGTGTTCCCATGGCCTAATTCCTTGATTTCTCCCACCAATTTGGTGTTTTAGTTTGAGTTTTTCCACCAAAATCACGTCCCGGATGAGTTCTGCACGTCCTGGAACCTCCGGACCAGAGATTCCGCCCCCCGGACCGGAGACTCCAGCCCAGACCGGAGATTCCGGCCTCCAGACCGGAGATTCCGGTCCAGATCGGAGTTTCTGGCAAAGTCTCCGCCCCCACTGCTCACAGCAAATCTGTTTAGCCGTTTTGGGCATAACTTCTGCATACGAACTAGGATTTTGGTGTTCTTTAGCTCGTTCTGAAGAGGAGAAAGAGATCTACATCATCATCTCTGTTGTTCATGCTATCTACTCCATCCAAATTCCGTGAGCAAGGTGGAATCCACCAATAAAGGGTGAAGATCGACGACGAAAGGTATAAAAATTCCGCGACTTCTCCCCACTTGCATTCCTTTGTGAGCTACACTATCTTTGCATTCAACAAACACGTATTGAGACTAGTTCCTCCTATGATTGCTTGGGCTATGCACATTTGATAGTTGTAGAATTCCGAGCAAAAGTTGTGAGCGCTATCTCATATAGTTATCTTGTATAGTTGTTGGTACAAAGAAGAGGCAAGTGAAAAAGAAAAGAAAAGAGGCAAAAAAATAGAAAAAGAAAAAGAAAGAAAGAAACAAGTGCCTCACAAAATAGGAAGCGCAAGCTTGATGAACATATCTTGTAGCCCACCAATTTTGTGCAATCGAACTAGCGTCTGTCCTTGCACTTGTGCGACACGAGCTTATAGTCTTCGCTAGGTAATCATTTGGTTCTTAGCTCACTTTCTCCGTCGCTCAAGTCCCATTCCTATCTTATGGATTGACTTGTTTGCTTTGTGATCATCGTGGTTCTTTACTTGCCATTACAATATCTTGATTTCGGATTGTTCTTGGACACACCACCTTCCATACCTATCCACCATAAGCTTTGTGTGTGTGTGTTTTTTAGTGGTTAGTTGTTTTTGGTGTTCCGTGTGAACTTCACTTTGCTTGGTTTTGATTGCTCTCAAGTGTTGCCACGATACTATCTTCCAAGGTAAAGTAAGGTTTGACGTTGCATCCCTAACCCCTACCACTTCCATATACACCACTTGGTCTTGTGAATCATGTCTAGGAACTCCGGAGCCGACGATGATTTCTATGAAGAATCCACGATGAGCCACCATGCATATGCCTCCACAAGCATGGATGACATGATGGAACACTACACCGACAATGGCTCCGCATGCTTTGAGGACCCCATTGCACCTATGATGACTCCACATGCATGGAAGACATGGAGAACGTCATCAACTATGGCTCCTCAAGCATGGTGATGAGGACATCCCTACACTTGCACCTACCCCAATTTCTAATAAAGATGTTCCAATTGCAAAGAAGGATCAATCCAATGAGATAAGGATTGGACCAATCACAAGAGCTCATGCCAAGCTACTAGAACAACAGGTGAACTGGTTTCTTAATGAACCTGGTGTTTTAATTAATGAGAATTTTATACTACCTAAGTCTTTGAATTATTGCATGATCAGGTACTTAGGAGAAGAAGGCGTAGCACGGAGCGAGGAGCTAATGGAACAAGGCGTGTTGATCAATGAAGAATGCGCGAGGAAGGAGAGGGAGGAAGTGCAAGGAGCTGTCCAAGACGAAGATCAACGAGAGGAGCAAGTTCTCTGCCGCGGTAGAGAAAAGCATCAGTTCTCTGCCACGGCAGCTGCCGCGGCAGGAAAACCGAGTCCATCTCTGCCACGGCAGGCTGCCGCGACAGAGAAAGCGACTGAAACTTTGCCACGGTAGAGTCAAGTGGCCGAACCCTTTATTAGGTCGGTTTGTATCTAGTTGGGTGGGACCAACTCGGATCCCACCTTAGGCCGCCGCACTCCCAGACTCATAAATAGATGGGGCGCACTAGTTTAGGGTTGAAGACCACGTTAAAATATTTTGGAGTTGTTTCTTTCATAGAACCCCTGGAATTACCTTGTGTTCGAATCTACCAACTATACTTGAGTGTGATATGTTGTTCCATTGGGAATTAGTAGATTGCATACAACCGTTCGTGGTCACGGCTACGTGCACAAGAGCGTGGTGTAGTGAATATCCTACAAGGTTCGAGAGCTGTTGCATTGGCGTCAGGGATCGAACGGGAGTGTTCATAGCTACATGCTAGTTATCTATCATCCACCATCATCACTGCCATCCGCTTGCTGAGAAGATTGGGCCACCCCATATCATCTTGGTATCAGATTTCCTCGTTGCCTCGGTAAGCATCCACAAATCCATCCATAGATTAGAGAGTGTTTTTAGTCCTATACAGAAAAAACCCCACAAAAAGAGTTGTCATAGACTAGATTGTATCGTAGACGAGTAATAGTTGCTGGTCGTGTTCATCCTTTAGTTTAGATCTAGATCTGTTCTTCGTAGATTTGTTTTCTAGTCAATTTTTAGACGATTTCCACCATTGTTTCCGCCACCATCAAGTCAGATCCGATCTACTCTAAGAGTCCTAGTCATCTACTCTTGGCCGAGTTGGAATAAAAAAAAATTCCTACCGACTCTGCCGCGACACAGAAACGACCCGTTTCTCTGCCGCGAGTCTTGTTCTGCCACGACTCGGATTCGCTGCCGCGGCACGTTTTTGACGTGTTTTTTTTGCCGCGGCAGGATTTTCTGCCACGACACGATTTTTGTCTGTTTTTCTGCCACGGCAGGAATTCTTACAAAGTGTGATAAAATTTGCACTTTTCCTTAACCTTAGCCACAACCAATCTATTACATAGGTGTAGGAACTTGCCCATTTTGACTAGTTTCCGCTCCTACAGGCAGCTCTTAGGATTTTGGTGCTGTACTTTGTAATTGGCGGTGTGTGATCTATAAAATCAAAAAAAGAAAAAGAAAAAAAGCAATATAGCATCAGAAAAAGCAAAAAAAAAGCTATTCAAAAGAAAAAGAAAAATTGTGGAAAAAGAGAATTTGAGCAAGAGGCCTAGTGATATCTTTGTGCACCGGTAGATTGAGCAATCTTGTGCCTGTTTACTTTGAGCTTTGCTAGTGTCTCTCGAGCGTAGTGCAACACCCTTCATAGTTGCATTGCCACGTTTTTCTCCACATGTGTGTTTCTTGGGTATTTGTACGATCAGCACTAGGAGTTGTTTGCGGTGTAGTTAGGATACCATACCTACAGCTCCACTATAAATAACCTGTGTGCCCTGCGATCGTTCTCTATACCTTTGATATTCACATCATCACATCAGTGCATCAGTTTCTGATTTTGTTTGGTAGAGCATCTCTATTCACTTTGGAACGGTAAGATCTACTTTGTTATTAGTTGTGAGTGAGCTGTGAGAGTTCCACCCTATAGATTTTGATTTTTGCACTAACCTACTAATCATGTCTTCTAGTGATGATGATGTTGTGATGCAGAAAAATAAGTATGAGGAGCTTGTTAATTGGCGTGAATATGAGGCTTTGAAGTCCCACTTGACACGTGTTTTTACTAACACGACAGATGCCATTGACAAGAATCTCCAGGATATGAATATGAGATTGGATCAGCATGTTGGAACGATTGATACTATCCAAACGCAAGTGGCTACGCTCAATGTCAATGTCACCACTTTGCAGCGGTCCATTGAGGGTTTGACAGCCGCATTACAAAGAAGGGAAGATCCTCAACATGATGATGCCTTTGATGATTTCGATGAGGGTAGCGTTGTGGATGCTGCTCCACATGTTGGCAGGGGACGTGCTATTCCCCCTGCCCATGCACTTGCTCATGGCCGTGGGTTTGCCCCTCTTGGGCATGCTCAGCGTGTGCTCAACCAACCTGATGATGGTTTGGGCAAGCCAAAATTCTCAATTCCTAAGTTTGATGGTTCCATTGATCCTGAAGACTACCTCACATGGGAGTTGAAGATTGAGAAACTCTAGCGCTTATTTGACTATCCAGAAGATAAGAAGGTCAAGCTTGCAGCATCTGAATTTGATGGTTATGCTTTGCATTGGTGGGATGCTCTTGTGCATCATAGGAGGGAGGACAATGAACTTCCTATGATGGATTGGCGTGAGATGAAGCAAATCATGAAGGCTCTTTTCGTACCAACCAACTACTTGCGGTCCGTTTTTGATAAATTGACGCAATTGAAGCAAGGCACAATGACAGTAGATGAGTACTACATGGAGATGGAGCTGCTTATGTAGTGTGCTAGAGTTCGTGAGTCCACTGAGATGACCATGCAACGATTCCTAAACAATCTGAAGTTGCCAATCAAGAGCATAGTACGTCATCACAAGTATGAGACCATGAATGAGCTATTGCACCATGCTAGAGAGGCCGAATCCTAGTTGGCAGAATAGGCGAAGTCACGCGCTCGTTTTCCATCCTCCAGCAGATGTTCGGCTAGATCTACTCCTCCTACAGCCACGCCACCAGCTGCTTCTCCGTTTACACCATCGGCCAAACCAGCAAGTACACCTTCGTTTGGTTCTAATGCTCGGAAACCCGTTGCTCCTGCTGCTAGCTCGGGTTCCAACATGTCTACTGCACGTACTCGTGATGTGGTGTGCCATACTTGTGGAGGTAGAGGTCACTACAAGAAGGATTGTCCAAACAGCAAGGTTATGTTTGTTAACAAACAAGGAGAAGTAGAGAGTGGAGATGAAGCTTCTGACACTGATATTGATGACAGCGAGGATGGTGCTGATGCATATGCTGAGCGTGCACCAACTATTGTCGTATCTTCACGTGTACTTAGTGTGCAACCGGTTGAGGAATCCCAGCGTTGCAATTTGCTCCAAACAAAATCTCTAGTTGGACCTAACAAAGCTTGCAAGGTAATTATTGATGGAGGTAGCTGCAGAAATCTTGCAAGTAAGGAACTATGTGCCAAACTGAATTTGACACTTACCTCATCCCAAGCCATACTACATACAATGGTTGAGCAACAATGGTGAGATGAAGGTAAATCACATGGTACGTGTGAATTTTCAAATAGGGCCATACAAAGATTCTATTGATTTTGATGTGGTTCCTATGACAGTTTTTCACCTACTATTGGGTCGGCCTTGGCTCTATGATTGCCATGTGAAACACAATGGCCGAGCCAATACATATCACTTGGAATTCAAAGAAAAGATGATTACTATGCAGCCAATGACACCACAAGAAATTGTGAATGATTCTCGCCAGAAGATAGAGGTGAACTTGAAGGAAGATACTACGACTCGGCGAGACTTGAAGGAAGATACTGCGACTCGGCGAGACTGTGTAATTGAGCCTAAATTGAGTGATATAACAAAAAGTGAGAGAGTGCCTGGGTTATTGATACTAGCCACCAAGGAGGATATGAGAGAGTTTCGTGAGGATCCTATAGCCATGCCACTTGTGCTCATGTATTAGGGCGAGGTATTGGTTTCAAACGACATGACCCCTATTTCTCTTGGTGTCTCTTCTGTTTTGCAGGACTTTGGGGACGTGCATCCGGAAGATGTACCCGCAGGCTTACCTCCATTGCGTGGTATAGAACATCAAGTGGACTTGATTCCTGGCGCCACACTTCCCAACCGTGCACCCTACAGGACTAATCCCGACGAAACTAAGGAAATTCGGAAGCAAGTACAAGCATTGCTGGATAAAGGGTACATTCGTGTTTCTCTTAGACCTTGTGTTGTTCCTGTTATTTTAGTTCCTAAGAAATATGGTACATGGGGCATGTTTGTTGACTGTAGAGCGATTAATAACATCACTATTTGATATCGTCATCCTACACCACGCTTAGAGGATATGCTAGATGAATTGAGTGGTGCTGTTGTTTTCTCTAAAATTGACTTGCGTAGTGGTTATCATCAAATTAGGATGAAAGAAGGGGATGAATGGAAAACTTCTTTCAAAACTAGATTCGGCTTGTATGAGTGGTTAGTCATGCCGTTTGGTCTTACTAATGCAGCTAGTACTTTCATGCGTTTGATGTATCATGTTTTGAGAGAGTTTATTGGTCGTTTTGTGGTTGTTTACTTTGATGATATACTCATATACAGCCACACCGAATCTGAACATTGCACTCATATTAGACAAGTTTTGCAAGTGTTACGTTATAATAAACTGTATGCTAATCTTGAGAAGTGTAAATTTGCAAAAGATAAGGTCATATTCCTAGGATTTGTTGTTTCTAAGCATGGAGTAGAGGTAGATCAATCGAAAATTGAATCAATTCAGAATTGGCTTACTCCAATGAATGTAAGTCAAGTTCCGTAGTTTCCACGGTCTCGCTGGTTTCTGTAGGTGCTTTGTGAAAGATTATAGCACCATTGCTGCACCATTAAATGTTTTGACAAAGAAAGTTGTTCCTTTTGTATGGGGCGCGGCCCAAGACATTGCATTTGATACATTGAAACGTTTTGCTTACTTCTGCACCATTGCTTGCATTACCTGATTTTTTGAAGCAATTTGAAGTTGAATGTGATGCTAGTGGTATAGGCATAGGTGGCGTTTTGATGCAAGAGGGTTGGCCTATAGCTTATTTTTCTAAGAAATTGACTGGTGCTCGTTTCAATTATTCAATATATGATAAAGAATTGTATGCACTTGTGAGAGTACTTGAAGTTTGGCAACATTATTTGTGGCCAAAGGAATTCATCATACATTCTTATCATGAAGCTTTGAAATACTTGAAAGCTCAATCAAACTTGCATAGAAGATTAGCTAAATGGGTTGAGTTCATTGAGTCTTTTCCTTACATCATTAACTATAAAAAGGGAAAAGAGAATGTTGTTGCTGATGCTCTATCTAGGAAGAATATGCTCTTAACCAATCTTGATGTTAAAATTCCTGGATTAGAAGCTATTTGTGCACTTTATGCAACTGACCATGATTTTACTGAACCATATCGTTTATGTGCTCTTAGAAACGCATGGGATAAGTATCATATACATGATGGATATTTGTTTCGAGCTAACAAACTATGTATTCCAGAATCGTCGGTGCGTTTGTTTTAGTGCAGGAATCACATGCTGGTGGTTTGATGGGTCACTTTGGGCGTGAGAAGACGTTGCTCATGCTCGCTGATCACTTTTATTGGCCCAAGATGAGGCATGATGTGTACAGATTTGTGAGCAGATGCATTACTTGCCACAAGTCGAAATCCAAGCTGAAGCCTCACGGTTTGTATACACCTCTCTCTGCACCGACTACTCCATGGGAAGACATTAGTATGGATTTTGTTCTAGGTCTACCTAAAACTCAGAGAGGTCATGATTCAATATTTGTGGTAGTGGATAGGTTCTCTAAAATGGCTCATTTTATTGCCTGCCACAAAAGCGACAATGTGTCGCATGTTGCTAACCTGTTTTTCAGGGACATCGTGAGATTACATGGAGTACCTAAGATGATTGTTTCTGACCGTGATGTGAAGTTCATGAGCTACTTTTGGAAGACCTTATGGGGGAAGCTAGGAACGAAGCTACTGTTCAGTACTACATGTCATCCCCAAACAGGTGGTCAAACAGAGGTGGTGAATAGAACATTGTCACAGTTGCTAAGGACCATGATTAAAAAGAATCTGCGGTAGTGGGAAGAGTGGTTGCCACCTGTTGAGTTTGCTTACAACAGGGCTGTGCATTCAACTACTCAGCTTTGTGCTTTTGAGGTGGTCTATGGCTTCAAGCCTTTGACGCCACTTGATATGTTGCCTCTGCCATTACATGAGAGAGTTGATATGTAGGCATCAAAACGTGATGATTATGTGAAGAAAATACATGAGAAGACTCGAGAGGCTATTGAGAAGAAAGGCAAGAACATTGTTGCTGCAAGGAATCAAGCAAGAAAAGAAGTGTAATTTGATCCTAGAGATATGGTTTGGGTGCATCTACGCAATGACAGATTTCCACTATTTCGCAAGTCCAAGTTGAAGCCACGTGGTGGTGGTCCTTATAAAGTGCTAACCAAAATTAATGATAATGCCTACTCAATTGATATACCTATTGAGGAGTTTGGTGGTGCTAGCAACAGCTTCAACGTTGCTGATTTGTCACCATATGCTGGAGAAGACCTTGGAGCGTCGAGGTCGACGCCTTTCGAAGGGGGGGAGATGATGAGGACATCCCTACAGTGACACCTACGCCAATTGCTAATAAAGATGTTCCAACTGCAAAGAAGGATCAATCTAATGAGATAAGGATTGGACCAATCACAAGAGCTGGTGCCAAGCTACTAGAACAACAGGTGAACTTGTTTCTAAATGAACCTGGTGTTTTAATTAATGAGAATTTTATACTACCTAAGTCTTGGAACTATTGCATGATCGGGTACTTAGGAGAAGAAGGCGTAGCACGGAGCGAGGAGCTAATGGAACAAGGCGTGTTGCTCAATGAAGAATGTGCGAGGGAGGTGTCGTGGTGGTGTCACGGCAGATGCCATGGATAGGCTAAAGGTGGGGACTAAATGCACTAGGGGAATCCAGGGAGAGATAGTGAGGTGATTCCACACACAGTTGTTGTGTATTTGATTCACTTCCACAGATTACAAGTGCTCCCTGAGCTGTATTGGGGAGAGGAGGAAGAAGAACTCTCTTACTCTCACCACAAGTAAATACCACCCTCAAGGGATCAACCAGAAAAACCAACCCTTTCTACAGAGGACCTACCCCTCCTTATATAGGGGTGGCTAGGTCTCCAATTAGGGCATACGTGGAGGCATATTCCAACGAATATGCCTCTTCCCAAAATAGTAAGCCGACCGGGTCACTTTAGCCTAGCATCATCCATGCAGAGGCTACGTGAGCTTCTGCGGCGCCCGCGGCATCCAACATTGGCATCGTCACTTTTTTCGGCCACGCCTCGGTGGTCCTGGCCTCTGTCCGCTTCGCTCACGCTCTGCGTACAGAGGTCACCTTTGACCAGCGAGATACCTTCCTTCTCTTACAAGCTTGATATAACTTGGATCGTACCTAGTTGATCTGGCCACACCTGTACGTGCATATAAGTTAGATTGATCTATCCGACATACGGCTTTAAGTCGTTGAGATCCAGTTAGGTGGACATCCCCTGGTCCGGGTTACTCCGTGATTCGGCCTGTCTTGAGGTGACTCGGCCAACACTTGCTTTGACCTAGCCGTACCTCGGCTAACTTGGCCTTTATACCCCGGCATGACCCTACCCAGGGGTATCCCCCCAACATTAGTCCCCGAAGCTGGTGCGGTCTTAGCCGCCTTAGCCGCTAAGGCCTCAGCAGGTTCAATTTCACCGAGCTTTTTGCTCCTTTTCCGAGTTAGCTCCTATCTCGGATTCCATAGGTTTACTTTCCCTTGGCACATTCCAAGTTTTTACTTGCCGGCCGGGTCACCGTATACTCATCCGGGTCATTCTTCCTTCTCTCGTATGCTTCCACATGTGGAGGCTAATCATTACTTTGCCTCATTTTAAGGGCTTGCGACAGTAACCGCCGCAGTTATCGTCAGAATTTACTGTAGCACACGTCATGTTGTGCCTGCCTCCTCGTTAACTGTATCATAACGTTGCGTCGTGGGATCCGCTGTGCCCTGTGGCCCTTCCTGTGGATCGTCGCTGATTAGTCGATCCGGGTCATACACCACCACACCGTGTGGCCCGCCCGCACAACGCGATCCCACTACCCCTCAAGGGAGTGGTTAAATAGGGGAGGGGTGCGCCCCTTGGGTCCTTTCCCCACTTCCGCGCCCTCTGCCTCTGCTTCTTCCTCTTCCTCTCCAGCGATAGCGCCGCCGCCACCGCACCTGAGTAGCTGCGCCGCCACCGCACTACTTCCACGCGCACCAGCGTCGCCGCCACCTCCACGCATCTCCTCCACCACGGGTCCTCGCCAGTCCAGGCCACTTCCTCCCACCGCTGCTAGCGCTAGTGAGGATACTGCTCTTGAGATGACAGAGGAAGAGCTCGTCGTCGCAGAGCAGGAAATGGAGGAAGACGCCGCGAACGCCGACCGCGGCGCGTGGGCTGGATCCTGGGTTTGCCAAGATGGTTTGGACTGGCTGTATCGCACCAGGCGTATCCCAGAGGGCGTCACCGCACGCCTCGCTGCCGCTGAGCTTGCCCCCTCACGCAATCCGGGTGAGTATGTGGTGTTTCTATCTCACTTCCAATGTTGGTTCGGTCTCCCAGTTAGTGATTTTTTCCGCGACTGACTCAATACGTATGAGCTTCAGCCGCACCATCTTCCGGCTAACGCCATCACGTCTCTCTCTGCCTTCGCTTCCACCATCGAGGGCTACGCCGGACTATGGCCCACGAAGGAGCTCTGGATCCGGTTCTTTGGCCTCCACCGGAACGTGATTCCGAACATAGAACTTAACCCGGAGGACAAGCAACTCATGCAATTCGATGCTGCGTCTATCTCTCCCTGGAAGCAGTCCATCTTCCCCCGAGTCACGGGGCTTGACTCTTGCAAGGGATGGGCCCGGACCTTCGTCTATGTCCGGAACAGCACATCTGAAGATTTGATCCGGCTGCGCCCCTACGCTCTGGGTCCTCCTAATCCGGATCTATGGGACAAGATCCCCAAGAAGCCCACTGTCCTGGTAAACCAGGTCAACAAGAGGTTCTAGGAGCTGAAGGATCTTGGATTGCGCAATGAGGACGCCATGATCACATTTGTTCGCAACCGGATCTCCCCCCTTCAGAAACGTACGCACAAACTCTGTCACATGAGCTGGGGCCGCGACCCCAACCGGACCTCCTCTTTTGAGTTGAGCAACACCGAAATCTACCACCGAGTCAAGGCCCTGTTCACCACCCACAAAGACTTCTCTTCTGAGTGAACGTGGGGGATCGAACACTTCTGCCGAGATAGGCTTCCTCCAGCGATAAGTCTCGTGCCCCAAACCTTTTCCGAATTAAATCATATGTCGGTCTTTGTTGTAGGTTTTAATCCCGTTGCCTTCTCTTTCCCTTAGATGTTTCTTCAGCAAACCATCGAGGATGGTACCAAGCCTTCTCTCAAATGGGCGCCCGATCATGATACCTCGGACGAGGAGGAACCGGATCAGGAGATGTTCCTGCCGATGGATGATGCGACCAAGCGACCCACCGGTAAACTCTCTTCTATTAGAGATTGGCCCGACGATGAAGATGATTCGGACGTTGAGGTGATGGATGCATTCGACGCTGTCCCCCTTTCTTATGCTTTTCTAGCATCAGCTAACCCCGGTGGGCAGATCCATGAAGACCCTCCCCTTGCCGTCGGTGAGCCTATCCCGGTCGCACCGAAGAAGAAGAGGGGAGCTGCATCTGCTTCTTCCTCCGGACCTTCTCAGCCAGCTAAAAGGCGAAAGAAGTCCGGGGACAAAACTGCCACCAAGCCTGCAACCAAGACCCTTTGACCTCGGATGAGTAAGCCACTTCTCCCTTTGCTATTTATTAGTTCTTCCTTTTTTATAATTTCTCATCATTTATGATTTGATTCGGCGGGGCCGCGGTGGAGGTCCCCCAGAGTGGATCTGGCATTGCCTCACCGCTTCGACATAGCCCTTCTCCCCCTCGTGCTGATGATTCACGCTCGTTGAGCCCCATTCAGGAGGGCTCCGCGGCTGCTCCGGGTTCTAGCACACCTCGTCAAGAGGAGGGCAACCTCGGAACAGGGGGAAGCAGTTCTGCGGAGATTGCAACTGCTCCTTCTTCGACACAGACACAACCAGCCACCACCGAGGTTCCTTCAGCACCCCCGCCGAAACGGAAATCTGTACCAGCATCAGCTCCAGCACCAGCAGTAACAACACAAGCACCAACAGCAGCATCAAGCCCCTCCGCCTCGTCCGAGTCTTCCAAGCCTCGACGAGAAGGCACCAGCAGCAAGGGAAGCAGTAAGGCAGCTCCCAAGGGCAAATCCACTGCGGGGACTTCAACTTCTCAGAAGCAGCCTAAGGGCAAAAAGGCTCCTGACGCCACCAGGGCAGCGTCAATCGAGGCTGGACAGTGCACACTCACGTCCATGCTCTCGAAAAAGACTCCACCGCCGAAGGACGCCCCTATCGAGCCAGCTGATGCGCAACTTGTTTTGCACACCAGCCCCGCCATTGCCCAGGTTGAGAGGAGGGAAGCTCACGCTAAGGGTTTAGTTGCCCCCCACATGCTCAGCGGCGAACGATATCCTCCGACCTTAATCGAGTTTGTGAACAATTGGAACAAGGCGGAGTTCTTCCACAATGACAATCTCCCGGAGAAGTTCGGTCCCGCCGAATTTGTTGCCCAGATGAACACCGCTGCCAAGGCAATTAACCTTGCAGGTCGGATGATGGAGGTGCGTTACTTCGCCTTTTCCTTAGCATGCATAAGATATTAGTGATATAACCATTAGTCCCCGAGCCTCCGGGGGAGTAACTCGTTACTTGGTCGGATGCTCCTTAGAGAATTAACATAGCTCCTTAGTAACTTCGAATATGCACACACCTAGAGCCGGGTTAAGTTCCACTTGGCCCGGATCTTGTACACTTCGAATATGCACACACCTAGAGCCGGGTTAAGTTGCACTTGGCCGGATTTTGTACACTTCGAATATGCACACACCTAGAGCCGGGTTAAGTTCCACTTGGCCCGGATTTTGTACACTTCGAATATGCACACACCTAGAGCCGGGTTAAGTTCCACTTGGCCCGGATATTGTACACTTCGAATATGCACACACCTAGAGCCGGGTTAAGTCCACTTGGCCCGGATTTTGTACACTTCGAATATGCACACACCTAGAGCCGGGTTAAGTTCCACTTGGCCTGCATCTTGTACACTTCGAATATGCACACACCTAGAGCCGGGTTAAGTTCCACTTGGCCTGGATTTTGTACACTTCGAATATGTACATACCTAGAGCCGGGTTAAGTTCCACTTGGCCTGGATTTTGCAGACTTCAAATATGCACAAGACTAAGCTATCTTTTTGTACTTTTTCAGGTGACCGCCAATCGCCGGAGCGCTGAGTTTCAGCGTCTATTGGATACTCACAAGATGCTACATGCAAAACATACTGCACTTCTCGCTGAACACGATAAAATGGGTAAGTTTTCTCCTTTGCATTTTTCCATTTCTCTTCATATTTTCCCGCCGAACTAATCCCTCATTCGGATTTCGCAGCTGGGGTGGAGGCTGAGGATGTCCTCATGAGGAGAAGCTTGGACCAGATAAAGGGTAAGTTATTCTTGCTCAACCTTGTTGTGCTTTCTATCTCCCCTTCTCCTTGGCTCGGTAAATATTCATACCTCGGCTTTGCCGGGTCAACAAACTATTTCAGCTTCTCTTGAAGATAGTGTGCCCGTGCCTGATATGATGCTGCATTTTCTCGAACAAGTAGGGCATCACCAAGCTGAACTCAAGAAGAAGGACGACGATCTTGCCCTCCTCCGGACCAAGGATGAAGAGATTGCCCAGCTTAAGGCAGATATGAAGAAGCTCAAGGCGCAGCACAAATCCGAACTGGAGAAGGCAGGCCAAGACTTTACTGAAGAAAGAGAGTGCCTCAACCTCCAGATTGCCAAGGACCAAGAACTTCTCAAGGATGCCGACGTCAAGCTTGAGTCGGCGA
This sequence comes from Avena eriantha, assembly GCA_910589775.1. Lineage (NCBI taxonomy): Eukaryota > Viridiplantae > Streptophyta > Magnoliopsida > Poales > Poaceae > Avena > Avena eriantha. The sequence continues at coordinate 362,473,995 of OU342744.1, forward strand.
ATACTGAACTTGTGCAACTTCGGAAAAGGCGTGATGACTGTACCAAGGAGTTGACCCGGATCCACAGCCACATTTCTCGTAAGTTCTTTTCCTTCATCCGGCATTAACTTCTTCGGGTTGCTTCACATGTCTTTTCCTTACTTGGTTCACATGTCTTGTTTTCAGGCAAATTTCCTGACAGCAATGCCATTGCAACCACCGTTGTTGCCAAGTTCCGCCAGGAGAGGGGTACCCCCATTGCTCTTGACGCCGGTGAAATTCCTTATGACATGGAGGACCTGCTGGTCAGTCTGTCTTCTCGCATGGAAATTGTGAAGAATTATGGCAAGGATATCCTTGATGTGGCAATCCGGATCTTCAACACCTTTTGGCCTGATGAAGATACTCCGGAGGGGACCGCAGCTCTCGTCGACAAGTTAATGGACTGGAGACCCAGCTTGACCTTTGGAGGGAATCTGCTGGACGCGCCGGAGCTGAGATTGTTCTCCACTACGTGCTTACGTGGTATGAGAAGATTGACCTCAATCTCCTTGAGCGCATGCGCACCGGATCAAGGTGGTCCACTGACCCGGATTGGGCAGCTCGGCGCAAGGCTTGCGCCCATAGCTTCATCCAATACGCCCCCATTCATCAATGGAACGAGGGACCAAGCTTCCTAGATGCTGCCGACGATGAAAATGCCGAAGATGGTTCGGGTGAGGATGAAGAGGACGAGGCTTCGGACGTCGAAGAAGATGAGGATGACGCTGAAGCCGAAGCTGGAGCTGTACCCGCTGGCGCCGAATTACCTCCTCCTACTGCTCCTTGAGCGAAAAAACATTTAAATTTTATCAGATCCCCGGTATGCCGGGTGCAATTGTATTAAGCACTCAAGTGATATTTTGCTACTAAGTTTTTGTGCCGGATTAACTTGGGCGTAGTCCCCGAGTTTCATTTTCTTGTTCTTCCAATTTCTTGGCTCGGATCGTGTCTACCTTGGTTCGGTTTAATGACTTACGAGTCCGAGCTTCAAAAATTGACTTAACAATACTTGGAAACTTTAGGATTAGCTCAAAATAATTCAGCAAATTAAATATAAAGTAAACACAAGGTTACTCCAAATAAAAAACGTCAGCTCGATTAAGTTTCTTTCCTTATTCGTTTTTCATGTGCTACGCAATTCCAAACTTGTTCTCTTGCTTGCCATGAAGCCAGATCTTGTTGGACAGCAGCAAGTCGAAGAGTTGGGTTTTTGGTGCTCACACACTACTAATCCGGCTTAGGTAGAAATAACTTACGCCAGCCGACATATAAATAAAAAATGCAGAAGACAACGAATATTATTGAGGCAGTCCCCGGGTTACTGCTCGAGGTGCCAACATTTCATTGATAAGCTCATTGCCGGCATACATGCCGACATATGAGAGACTCGGATACATACACTTTTTGCTAAGTGTAGAAAGGACGAAGTAGAGCTACACCATGGGCGCTTAGATTCCTCGCCGGACCTGTCCGCCTTATTCTTCTCCTGTGGTTTTGCATCGATGAGATAGTATGAGTCATTGTGCAATGCTTTGCTCACAATGAATGGCCCTTCCCATGGGGGGGATAATTTATGCATGCCAGCAGTACGTTGTACCAACCAGAGTACTAGATTGCCTTCCTGGAAAACTCGGGGGCTTACTTTCCGGCTATGATAGCGTCAGAGATTTTGCTAATATATGGCGGATCTGGACAATGCCAATTCTCTTGCTTCTTCCAGCAGATCAACATCATTCTGCCGGGCTTCTTGCACTTCGGCTTCTGTGTATTGGGTGACCCTAGGCGAGTCATACTCTATGTCGGTTGGTAATATAGCTTCTGCCCCATATACCAGAAAAAATGGCATATAGCCTGTTGATCGATTCGGAGTTGTTCTTCAACTCCACAGTACCGCTGGTAGTTCTTCTATCCAGCACCCCGCTGATCTTTGCAGCGGCTCAATGAGCCGGGGTTTTATCCTGGACAGTACTAATCCGTTGGATCTTTCCACTTGTCCGTTCGATGCGGGGTGAGCTACCGAGGCTACGTCTAGCCGGATCTTCTTATCCCGCCAGAAACGTGCAAATGATCCTTCAGCAAAATTTGTGCCATTATCCGTTATGATACTGTGAGAATAGCCGTATCTCAAGATGATATCTTTGAGGAATGTTACGGCCGTAGCTCCATCACATTTTCTTATTGGTTTCACCTCAATCCATTTTGTAAATTTGTCAAGCATGCCCAAGATGTGGGTCATGTTGCCTCTTGCTGGTTCAAACGGGCCAACCATATCCAAGCACCATAAGACAAATGGCCATGTAATTGGTATGGTCTTGAGCTCAGACATTTGCATATGTGTCTTGGTATCATATCTTTGACAACCGTTGCATTTTCTTACCAGATCTTCTGCTTGTTCCACGGCACTTGGCTAGTAGAACCCATGACGGAAAGCTTTTGCTACCAAGGCTCTGGACGAGGCATGATGCCCACATTCCCCTTGATGTATATCTCGGAGGATCTCAAGTCCTTCCTCCGGGTCAACACATTGCTGGAGGACATTAGTCACACTCCTTTTGTATAGCTCGGAATTAATAATGGTGTATGCTTTTGCTCTCCTCTGAGTTTGCCTGGAAAGCACTTCCTTAGCGGGTAAAGTTCCATCTTTTAGGAATTGAAATATGGGTAGTGCCCAAGCTGGTACAGCTCGCACTGGGTACACATCATCATCAATTTCCATCTGATCCACCGGCATAACTTCAACCGGATCACACTGTGCAGTCCCCGGGTTTGCCAAGGCAGTCCCCGGGTTTCGTGTTCCACCTCCCACGTCAATGTCCATGGGTACAGCTCCGGACTCCGGATCTTCTAGGACGTAGATTGAGTCGGTTTCTGGGTATGGTCTGATAGACTAATGCTACACCCGGTGGAATTGCTTGTCGGGTTGATCCGAGCTTCGACAATATGTCGGTAGCCTCATTTTCCACCCAAGGTACATGGTGAAATTCGCATCCCTCAAAGTAACCATATATCTTATGCACATGAAATCTATACAGTCCCATGTTTGGATCAAGAGCGTCCCAGAGCCCTGAAACTTGCTGAACTACCAAATCCGAGTTGCCAAAGCATTGGATCCGACGTGTCCCAATTTCTTTTCCCACTTTGAGCCCATGCACAAGTGCCTCATATTCGGCGACATTGTTTGACGCTCCGAAGTGGATCTGCAGCACATATTTCAGCTGGTCCTTCTTGGGCGAAGTAAGCACAACTCCGGCGCCTAACCCGGTTTTTGTTTTTGACCCGTCAAAGTGCATTCTCCAGTAATTCGGATCTGGCAATGCTGGCTTGTACTGCACCTCGGCCCAATCCACAAAAAAGTCAGCTACAGCCTGAGACTTGATCGCTTCTCTTCTGTCATATTGTGGCGCATAAGGAGCTAGCTCAATTGCCCATTTTGCAATCCTGCCACTTGCATCCTTGTTACTCATTATCTCGGATATGGGAGCCTCACATATTACTTTGATGGGGTGCTCCTCAAAATAGTGTTTGAGCTTCTTTGCCGACTTGTACACACCATACGCCACTTTCTGATAGTGCGGATAATTTTGTTTTGAGGCTGATAATACCTCACTCAGATAATACACTAGCCTTTGCACTGACTTACCCTCTTCGTCGCGCTCTACCACAATACTGCACTTACAACTCGGTTGGTTGCGGCTATATAGAGCAACATTGGCTCCTTTGATAGTGGAGAGGCTAAGACTGGTGCAGTGGCTAACATTTTCTTTAATTGGATAGAGGCTTCATTGGCCTGCGACGTCCAGATGAACTTGTCTGACTTTTTCATGAGTTGATAGAGAGGCAGTGCCTTTTCTCCCAACCGACATACAAACCGACTTAAGGATGCTAGGCAACCAGTGAACTTCTGGACATCGTTAAGACACTTCGGCAATTCCATTCGCTCTATGGCCCGGATTTTAGTTGGATTGACTTTGATACCTCGGCTAGAGACGAGAAATCCAAGTAACTTTCCAGCCGGGACACTATAACTACCTCGGTGAATTACGCTCTTAGTTACATGCCTGGATGAACGAAAGTGGTTAAAATAGTAAGGTGGGGCCCAGGGCCACTCACGGTAGACCTTTCGGCCGTCCTAACCACTTTCAGAATGTCGAGACAAGAACGAGCGGCGTAATCGGTAGGCGAAGGGATCAACTACATACACAAGTGAGTATGTATGCAAGCCACATACAACAGTCCTCAGAGCCATTCCATCTAAAAGAAATAGAAATATTGCAACGCCATACAGCAAGATTCAAATGTCATAGATAGAGATAATAATTTAGGATAGCTCCTCATACAACAAACATCAGAGTATCAGGTGGAAGCGGAAAACAAGATCCGAGCATGGATAAGAAGCAAATCAGCATAAGATGCCCCATAAATAAACACATCCCGCCCATAGATCTCACGGATCCCCGTTCCCGGAATCTCTACACCCAGTGATCGTTGCCAACATGATCTGTCTCCTCCACCCAGTATCCATCTTGCGGGTACACCTGTTCGTCTGAATCAAACAATTTATCGTGTGAGACCCTAGGGGTACTCAGCAAGTCTTTATGCCACTAAAGGGGACACAACCTGGGGTGACGCAATTGCAGCAAAAGATAATATCTAACAATTCGATAGATACTCGCTAACCATCCGCCTAACCAATGATAGACGGATGTCCGTGAATTAAGAACAACAGTTATAACAGTATAATTAACAGATCCATCCTCCTCCTCGCTTACCAATGAGGAAGCGGACGAACGACCCCCATCATCCGTTGGCAGTTTTATTAACCATTCGATGAGTATTGCACTATTTACTAGTCAAGTACCTAGTCAAATTAAAAGCGGTACTTTAGTTATACTTGTCTATGATCGAGAAACTGTGCTCCAAGTCGTCCATAACCGCGGACACGACTTTCAGAAAGATTTACCCTGTAGGGGTGCACAAATAGCAACACACACTCGATCAACCTCGGAAAAACCAACTCAAAACCCAACAAGGCATTCACGACAAAGCGATCACAGGATTCAGAAATATTTCAGGGGGCCACCCCATTAAGCTACCCGCAACGAAGTTGGCCGGCTCCGAGACGGACCCAAGGTTTGCGTCAATGGCTGTAAACGACTGGGAACCCGAAAGTGTGACTAGGCTTGTCGATACCGCGAAAACACTCCGCATCCAAAACAGTATAGGTGCTCCACGCACAATCTTAAATAGAACAGTAAAGCATGGCATAAGTACAGGATAGTAACAAAGCCCCAAACTACTTTGTGGCCCCAAGAAATAAGAATGAATCAAGCTCTGGCTCAGGGGGGTCCATAAGGCCTCCCGGATGTGGATAGTGCGAATAGTCAGGGAGCAGGAATCAAGTACTCGGGGCCATACGGGACACAAGTGAGCGTGAAAAACAAAATAGCAGATATTGCTCACCGGTGCCTCTTTCATTAGTTATCCCATTACTACTCAGGTTAAGTTGTTTAGGTACCTCGTGATTCATCAGACACTCACATACCCTACACATGCTTTTCTACGACTCGCATGGCTCAAACAACTCCTGTAGTAATGGCTCATGGGATGGAGAAAACAAGCTTCGGTGGGGTTTAAAAGTAAAGGCTATGCAGTACTTGGGATTCAATTTAATGCAATCGCGACTCAATGATGCAAGAATAAGATAGAGGCAATAGGTACTGTATGTATGCAAGCATGTGGTAGTGCTTGCCTAGTAGCTCAGTTGAAGCGAGAGATGGATCTGGGTAGTACTCCTGGGATTCCTGATAATTCCCCTGCTCGGCGTCTATTCGAAAGAAGAACCAAACAAACAAGGGCCAACATAAATATAGTGCACAATCCTATGAATCAAATGCGACAAGCAAACAAGCATGCCATGATGAATGATGCACAATTTATATGGCATAGCATAGCATGGCATGGGTGAGGTGTGGGGTACGAGAATAAAGCATTTTATTAAGTTTTTAGTCATGTTTTGCTCCCATATAACTTGTTGTCCACTTAATATTTATATGATGCATGTTGCAATTCATATCATAGAATGCATAAACAGAACGGGCTCATCGCGCTGATCGATTTAGACATATTGTTTGTCAAATTTGGAGTTATAGAATTAAAGTTATTAACTAATTAAGAAAAGATATTTTTGTTGCAATTAAACAATTTCGAAATTTAAAGTGGTCAAACATTTATTTGTATGGCATATTTGAATTCCTCACCTTTTTCTGATTCAAAACATATATTGTTTGCATTATTTGGATTTATCAAAATGGAGTTGAGATTTAAGTATGGTTTAAGCATTTCCTAATATCATGAAAAATTTATTACCTTCCAACATGGCACAACTCCAAAAAGAGGTCCTATTCATGTTCAGAATTTCAAAACAATCAAAATTGATGTTTTGAGTACTTCCCAAAACAGTACATGACATAAATTAAAATGTGGTCAAAATTTTCAGGTTTGAAAGAAATGCAGAGTTTTGTTTAAACATGTTGTTTTTTACTGGCTGCCAAGATAGATCTATTGGGACTTTGAAGTTTTTGATAAGAGCATAGTTGTAGAGGGGGATGAGCTCTACAACCTTGCTGTTGACAAGATTTTAAAAAAAATAACGGAAGCATGAGTTCGAGAGTGTTTTTGGAGGCCATCTGCTAACAGGGAAAAATTAGACTGAAGAGCTGTTAGTTTTTTCTGTTTTTGGATTGATCCTGGAGACAAATCTGTAACGAATTAGGGTTTTGTGTAGAAGAGGAAATTGTAGAGGAAGGCAAGATCTACAACTTTCATGTTTGCGGCCTCCCCAGATTCGGAGGGGAACATGATGTTCCAGCAGGGTTTTGACAGCAAGAAAAGTTGGAAAACCCTCTGAATTTTCTGGAAAAAAAAACGATTCAGTGAACAGAGTTTTCGGTGAACTTCGGAGGTTCACCGGGAGCAGCTCAGAGCTCGAATTCCAGATCGGTTTTCACCGGGATGATGCTGGTTGTACCCTTTACATTTTCGTACAAAGGCTCAACACCGGAGGAGTAGCAGATCGGCGGGAAAAACGCGAGGAACAGAGGCTGCCGGCGGTGGCTGTGCTGCTGCTACTGCTGCCTATCAGATGCGCGGGGTGTGTGGGCGGACTGTCTAACTGACGGTGGAACCAGAGCCTTCTTTACAGAACACCAGACTAAGGTTCTCACAGCTACCCATGATGGAGGACTCGAATCTAGATGAAATTGGGACAGGAAAGTGAAGGAGAAGAACGGGGAAAGGATGGGGTTCGTCACCTCGATCGATTCCCACCGAGGACGGAGCTGATTGCAGATGGAAGCGACGGCGGCGGTGCACTGCAGCGCCCTGGGACGGTACAGCAGGAAGACGACGGGGGAAAGGCAGCCCCTGGCACTTCCGGGTCTGCTTCGGCTGTGCGCTCAATGCGGAAGTCCACGGTGGAGCCTCTCCGCTACTCCACGGTCTCGGGCGGCCACCGGGTCGACGGCGGGAAGCGGCGCACTCAGACGGCCATGGCAGCGGCGGAGGGGAAATAGAGGGAAAAAAATGATGGGCGAGCTAGGGTTCTTGTGGGGCTCGGCTGCGGCCTTAAGGAGGGTCAGCCTGGACTGGTGACGAGGATGACGGCAGGAGGAAGGCCACCCTGCTCCGTCTGTGTCGGTCAGCGCTAAGGGGGAAGGCGGAGGGAAGATACACAATAACATCGTCGCTGTCCTCCTGCACGAAGCGGTATGAGCCGAGCGAGAGAAGAAGGTGAGCTGGTGGCTGGACTACCGAGCTGCTAGCGACGCTGTCTGTTTCCAGAGTTGCATATCGAGGCCTCTCTGAACCTGAAGCTACACGATGCTGCTGCTGCTGTGCACGCACGCACTAGGGACAAGAAATCCTGGATCGGTTTCAAAGGACCAAGGAAAAAATAAAAGGCTCAGATTTGGAGGCTGGGGTTTGGGAAGGTGGAGAAAAAAAGAAAAAGAGAAATTTATATAGCCCAAAATAGACTAGATGAGACTAGTTTTAGACAAAACTTTAGACGGACATTTTGCCTATTTTTATTTTCTAGAAAAAATAACAAAACGTTTTGTGGTCACGCCTAAAGATCAAAAGTAATTTTTAATTTGAAATAAGAAAAGGAGGATAGATTTATATTATCCAATTTTGGTTGATCAAAAACCATTTGTAACTACAAGGCGAAAATGAAATAAAAAGAGAGATAGAAAGAGAAGGTGCTTAAAGTGTACGTGTGTATAAGAGAGATTTTAAACATAGATGAGAGACTAGGTTTAGAACACACGTTTAAATTAAGCAAGAATTCAAAAGGCATTTAAAATGAGAGAGAATGCCACATAAGGGTGTGTCATTTTATGTGAATAGAGTGGCTTATTATTGCATGCAATAAAGGAGTATATGCATGTGGCCTTTTTGTGAAAGCAAAAAAATGTATATGCATGTATGTGAGGTAAGGGTGGCAATACAAGATTTGCAAAAAATACCAGAATTGAGAAGGACATGATACATGGCATAAAATCTAGGTTTGGATCAACCCATATGCATGCATGTGTATGAATAGAATTTGAGCCCTATTTATATGGGTGGCTTGAATTAAAAACCAAGACAACAATAAGATGACCACACTCATATATTTGGTAGAAGTAGGATGGGATAGCAAGGGAGTTGCCATATTAGTAGATAGAAAGAATTTAAAAGATATGCCCCCAAGTCAACTTGGGCATTTAATCATTATATCAAAAGTCAGATGCAATATATCAAGAGCCAATTACAAGTAATAGGCAAATGCAATATGAGAGAAAAACCAAATGAAAAGGGTTTTATATGATGTTCAAATGCAAGGTGGCATGATGACATGAGCATGATATAATTATGATGCAACAATTATACGTAGAAGTAGCATTTTATTATTAGACCATGTAACATTACATATGTTAGACAGATGGGATGCTACAGACACCGAAGGTGCATTTCTCCGGGTTAAGCTTCATTCGGAACCTCCTCAGGTTCGCGAATGTCTGCCTGATATCATCAAGGAGCGTTTTGCTTTTCTTGGTCTTGATAACAACATCATCCACATATACCTGCACATTTTGACCAATTTGGTCGTGTAAACATTTTTGCATACATCTTTGGTACGTTACCCCTGCATTACGTAAACCAAATGGCATGGTGCGATAGCAATAAGCCCCATACGGGGTGATAAACACAGTCTTTATTTGATCACTTGGGTTCAGAGGTATCTGGTGGAAACCAGAATATGCATCGATGAATGACAACAACTCACACCCAGCAGTAGAATCTATGACTTGGTCTATCCTTGGCAATGGGAATGTATCTTTCGGACACGCCTTATTCAGGTTCGTGTAATCGATACACATACGCCAAACCACTGCCACGTTCGGATCGTCCTTCTTCTTCTCCACCAGCACCGGATTAGACGGGTAAAGCACCTCCATGATAAATCCAGCAGCCAACAACCGAGCTATTTCATCTCGTATGACTTTTCTCCTGTCTTCGGCGAAGCGGCAGAGAGGTTGCTTCACCGGCTTTGCTCCGGGTCTCACATTCAAAGAGTGCTCGGCCAACTCCCTCGGAACACCTTGCAAGTCTTGCGTGGACCAAGCAAAAATATCCCGATTCTCACGGAGGAAGTTGACGAGCTCGCTTTCCTATTTGTCATTTAATTCGGCACCAATTGTTATGGTGCGCTCTGGAAACATATCATCAATAGGCACTTTCTTGGTATCCTTTGTCGCTTGGAATGAGACATTACCATGTGGGTTACTCAGCGCCGGCATATACTACTGCGCAGACTGAGCCAATGCCGCCACCTCTTGGATCTTTCTCTTTTCTTGCGCAATCATGAGTGGCTCGGCCAGGTTAGACCCGGCAGACGCGCACTCAATGGAACGTCGGAAATCACCAGTGATGGTAATCACGCCATTTGGCCCGGGTAGCTTCATCTTCAAGTAACTGATGTGACAACTTGCCATGAATTTGTTCAGAGCTGGCCTGCCGAGCAACGCGTGATATGCGCTCTCCAAATTTACAACCTCGAACTCCAAATTCTCAGTCCGGCAGTTATCTCTTGTGCCGAAAAATACGTCAACCTGGACCTTTCCTATGGGCTCACAAGAAATGCCTAGCACAATGCCATGGAATGTTGTCCTTGTAGCTTGGAGCATGTTCTCCGAGATACCCAACTTGCGCATCGTGTCCACATACATGATGTTAATGCTACTACCATTGTCAATTAGTACCTTTGAGAACCTCACATTTGTTAGGTCTAATGAATGTCGGATCCAACACTAGCACATACAAACCAGGACTTGGCATAAGCTTGGGATGATCTTTGTTGCTCTAGGTAATTTCCTGGTAAGACCAAGGCATATACCTCGTCAATGTTGGCATTACCGAATTCACTTCCATATGTCGGCGCTGCAAGCATTTTCTGTTTGTCTCTTTTGTGGTGAACACACAGTAACTCTGAATACTCTCTGTACTCATTCCTCCCCTCGTTTCCGGGGTACCTCTGATCCGGTTTATGCTGGTCTTCCACCTGATGCACCGCATCCCTTCTCTCATGGTTGTCATACCTCGGCGGAGGGGGAGGCAACATTAACTGTTGCATGTTCGCTTTGGAGAGCAATTGCTGCCGGGGTAACTCCTGCCGAGGTTGATTATTCCGAGGTGCCTGAGCATTCCCCGAACCACTTTGTTCTATCTTCCGCATCCATTCACATTTCCTGGTTGTGTGACCCGCTGGGTTACTCGGATTTGGCGTGTGAAATTTACACGGCTGATCCAACATTGCCTCATAGGTATACCTCGGACGGTCCTTCTTTTCTTGCCACTGTTTCTTCTGCTCTGGCGTCCAAGTTTTCTTTCCATCATTCCTTGGTGTCCATTGTTGTCCTCCAGTTTTGATATGGGGTGGCCCGATCTTTCACAATGCACCTCCTCATCCAATGGATCTCATAGATCTCCCAATTACGTGAGCAGAACACGTAACCTGGAGATTGGGGAACGCCAATCCTGTGAGCAACTCGACGATGAACGACGAACCTCACGCCGGGATAGACACGCCAAAGCTCGACAACCCTTGATAACTCGAGGACCTTCGTGCCCACACGATTACTCTTGACAATTCAAGAACCCTCGTGTCTTTATTATGGATAACTGGACGAACGTCCGAGACGCCGTCACACACGCCGATCCCAGAGGGACGGTGATAATATGAACTTTAAGTTCTACATTATTCTGAATAAACTCAAAGCTAATCTAAACCGTAGATCGGCCAGCTCCTTATATGAGAGCTGGGGCGGACAGACTCGACCTAGTCGGTTGGACCGGCCCAACCGACATCTAAACTAACTGGACTCTAAACAGGATACATCCGGTTCGGACTGGTCCGAACACGCCCGGACAGCTGGATTCTCCGGTCTTAGTCCCTCATCATCCTCCCGTTCTTCAAAAGGCGTTGTCCTCAACGCTAGAGGGTAGTCTCCAGAACGTGGTGTCAGATCAGCAACATCGCCACTCTCCGTCTTCAAGCTTCGCCAGTCTTCCACACCTCATCCTCCCGCTGGACTAGCTATCTTCAAGTCTTGCTCGCCTTCCACGCCTCATCCTCCCTCTCGGCTTGCTTGACTTGATACTGTCCTTGTCACTTTTTGGTCTTCGACACCATCAACCTGACCGAGACACAAGCATCCTCCAACTGCAGCTGACGGTATACCATGCATATCACCCATAACACATAGAACAAATTCTTGTAAACCATGGATCCAAATAAGATAAATACATTTGGGTATGCGCTTGACTGATACAAGTGTCCGTAGACTTTTTGACGTATTCGTAGACTGATTCACGAAACAGCAAGAAAAATTTCTACGTAGCCGGACTATCCGGTCTGACTCACGCTCGATTCGCTGGACTTGCGCGAAGAAAATCAATCTCCGAAAATCAATCTCCACCGCAAACCCAAACCGAGCTGATTTCTTATTTTTTTTCCAGAAGAAACCAACGTGTAGCGATCTCACGCAGAGACCAATCTGACCTGCACTCTTTACTTCTTTTCTTGTACAAATCATACCGACTAAGAACCTGCCAAAATTTATTCCGATCTGACCTTTTCCTTCCTACAAAGCTAACCGACGTAATTTCCTTGTTGTCCACGTGAATCCAATCAATCAGATCCATCTTCACGCACAAATCTCCTATCGCCTTTTATTTCTTTGTAGCTCACACGTTACGTACCAACAAAACCAATACCTACCAAACTGATTCCGTCCGCGTCCCCTTCCTTTCCTTTCCTTTGCTCGTCATGGAAATCCTCGACCGCACGGAATCATGTCAATCCGATCAGCTCTGGACTCCTCGTGCGCTCTGCGACAAACAGAAAAAACTGACTAAATACACATATCCACGTTGCTCGCTACACTGCCCCCTAAAACCAATCTTGACGGAAATTGATCTGTATCAACGCGCCAGCCGCCAGGGTCATCTTTCCGATCGCCACGACCATCTTGCCGATTTGCAACCTGATCTGCTTCGCCTCCAAACAAAACAGCCAGCTTCCCAACCTCGCTGTCTAACATACCAATAGATCAGTCCGACGACAACAATTGCACCGTGATCAACCTAGCGCTCTGATACCAAGATGATATGGGGTGGCCTGATCTTTCCCAATGCACCTCCTCATCCAATGGATCTGATAGATCTCCCAATTACGTGAGCGGAACACGTAACCTGGAGATTTGGGAACGCCAATCCTGCGAGCAACTTGACGATGAACGACGAACCTCACGCTGGGATAGACACGCCAAAGCTCGACAACCCTCGATAACTCAAGGACCTTCGTGCCCACACGATTACTCTTGACAATTCAAGAACCCTCGTGTCTTTATTATGGATAACTGGACGAACGTCTGAGACGCCGTCACACACGCCGATCCTAGAGGGATGATAATATGAACTTTAAGTTCTACATTATTCTGAATAAACTCAAAGCTAATCTAAACCCTCGACTGGCCAGCTCCTTATATGAGGGCTGGGGCGGACATTCTCGACCTAGTCGGTTGGACAGGCCCAACCGACATCTAAACTAACTGAACTCTAAACAGGATACATCCAGTTCGGACTGGTCCGAACATGGCCAGACAGCTGGATTCTCCGGGCTTAGTCCCTCATCAAGTTTTCTGACGTTGGTTGCTTCCTGCTCCGAGCTGGTCTTGATTCACAGCCGCAACTTGTTGCGAACTGTACCGATAATCCGGTCTATCATCTCTTCTTTTACCCCGGTAATCATTTCTCCGGGATGATCCGGCTCCATCTCGCTGGTAGTACTCTTCGCTTGACTCGTTTGACACGAGCCTAGGCTGAGTCAGATCACCCAAGGCATATGAATCAGCGATTCGGATCGTTTCTGCCAAGGTAGTTGGCATATCCCTTTGCAACCTTTGTCGTAGCATGCTCGCATATCTGCACCCCTGAGCAAACCAAGCTATGGCCTATGACTCAATAACACCCTCATAGCAGTTTCGCACAGTGCACCAACGGGTTAAGAACTCCCGGTCAGTCTCATTCGGTCTCTGCTTGCACATTGCTAGAATCTGTGGCCTTTTGGGCCTCTGATACATACTTGAGAAATTGCTAACAAACATTTCCTCAAAATGGATCCAACAGTTAATACTTCCGGGCGGCAAATTGTTTAGCCATACCCTCGCTGGCCCCTCTAACATCTGGGGTACATATCTCACAACCCATCTCAAGTTGCCTGTGGAAATTTTTACAGCAGTTGCATAGTTAATCAACCAATCCTTCGGCTTTGTGTTGTCGTCATATGTCTTTGTGCCTCTAGGTAACTGAAAGTTAGGTACCAGAGGTTCCTTCATGATCCGGGGCCCAAAGCATGCTGGACCCGGAGGATCTTGACACCCAATTTGCTCCGACCTATACCGCCGATCCAGTTTTAACCTGGCGTTGTCAGGCATCAAGTTCCCGCTTCCCAATCTTGACCCTATCACATGATAGTCCGTTCTGGGATAGCCAGCGTTCACCATTTCTAAGTCCGCATCATTGCACCTATCTTTCTCCTGCGGAGCTGCTCTCTGTTGCATACCTTGGCCGGCATTGCGCTTTTGCCGTGGTATATTCCGCTGCTGTGATTGAGCTGCACCTACCGAATTACGCTGTCCGACATTGCCGTTTACAACATTCCCTTGACCGGCATTGCCTTGGTCGCGGTTACCTTGGCCAGCTTCACCTCGGCTCACACTTCGTCGATCCCCATATCTTTGCACCTCTTTTACTTTCCCTGCCCTTGCCGGGTCATATGGGACTATCTGTTTATTCCTCCTAGCCGAGGTTACTACCTCTTCTCTCCTAGGACCACCATGAGGCGACGATGCAGCTCCAGCGGATTTCTCCGGGTTACCCACCGCCGAATGAACAATTTTGGAGGCCCCAGCTCTCTCCGGGTTAGCCCTGAGAAATTCCTCATTTTGCCTGTTCGCGATCCGAACCAACTCATTGAACCTATCTTGCTGTCTTTGGCGGGCTTCACCCGTCAGACCTTCTAACTCGGATGCAGCTGCATCTGCTGCCCTGAGGTTCTTTGCCGGGGTACTATACTTCGGCAGCCCCACGGACAGACAGTTTTCTGATTCCTCAATCCTAGTATCACCCTCTCTGTTCATTTCACTTATGAGATTTCTCCCCTTTACTTTTATAGCATCTACCTTATTCGCCTTTGCGTACTCATGTAGTGTCATGTTCAACGATTGCTGAGCTACAGTTATCTTTTTTGCACCCTCTAGTATCTTTTGCCTAGTCTCCTCTAGCTCGGCTTGTGCCTGAGCCTGATCTACTGCTGCTACTACCGGGTTTGCCAGGCTATCCATCGCCTGTTGCAGCACATTCTCTAGCCTCTCTAGAGGAGGACCTCTACTTTTCCTTGGTGCCTTAGGCGTTACCTCCAGATCTGGTGCCGGATCCTTGCTTGCGCCAGCGCCAGGCGCGGTCATCATCACTTCAGCGTGGCTCGGGGAGCCAGTGATACGCGCCCCACGAGCCGTGCTAAGGGGTGGGCCGCCTCCTTCGACAACGTGCCGCGGATGAACGCATGACACATCGACAACAAGGTAGATCTTGTGCGCGCCGAGCTTGACGAAGAGGCCGTTGCGCGGAAGAGGATGCTTGCCGAAGCAGCCAGCGTTGTCGCTGACGAAATCCAGCGCTTCAAAGCGTTGAACGAGCCTGGAGACGATGCGTTCGCCGATGCCGATGAAGATTCCCGTCCGGATCTTCACCCCTGCTAGCGCCGCTAGCCCCACGGTGGGCACCAACTATCATGGTGGTGTCACGACAGATGCCATGGATAGGCTAAAGGTGGGGACTAAATGCACTAGGGGAATCTAGGGAGGGATAGTGAGGTGATTCCACACATAGTTGCTTTGTATTTGATTCACTTCCACATATTACAAGTGCTCCCTGAGCTGTATTGGGGAGAGGAGGAAGAAGAACTCTCTTACTCTCACCACAAGTAAATACCACCCTCAAGGGATCAACCAGAAAAACCAACCCTTTCTACAGAGGCCCTAGCCCTCCTTATATAGGGGTGGCTAGGTCTCCAATTAGGGCATACGTGGAGGCATATTCTTGGAATATGCCTCTTCCCAAAATAGTTAGCCGACCGGGTCACTTTAGCCCAGCATCATCCATGCAGAGGCTACGTGAGCCTCTACGGCGCCCGCGTCATCCGAAGTTGGCATCGTCACCTTTGTCGGCCACGCCTCAGTGGTCATGGCCTCTGTCCGCTTCGCTCGCGCTCTGCGTAGAGAGGTCACCTTTGACCAGCGAGATACCTTCCTTCTCTTACAAGCTTGATATAACCCGGATTGTACCTACTTGATCCGGCCACACATGTACCTACATATAAGTTAGATTGATCTATCCGACATACGGCTTTAAGTCGGTTGAGATCCAGTTAGGTGGACATCCCCTAGTCCGGGTTACTCCGTGATTCGGCCTGCCTTGAGGTGACTCAGCCAGCACTTGCTTTGACCTAGCCGTACCTCGGCTAACTTGGCCTTTATACCCCGGCATGACCCTACTCGGGGGTATCCCCCCAACAGGAGGAGAGGGAGGAAGCGCAAGAAGCTATCCAAGACGAAGATCAACGAGAGGAGCAAGTTCTCTGCCGCGGCAGAGAAAAGCATCAGTTCTCTGCCACGACAGGAAAACCAAGTCCATCTCTGCCAAGGCAGGCTGCCGCGATAGAGAAAGCTACTGAAACTTTGCCACGACAGAGTCAAGTGGCCGAACCCTTTATTGGGTCGGTTTGTATCTAGTTGGGTGGGACGAACTCGGATCCCACCTTAGGCCGCCGCACTCCCAGACTCATAAATAGATGGGGCGCACTAGTTTAGGGTTGAAGACCACGTTAAAATATTTTGGAGTTGTTTCTTTCATAGAACCTCTGGAATTACCCTATGTTCGAATCTACCAACTATAATTGAGTGTGATATGTTGTTCCATTGGGAATTAGTAGATTGCATACTACCGTTCGTGGTCACGGCTGCGTGCGCAAGAGCGTGGTGTTATGAATATCCTACAAGGTTCGAGAGCTGTTGCATTGGCATCAGGGATCGAGCGGGAGAGTTCATAGCTACATGCTAGTTATATATCATCCACCATCATCACCGCCATCCGCTTACTGAGAAGATCGGGCCACCCCATATCACATGGAGGACTTGCAGCTCTTCATCGACAATGGCTCCTCATGCATGGAGTACATGGAGCACTACACTGACAATGGCTCCACATGCTTGGGTGATATGGAGTACTACATCAACAATGACTCCCCAAGCATGGACGACTTCGAGTGCTACAATGACGAAGCCTCACCAAGCATGGAGGACATGGTGAACATCTCCAACTTTGAGGGCTCTTCCATGAGCCATAAAGAATACCTCCACCGCTTAGAGATGGAGGAATACTACGCCAAGCTAGCGGAGACGCATCATCAAGAAACCATGACCTTCAAGGCCAAGCGTGCCACACCAAAGGGCACCACCTACTTCGATGATCCACCTCCAAGGCGTCAAGCACCACCACCTACATGGTTTCATGCACCACCATCTCCAAGGCGACGATCGCCATCACCTCCAAGCCACCAAGCACCACCATCTCCAAGGTGCCAAGCACCACAACCTCGAAGGAGTCAAGTGCAACAACCTCCAAGGCAACAAGTGCCACCGCCGACAAGAAGAGTCGTGCCCAAACATCATCTTCTAAAAGAGGTGCCATGAAGCAAGAATCTTCATCGACATACATCCTCTCATGATCATCGCCAACATAAAGAGGATACAAGACGTCGTTCAAGGCGCCATGAAGAGGAAGAATACATGTTGAGCACCATCCATAATGCTCAACCAAGCTCAAGAAGGCACAACCATCAAAAGAAGAGTGCCAAGGATAAGGAGCATCGTCGCGAGCGTCATGTGGATGACCAAGTGCGCCATCTAAATCAACCTTTGGAAAGGCACGCCAATGACCTCCGTCGACACCATCATAAGGCACCTTCAACTACTCGTGCCACCACAAAAATGGCACCAAGAGCAAGCTCTCCTCCACGCCATCAAGCTTCATCGCCAAGACGTGACATCCTAGATGATGCATGTAACCTCATGGATGAGGAGGACGAAGACCTCTACTTCGCCAAGTTGGACGAGTACGTCAAGAGGACTACACAAGCCAAGGTGCAAGATGCCGACGACAAGGTCAAGAATGGTGAGCATGGGATTTTCCCTTCACCAAAGGAGGCACATGGAGTTGAGAGAACCAAGCCTATCCCTATGTGCTTGAGTGATGATGTGGTACCAATCCCATGTGAGTGTGAGAGCCACTTAGCCCACTTCAGTGAAAGCAAGAGTGAGATGAGCGACTCCACCATATGTGAGATTGAGTGCTTCCATTTGGAGGGCATGAGTGATACACCTAGTGAGTTGAGAGTGGTAGTTGATAGGTCATGTGAGACCACTTTGATTTCTAACGACTTACCCTCTACCTCTAGTGTGTTTTATCATGATTTGCTAGGTTCCATGGATCAAGAAGCGCGAAGCTTGGAGATGATGATGCCTCCGACCAAGAAGATGAATATGGTGGATGAAGCTAAGGCCATCCCCATACAAGAAGAAGAAGTCGCCCACATGGAGGCCAATTCTACCACAACACCCACTTCATATGAGAGGTATGAACAAGGTAAAAATATGGGTGTTGATGATGCCATGATCCCACTAGTGGACATGATGATTTGTGATGACTGGCATGCTATGGATGATGTTTGTGATATCACATATGACTCATTGGTATTTCCATGTGATACTTTGCATTTGCATAATGTTGAGCATGTGAAATTATTTGATTGTGATGATGTTGCCATAGACATGCCATGCTATAAACGTTACAATGATGGTATCATTGCTTTCACTTTGTTGAACAATTACTCTTTACAAATTTTTGCTTGCAATGATGTTACCAATGGTACCCCTCGAACCATGCTTTGTCATGAATGTTTTACAATCTCTCCCGTTGCTTGCAATAAGTTGAATAATTGCTCTTTCACTTGTTTTGCTTGCAACAATAATTCTCATATGGTTTATATTGAGATTGCCCCCATAGCTTTCTCAAATTTTGGAGATTTTGGTAAATGCCATGATAAGCATGTTCACCACTTGCATACTCACCATGCATATATTTCATACTTGATTGACACTCATGGTGATGTGCACAAGAAGAGATACGTCATGATGGATGATGTGTTTCTCTACCATGCACACACGTTCTTCCTTTTATCTATGATGTGTGTAGGTACCCGAACGATAATGTCAACCTCGGTTGAGCACGAGTTTACAAAAAGAGCTCTAGAGAGCATCCCCCAAGTGAGTTCAAGATCGAACCCAGCTCTGATACCTTTCACATGCTTTGCATCTTTCATGTTGACAAATTGCTCTTTCCTATGGTTTGATTGCAAGCATGTTGATGGTATTCTCTTTCATTTGGTTTGTTTGCAAACATGTTGTTTTTGCTTCCGCTTGTGATACTCATACCCCCATGATCTTGGCTTTTGATGATATGTGTATGGCATCCAACATATTGAACAATTGTTCTTTCCAATGGTTGGTTTGCACACATAATGATGTTTTTTGGATGTTTCTTCCGCATGTGTTTTTGCCGAATTCTCCTACTCTTGCATCAAAGATGTTGACCAATATTCTCCATTGCTTTGAGTGCCACACGAAGATATTTTATGGAGTTTTTGAGTTTCCACATTTGGATGATATTCAAACGATTTCCATGCACTTTGACCTTGCATATGCATTCCGTTTGCTATACTTGAGTTGTGCTAATAGTGTTGTGAACAAGAATAGACATGCCACATGACATGCTCCTCTATCACACACAAACATATTTTGCTTGGTCTTTGTTGTGTGAAGGTACAATTGCTTACGCGTCAACCTCTATGGACCAAGGGTTGACAAGACGAATCGAAGAGAGTTACCTATGGATGCCCTTCAACGAGCCATCTCTACATCCTAAGGTGACTTACTTCTACTTGAGGACTCATGCTATAATCTTCATGAATTGGCTACGCTTTGAGTGTTTCTTCGCTTTTGTGGTGAGCTTTTGTAGGCTTCATAGAAGGTGAAGGAACATTAAAGTGTTGTCAATTCAATCTTCCCGAGGACGACTATATGGTGAACCCCAGGATCAAGAAGGTCTCTCGACATCTTCTACTTTGTGATATGCGTGTAGAGTCGAGGTCGACTCTTTTTGAAGGGAGGGGAGATGATGTAGCCCGACCTTCGGTCATTACCACATCATGGTCTCCAACTTAGTCCAAGACGTCAAGACCCTCTCCAAGGTGTTCTTCCCTCTCTGCGTGGGATCGAGGGAGCACGTTGACCGATCTTTCCTTGCGAGGATTCTATCGGACCGGTGGCCACCGGTGAGAGCAATCGGTCTTGTATCGTGTGAGTTTTGCGTGTGTTCATCGTGTTCTTCGCGAGGTGTGTGTCCGTTTCCGCTACCTTCTCCCTTTCCCCTCGCTTTCCCATCGATTTGACCACGAGACCCGTGAAGATCGGGCCACCCACGGGGTTACCTCATAACATCTACGCTCAACCCCACCATCGTCATCAACAACCAATGAATGCAAATGATCCCGAGAAAAGGTGTAGAAGAGACTTTGCACATCAAGCTCTTCCTCAACCGCGTCCTCGAGAAAATCAACCTCCTCCTCCACCACCATGTGCACCAAGTGAAGCAAGCATAAGGCAAGATCGCCGCAACTTCCACCGTGAACATGAAGAGGGAAAATTTGGGAAGCTCAAGTTCATCATGCCCCAGTTCAAGGGAGAAGAAGATGCCGATGCATACATTGATTGGGAGCTCAAAGTTGACAAGATCTTCCGAGTCCACAACTACGCCGAAGAGAATAAAGTTGCAATGGCATCCCTTGAGTTTGAAGACTATGCAAATGTTTGGTGGGAAGATTTCCAAAAGAACCGCGATAAGAATGAGGAACCTCCTGATGAGGATATCTACAGGGATTATGATGATTCTGACTGCCTGAACTGGAAGGAAATACTGAGTCAAATCAATAATGACTATCAGGTGAATTCATTCCTAATTGAACCTGATGTTTTACTTAATGAGAACTTTATACTACCTAAGTCTATGCATATTTTTATGATCAGGTTTATTGATAATACAAGCGTTGCGCGAGGAGGAGGAGAGTTGCAGAAGGAAGGACAAGCGCTGATTTCCAATATCAACAAGTGCGCGAGGGAGGAGCGGGAGGCAGGCGCACTAGGATGCAATGAGGAAATCACGCATGAGCAAGAGAGAGAGATGGCGCACCAATAATTACATGTTTGAGGTGTTCCACGACGTTTGGACTGCGTGCCAATAAGGCCGAACCCATATATGGGTCGGTATGTATCAGTTTGAGTCGAACCGAGTCAGTTTGGGCCAAGTTATGGCTGTTTTTAGGCCCGTTTAGAGGGGAGGACGCCCCAGCCCTCATATAAACCTCCGTAGCCGTCACAAGTTAGGTTTTTAGACCACGTTAAAATATTTTGGAGTTGTTTCTTTAATAGAACCTCTGGAATTACCCTGTGTTCGAATCTGCCAACTATAATTAAGTGTGATCTGTTGTTCCATTGGGAATTAGTAGATTGCATACTACCGTTCGTGGTCACGGCTGCGTGCGCAAGAGTGTGGTGTTGTGAATATCCTACAAGGTTCGAGAGCTGTTGCATTGGCATCAGGGATCGAGCGGGAGAGATCATAGCTACGCACTAGTTATCTATCATCCACCATCACCATCGCCAAGAGCTTGCTGAGAAGATCGGGCCACCCCATATCATCTTGGTATCAGAGCACTGGGTTTACTCGGTGAGCAATATCATCTTGGTATCAGATTTCCTCGTTGCCTCGGTAAGCAATCCACAATCCATCCATAGATTAGAGAGTGTTTTTCATCCTATACAGAAAAAGCCCCATAAAAAGAGTTGCCATAGCCTAGATTACATCGTATTCGAGTAATAGTTGCTGATCGCATTCCTCTATTAGATTAGATCTAGATCTGTTCTTCGTAGATTTGTTTTCTAGTGTTCTAGTTGTTTTCCACCATCTTTTTCCGCTACCATCAAGTCAGATCCGATCCAAGTAAAGAGTCCTAGTTGTGTACTACTTGGCGAGCAAAAAAAAATTCGGCTCGCTGCCTCACGCCTGGCCGCAGACAAGTCTATGCTCTAGCGTGACCCAAAAAAAAATCCGAAAAAAAAAATTTCGAACCGTCGCCTTACCACAGACTTGTCTGTGCTAGTACGAGAAAAAAAAAGAAAAAAAAACTGCCGGCATCTTGCCGCGGCAGGATTTTAGGCCGTTTTTCTGCCGTGGCAGAGACCAATTCTCAGGTCAACTTTTTTTCTTTTTTTGTTTATTTTTTTTACTGAGTCCACATAGCGTACCTATCCTTGTGAGCCTTAGTAAGCCTTTCTTTGTGTCTATAACTATCCTACGAGACTAGCGTGCTTAGTGCTCTACGGGCTGCTCAGTTAGCAATCTTGTGCCCGTTTCGTTGAGACATTGCTAGCGTCTCTCCTTGTGCATTGCAACACGAGCATTCCTCCGACATACCTTACTTTTTGAGCTCATTTTCATAGTTGCAATTGCCCCATTTATCTCCACCGTGTGTGTTTCCGTGGGTCTTTGTCATACGATCAGCACTAGGACTTGTTTGCGGTGTAGTTAGGATACCATACCTACAGCTCCACCATAAATAACCTGTGTGCCCTGCGATCGTTCTCTATGCCTTTGGTATTCACTTCATCACTTCAGTGCATCAGTCTTTGATTACGTTTGGTAGAGCATCTCTATTCACTTTGGAATGGTAAGATCTTCTTTCTTATCAGTTGTGAGTGAGTTGTGAGAGTTTCCACCATACTGATTTTGATTTGTGCACTAATGTACTAATCATGTCTTCTAGTAGTGTTGATGTGATGCAGAAAATGGAGGCAGGTGATGTTACAAATAATGTGGAGACGTATAGTTACAAATTCGTTGACAATTGGCATTGTAGTGGAACTTTTTGGAAGGAAGAACGCGGTATTTTTGATGGTGATGGTCTTTTCCACCATAGTGTGATGATTGGTGAGCGATGTGCTTCCATTACCATTGATAGTAACTCTACTATTAATTTGATCAGCGTTGAAGTTGTACAAAAGTTGCAGCTACCCACATGTGCCCGTGCGGTGCCATATCTCTTGCATTCATCATATGGCACATTGCTGTTTTCACACACCACTGATGTTCCTATGACTTTTAAAGAGCATACTGAGATTGTGCGTTGTGATGTATCTCCTATATCACTTGATTCTTGTCACATACTATTGGGAGAACCTTGGAGCAGAAGGTTTGACGCTCAAATATGTCCTGTTGTTGGAAGGATTTCTTTCAAATGGAACATGAAGAGGCGTGTTATGCTCAGGATTTCAGCTGACAAATTTCATGAGTATCATCTTCTTTGCAAGGAGAGGACAAAAGAGTTCAGTTTGTCTGCTAAGTACAAGGTCATGATGAATGGTGACAATTCTATTATTTGTCATCTTGAACATGGTGTGCATTACAACCCATGTGAGAATGAGAGCCACATAGCCAAGCTGAGTGAGAGTGTTATCAAAAGTGTGCTGTGTGATTCCACTAAACGTGAGGTTGAGAGCATCCATTCTAAGAGTATGAGAGAAAAAGAAAACATCAGTGCAGTAGATGCTAATACATGTGAGGATATTTCTACTAATGTAATCATCTCTACTCCTGGTATTGTTTCTTGTGCTATGCAGGTTGCTTTTGAAGAAAGGGAGCCGCCTATTTTACAACCTGCATCACACGATCTGGTATTGTTACTTGAGGAGGATGTCGTAGTACCTACTACAGCTGAGAAGTTTGTTAATGACATTTGTACTGATTTGGAGCTTCAGCCAACAAGTGCGACATATTGTGAGTCTATTCCTTTACTGAAGCCTCCTTGTGATTTGCCTTGCACTACTGTTTCAGCACCATGTGAAAGTTTACCAAATTCAAATTTTGATCATGTGGTACTGATAACACATAAGGAAATACTTGCTCGAATACCACCTGCTGATATTGTGTATTCCATCATGCTAAATGAACCTATGAGTATGAGTTGTGCTATGGATAAGATTTCTGAAATTTCATTTCTGAATTCTAGCACATATTCTCCTTGTTTCACTTTCAATCTGATTGGTGAATATAGCATGCATGAAAATTTTCTTGTGGATCACATATGCATTACTTGTGATAGAATTGCTGAATTAAAACATGCTGTTTTCAGCCATACATGTTGTGTGTCGATGATTTTGTGTTGTGATAATATGAAACTAAAGTCAGGTCTAGTTGATATAATGCAGCCAACACAAGTAATTTTACCTATGTTGGATCGTTGTAATCTTGCTAGAATAGAACCCCAGTTTTCATATTCATTGTGTTTATCCCAAAATTCGTTGTCTAGTTGTGCTAATGCTTTATACTTCACTTATATTTGCAAATTGAGTTGCCTTTTACATACTGGACAACATGATCATGTTCATAATAATCAGAGTAGCGCAGTTGAAGCATGGCATGATTCAATTTGGTTTTCAGACATATTGAATTGGTTTGATCTTGTTCACAAATTTGATCATAGATCTTCTTTGAGAAAACTGAATTTAATATTGAAAAATATGACTATCTATTTAGTTGTTGTTTACCATGATCATGATTCTTTGTACTTCACTTATACCTGCAATTTAAGTTGCTTGATGTATACTGGACATACTTTTCATGTGAACAACAATAATACAACATGTTATATATACATATACTTTGCGTACACGTTGTTCTTTTTGTTTCTCCCACTTTCAGCTTACCTAAAGCCGAGGACGGCTTTTCATGAAGAAAGGGAGGATGATGAGGATATCTACAGGGATTATAATGATTCTGACTGCCTGAACTGGAAGGAAATACTGAGTCAAATCAATAATAACTATCAGGTGAATTCATTCCTAATTGAACCTGATGTTTTACTTAATGAGAACTTTATACTACCTAAGTCTATGCATATTTGTATGATCAGGTTTATTGATAATACAAGCGTTGCGCGAGGAGGAGGAGAGTTGCAGAAGCAAGGACAAGCGCTGATTTCCAATATCAACAAGTGCGCGAGGGAGGAGCGGGAGGTAGGCGCACTAGGATGCAATGAGGAAATTACGCATGAGCAAGAGAGAGAGATGGCGCACCAAGAATTACATGTTTGAGGTGTTCCACGACGTTTGGACTGCGTGCCAATAAGGCCGAACCCATATATGGGTCGGTATGTATCAGTTTGAGTCGAACCGAGTCAGTTTGGGCCAAGTTATGGCTGTTTTTAGGCCCGTTTGGAGGTGAGGACGCCCCAGCCCTCATATAAACCTTCGTAGCCGTCACAAGTTAGGTTTTTAGACCACGTTAAATTATTTTGGAGTTGTTTCTTTCATAGAACCTCTGGAATTACCCTGTGTTCGAATCTGCCAACTATAATTAAGTGTGATCTGTTGTTCCATTGGGAATTAGTAGATTGCATACTACCGTTCGTGGTCACGGCTGCGTGCGCAAGAGTGTGGTGTTGTGAATATACTACAAGGTTCGAGAGCTGTTGCATTGGCATCAGGGATCGAGCGGGAGAGATCATAGCTACGCACTAGTTATCTATCATCCACCATCACCATCGCCAAGAGCTTGCTGAGAAGATCGGGCCACCCCATATCACCTCCTATTGAAACTTGGACTGATATGAAGGAAGTAATGTACACACGCTTCGTCCCCGAGCATTATTGCAAAGATCTCTTCGACAAGCTACAAAACATGAAAAGAAGGCACCAAGTCAATTGAATAGTTCTACAAGGAAATGGAGAAAACAATGATGCGAGCTGATGTGAGAGAACTCGAAGAGCAAACCATAGAAAGGTTCCTCAACGGTTTGAGCCGCCCAATAAGGAAGATTGTTGACTTTCAACCGTACAAGAACCTCACCGAGCTCCTCCATCAAGCTACCAAAGCTGAGCAACACTTTCAAAAGGAGAATGCATACGAGAGGCCCAAGCCAGACTTTGCGTCCATCAATGCAAATGCTCCCGCAAAGCCAAGTAACCAAGCAACGAGCTCATCCAAGAAAGCAAAGACCGTGATAGCACCTTCCTCCAACACGACATCGGATAGTCAAGTCACTTGCTTCAAGTGTCGAGTGAAAGGTCACAAGTCATATGAGTTCACCAACTCACGAGTGATCCTTACGGATGAGAATGGCGCAACCTACTCTGTAAGTGAAGAGGAATATGAAGCTCTCACTCAACGAGCTATTGCAAGGACAGCCGCAATGGAAGAGGATGACCCACTTGTATGCGAGCATGATCCGGGCCCCGCACTTGTCATAGCTCAAATCACGCCAACAAACTCCATCCCAAGAGAGGACCAACACCTCAATATCTTCCAAACTCGTGCTGGAATTGATGTCAAGTCAATTAAAGTGATCATTGATGGAGGTAGTTTCCAAAACCTAGTAAGGAGCTTTGTGAGAAACTCAAGCTACAATGCATAGATCACCCTCACCCCTACCTTGTCCAATGGTTGGATGACGATGGAGCCCTCAAGATAACATCCAAGGTCCAAGTCTCCTTCAAGATTGGCCCATATGAAGACATCGTCGAGTGTGATGTCGTGCCAATGTCTGTGTGCCACATGCTACTTGGAAGGCCATGGTCCGTCGAGAGCAATGCATCATGGTTCCACCAACCAATACTCCTTCAAGTGAAATGACAAGAAATTGGAGCTCCAACCCATGACGCCAAGCCGAGTCATCACATTCAACATGACACCCATCAACAAGATAAAGCAAACTAAAGACCCTTGTGAGACGAGTGGTGAGAGAGTGAAACACCATCAAGAGAGTACCCAAGATACACCACCAACTACAAGAATAATGCTACAAGATCTCCAACCACAACATGATGGCAAGATGTACCACAAGCTCTTCAACAAGTTTGAGAATGGCTTCGACACCGGTGATCCGACCATGTACAAGATCAAGGCCAAGGACACACCTCCTTCCTTACATGATGAGCGAACATCGTCGAGGTTGACTCGTTTTCAAGCGGGGGGAGATGATGTAGCCCAACATATGGAAACCACCTTTGGTCCACATCATGCCACGCTAATCATCACTCCAAAGGTGAACTCCTTCCATGCTTTGCCTTTCGTTGGTTATTGTGCGAATGGAATCCTACTTGAGATAAATGCCCATGATGTCACTAGGTCCATGAACATGATGCCAAGGAGATGCAGCAAGGATGGCACTGGAGCCAAGACACCCAAGCAAGAGGCCTGGAAGAGAAGACGCAAGAAGCTGCTGAAGCAGGACCGGAGTCTCCGGACCAGCAGACCGGAGTCTCCGGTCTACCACACCGGAGTCTCTGGCCCGGTCTCCGGACCGAGCCCCGAACCTGCGCCTAGGACAGTCTGAGACCCCCTCCGGAGGCGACACCGGAGACAGACCGGTGTCTCCGGCCTACACCGGAGTCTCCGGACCGAGCGTCGTGGGCCTGCGCGCCTTAAGCTGGGCTTGGCGCATGTAACGCCTCAAACTTGCTGCTTATGCCTGCTTTACCCCTAGCTCGTGGCTGGCCTATATATATGCCCCCACCCCCTCCTTGAAACCCTATAGATGATGAAGAATTGAGGCATGTGCCAAACCCTAGATGGGAACCCCCTCTCATTAGTAGATCTATGAGTTGTACAAGGCCTTGGAGTCGGTGCCCTTATCCAAGTTGTCAAGACCCTCCTCAAGTGTTTGGTCTCTCCCTAGCAAGGATTCTAGTAGTGCTTGGTCTCTCCCCTTTGGGATTCTACTTGGTTGCTACTCTCTCCTTGGTTTGGATTCTACCGTCCGCTTGCCAATCTCTCCTTTGGTGATTCTACCGCAAGGTCTCTCGCCGAGGATTCTATTGGATTGGTTGTTCCAACCAACGGGAGCAAATTGAATTGGGTGTGATTTGGCGTGTGTTTGTATCTTTACCTTGCATTAGAGTTGTGTTCATCGTGTTTTCCCTCACTTCCGCCTCAAATCCGTGAAGATCGGGCCACTCCAAGGGTAAATCCGCAAGGAGACCCATAACAAAAACCCTAGCCCCACCCTCTCTTCCGCCAACCACCCACCCAGCCGCCAGGAACCCCACCGCTCACGCCACGCTACAGCCGCCCTGACACGCCCGCGCGAGCCAGCCCAATCCCGCACGCCACGCTCGCGCGCAGCCCTGCCTACACGCGGTCAACCCTGCCAGCCCGACCCTACCACCCCTGTCTGCCCCCCCACCGACAACGCTCTCGCCTCGATCCCATCGCGGCCCGCTCGCCTTGTCCGTTTTCGCCACCCGACCCCACTCTCCCTCTCTTCGTCCCGCAACCACCGCCAGGGGAGAAGCCCCGCTCGATCCCCTGGCCCCGAGATCGCCATCGACCCGACGCTCGCCGGTCCCTCCTCTGTCCTGGCGCCCTGCTCGTCCCCACCAGTAAAATCGCTCTACCCGACATCGACGGCGACCGCGTTCCCCGTCTCCAGCGCCGGTCTCGCTGCCCCGGCCAAGGCGCCACCACCTCTGGTCGTCATGTCGCCTCCCTCTCCCGCGAGCACCGCCGTCCGTGGTCTTGCCTCCCTGGAGCCTGCCGCCGCTGCCAAGCTTCCCTCAGGCACCGCCGCCCTCTAGAGCCTCTGCCCCGAGTCTCTCGCAGCGCCTCTATGTGCACCCACCAGGACCTCGTCGGCCACCACGTGCCGTATAGGCATGGCGTCACCGCTCTGTCCGTCGTCGACGTCACCGCCTCTGCCTCGGCAGCGTCTCGTTCTATCCAGCGCTAGACCGCGAGTTCTCACCGCGTTGCCTGCACCGCGCCTCCTGCCGCCACCGCCCCGAGCTCCGGCCCTGCTCCTTCCGCGCTGGTCCACGCAGCACCGCAGGTCGCGCCTCCTCGACCGGCCCTACCGTCGTGCTCCCGCTCCACGGCCAGAGTCTGCGCAGGCCGCGTTGTCGCCACCTCGTCGCACGGCCCAAAGCTCGCCAGCCCTCTTGCTGTCCCTCGACCTCAACCGCCACAAGGCCACCTTCCACCATCCTTGCCAGACGCGTGTTTGTCCTGTGCTTGTTGGGCTCTATGGGATTCTAAACATCATTTTGTCTGTTGATCCGTGAAAGTTTCGGGCAGGTGCGCAAGCACCCTCGCAGCTACCTTTCAATACCACCGCGACAAGATATCCAACGAAGCCATGTACCCATGAGGTGACAAGACGCGTCAAGACCAGACAAGTCATCTCGACCACCGATGCCGAACCAAGCTCTCCCGGACCCCAAACCCCTTGGGTCTCCAAGATCTTCCTCATGGAACCGAAGACCCTTGATACGGAGACCAATCCCTCGAGACCCCAAGATCTTCGACCCCAAAATGTGATCCCCTTTCTGAGAATCCTATTTTTATAATATATGACATCTATAGTTGTTGCATATTAAATCATTCATACTCGCATACGTATTGTGGTTGTTTGGGGGTATTTAGAGTATTCACCTAAATTAAATATGGAGACCATATGCGGGCTTTTCTAGTCTTATATTGGCTTCAGTTAAATTTGTGTCCCGAACCAATGCCATGCTTTGCCTTGTTAAGACAACATTTAAATTGCGGGGTATCTAAACAACATAAACCATCTAATTAATTGTCGGGACCCCGGTTCCGCTTAATATTGCCTAGTCGCATCGCATCTTTGCCATGTCATACATCATACATGCATCATGCCCGATCTTCTGCCGTAGTATTAAATAGTGTATCCAGTGTTTCTTCTAGTGCTTTGCTTCTTCACGGATTAGGCCGTTGAGTGGATGCGAGTATCGACAAGTCCTTCAGAGATGTATCTTCAGCAGTGTTTCCCAGGCAAGCATTCTCCCCCTTTCTACATATTTTACATTTATAGTCTTTATTTCCTCCTATTGATCTATTGCTATCCGTGTCGCGATGCTTTAGTGTTCCGTACCAGATATATTCCCTGGAGCCTTTATATTGACTTGGACACCTCCTATTACCTGTTGTTTGGTAGATAGATGGTCTTGCGAGTCGTAGTCCCTTGCTCAGGTGCGATCCCATGTCATGAAGTACCACACAGTTGTTAGAATGTTGTCATATGATTTACGGTGGAGAGGATCATGACTTTAAATACAACTATTAAATTGATGGGATAACTAATGAAAGAGGCACCGATGGGCAATATATGCTATTTGGTTTTTCATGTCCACTTGTGTCCCGTAGGCCCCGAGTACTTGATACATGTTCCTTGATTATTCACACTATCCTCATCCGGGAGACCCTATGGATCCCCCTTAGCCAGAGCTTGATTCATTTCTTATTTCTTGGGGCCACAAACTAGTTTGGGGCTTTATTACTATCATGTACTTATGCCATGCTTTACTACTTTATTTACAATTGTGCGTGGAGCACCTGTACTGTTTTGGAACGTGGAATGTTTTCGCAGTATCGACAAGCCCAGTCACACTTTCGGGTTCCCAGTCGTTTACAGCCATTGTCACAAACCCTGGGTCCATCTCGGAGCCGGCCAACTTCGTTGCGGGTAGCTTAGTGGGGTGGCCCCCTGAAATGATTTATGAATCCTGTGAATGCTTTGTCGTGAGGCCTCGTTGCATTTTATTTGGTTCTTCCCGAGGTTGATCGTGTGTGTTGCTATTTGTGCACCCCTGCAGGGTAAATCTTTCTGAAAGCCGTGTCCGCGGTTATGGATGACTTGGAGCACAGTATCTCGATCATAGACAAGCATAACTAAAGTAGTGCTATAAATTTGACTTAATATGTGACTATTAATCAGCTTCACTACAATGGAATGGATAATAAAAGTGCCAACAACTGCTGGGTTTGGGATGTCACATGCTAATTGATCTGACTAGTAAGTACTCCAACTACAACTGAATGGTTAACTAAACTGCCCACTACTTATGCTATCAGGATGACTCATGCTATCTATATCTGACTAGTAAGTGCTTCAACTATAATGGAATGAATAAAACTGCCAACTATGTGAGTTCCTCGGTTTGACTTCCTCGTTTGGTCTCGAGGGGGAAATGCCAGGATGGGTATGTTTGGTGTTAGTATCAGGTTGGATTCGAATAGGTCTTTCTTATCCCTCTCTGATAGCCGCCAGTTTTACTGAGTCTCTATAGGTTCTTTAGTGCTGCTGCGCTGCCGCTTCATTCCACCATACCTATGTAGGCGAGAGCCGCCGAATTCTAGCCTCGCCGTGTACTGGCCTCAGTACTGACGCTCCTCTTTTTCCTTTGCCCTTTGTCGGCACCCCTTTTTTTAGCAGGTTTGAGATCGACGTCGTTAGCAGGGTTACTCTTCCGGCTTGGCCTAGGCAGGGTTATGGATGTCATTGGTTATTCTTCAGGGCTCTTAGCCCCATTTGCATCTTGTCCGTACTCGGACGTTGTACCATTTTCATGGTGATTTGGATCTTTGTACTGTATATCTGTATTCTTGACTTGTTGGGTCGTTTTTGTATATATATGCTCTGTGGGTTCCATCGTGGACTAATGTGTAATGGTATAACTTCGTTTTCCACCCGCACGCAAGTGCCTGGTGGGTGTCCTTGAATCGTTTCTATGCGGGTTTAGCGGGAAGCGCTAAAATCTGCATAGGGCCGATTCGAGGGTGTTACAAGAGCAGACATGCGATGCCACCGGTGGATCCATGTGTGGTCTATGAGAGGAACACACATGCAATGACACCGGTGGATCCTGACGTGGTTTGTGAGAATAACACACATGCAATGACACTGGTGTATCCAAATGTGGTCTCTGAAAAGAACACACATGCAATGACACCGGTGGATCCATGTGTGGTTCATGGGAAGAACACACATGCAATGACACTGATGGATCCATGTGTGGTCTGTGGGAAGAACAGACATGCAATGACACTGATGATATGTGGTCTGTGAGAAGAACACACATGCAATGACTCTAGCTGTGGTTCATGAAAAGAGCAGACATGCGATGACACTGGTGGATCCATGTGTGGTTCATGGGAAGAACACACATGCAATGACACTAGGTGTGGTTCATGATATGGTCTATGGGAAGAGCAGACATGCAATGACTCTGATGATATGTGGTTTGTGAAAAGAACAGACATGCAATGACTCTAGCTGTGGTTAATGAGAAGAGCATACATGCAATGACACTGGTGGATCCATGTGTGGTTAATGAGAAGAACACACATGCAATGACACTGGGTGTGGTTCAAGATATGGTTTGTGAGAAGAACACACATGCAATGACTCTAGTTGTGGTTCATGAAAAGAGTAGACATGCAATGACTCTAACTGTGGTTCATGAAAAGAGCAGACATGCGATGCCACCGGTGGATCCATGTGTGGTCTATGAGAGGAACACACATGCAATGACACCGGTGGTTCCTTACATGGTTTGTGAGAATAACACACATGCAATGACACTGGTGGATCCATATGTGGTCTGTGAAAAGAACACACATGCAATGACACTGGTGGATCTATGTGTGGTTCATGGGAAGATCTATCTTGGCATAATTTAATGTATGCCATGATGTATTTCATTGTACAAGACACTCACTTTCCATTTTTATACTACTCAGTATCACCCTTGGTTTTATGTGGTACTACTCAGTTTTGGCCTCCCTCTCTATCTTTCGTAGAAGCACAAACCTGTGATCACCCTGTCTGCTACTCCCTGATTGGTTATCAAAGTTGTCACGCGGATCGTGCACACAAACCTTTGATTTTGTGCGATCCAACGATGACCATTGCACACATCGTGCCCTTCATAGTACAGCGTGGCCCCAGTGTTACACAACACGTACGTCTCCCTCAGCGAGACTTCTACAAGAAGGAACACGATGTCGTCCATGGAAAAAGTCGTCGAGCGGTCATGTCATGTTTAATCAAGTCTGAAATGCCTACTACTGCTACTACTATGCCACAACGCATGCGTCATCGAGTGCATGGTCGTCCATGGACAGCTGCAATTTATTGCCACTTGATTTTAATAAGACATATTGATGTAGCCCGACCTTCGGTCGTTACCACATCATGGTCTCCAACTTATGTCAAGTCGTCATGGACTCCAAAGATGAATTCGTTCCTCTATGCGAGCCCACTTCCTACCCTCTTGAATGGTATACTACTTTATATTCCGTCCCATATCCATGATAGGTTCAGACCGACGAGTACGGAGGCAAGGGAGGAAGCCTGGAGCACCAAGCCCGACAAGACGGAGGCTTGGAAGAGAAAACAGAAGAAGCAGGAGCTGGAGCATCGGAGTCTCCGGCCTGAAGACACCGGAGTCTCCGGCCTGAAGACACCGGAGTCTCCGGCCTGCGTACCTCGGAGTCTCCGGACCCATCTCCGGACCGACCCCTAGATCGAGCCCGAGGACAGTCTGTTTGCCACTCCGTAGACGACCACCGGGGACAGATTTGAGTCTCTGGCACACACCGGAGTCTCCGTACCCCACACCAGAGTCTTCGGCCTGAACATATGGGCCTGCATGCCGCCAGCTGGGCCCTTAGCCCATGTACCCCTTAGTCCGCCCAGACTTTCCCCTTTTATTCCTAAAGTACCCTTGAACTAGTGGCTGGCCTATATATAGTGCCCCCACCCCCTCATGTAACCCTAGGCATAGATGATAGACTAAAGAAAACCCCCTTGTGGAATCTCTAGTTTTGCCTCATCCCCTTCTACCAAAGGGGATCGACTATCGTCACCACCTCGTTGGAGTTTGCATCACGCCTCCCTCGTTGTACAAGGACTTGGCATCGGTGTCCCTTTGCCAAGACGTCAAGAAACTCTCCAAGGTGTTCTTCCCTCTCCGCGTGGGATCGAGAGAGCACGTTGACCGATCTTTCCTTGCGAGGATTCTATTGGACCGGTGGCCACCGGGGAGAGCAATCGGCCTTGTATCGTGTGAGTTTTGCGTGTGTTCATCGTGTTCTTCGCGAGGTGTGCGTCCGCTTCCGCTACCTTCTCTCTTTCCCCTCACTTTCCCATCGATTTGACCACGATATCCGTGAATATCGGGCCACCCACGGGGTTACCCCATAACATCTGGTATCAGCAGCTTTTGGTTGCCACGGATTTCTCCTCAATTTGGTCTTTTTCCCCATAAATTCGAAAATTCCACCAAAAACAGCCGCAATTCGTGTTTTGGATCGATCTGTGATTTGGGTGCGTTTTGGTAGGTTTTATTCCATGGATTACTTGCTAAACTTGTTGATCTACCTTCCCTTGCGTTTCCACGGCCTAATTCCTTGATTTCCCCCACCAATTTGTTGTTTTGGTTCGAGTTTTTCTACCAAAATCGCGTTTCGGCTTTTTGAAGGACTTGTTGCTCAATAGTAGCTCTTGTTTCTTCATGAAGTTTCTTCATAGCTTGTGCGCGCTTCTCGACGTCCATGTTTGTGCGCTCATGAAGAGGTAGTGGTAGTATGTCGAGCGCGGTGAGGGGCTCGAAACCATAGACGATCATGAATGGAATCATCTTGGTTGTTGAGTGCTTGG
Organism: Avena eriantha; assembly: GCA_910589775.1. Taxonomy (NCBI): domain Eukaryota; kingdom Viridiplantae; phylum Streptophyta; class Magnoliopsida; order Poales; family Poaceae; genus Avena; species Avena eriantha. Next base: position 362,508,310 of record OU342744.1, read on the forward strand.
CATGGTTGTAGGCGAACTCGGCGTGTGGGATGCATTCCTCCCAATCCTTCAAGTTCTTCTTGATCAACACACGAAGGAGAGTCCCGAGGCTTCGGTTGACAACTTCGGTTTGGCCATCAGTTTGGGGATGCGATGCGGATGAAAAGAGTAGCTTGACGCCGAGCTTGGCCATGAGGGTCTTCCATAAGTAGCTCATGAATTTGACATCACGGTCGAAGACGATTGTTCTTGGCACACCGTGAAGACGGACGATTTCCTTGAAAAACAGATTTGCAATATGTGAAGCATCATCGATCTTATGGCACGGTATGAAGTGTGCCATTTTGGAAAAACGATCCACAACAACAAATATAGAATCATGACCATTCTTAGATCTAGGCAATCCTAACACGAAATCCATGCTAATGTCGGACCAAGGGGTATGAGGAATAGACAATGGCATATAAAGACCATAAGGGTTAGCTTCCGACTTAGCTTGAACACATGTCGTGCATCGTTGAACGTAGCGCTCCACGTCACGCTTCATCTTGGGCCAAAAGTAGTGATTGGAGAGCATGTACAATGTCTTGTCATGGCCAAAGTGACCCATAATGATGAGGACATCCCTACAATCACACCTACCCCAATGACTACTGAAGATGCTACAACTGTTGCAAGAAAGGATCAGTCCAATAAGATTAGAATTGGACCTATTACAAGAGCTCGTGCTAAGCTACTGGAACAACATGTGAATTTACTCCGAAATGAATCTGGTACTTTGATTGATCAGAACTTTATACTGCCTAAGTCTATGCATTTATGTATGATCAGGTTCGTTGGAGAAACAAGCATGGCGCGAGGAGGAGAAGGGCTACAAGAGAAGCCCAACATGATGATCGCCCAAGGATGCGCGAGGGAGGAGCGGGAGGAAGGCGCAAGAGAAGATCATCAAGACGGAGGCAAAAAGATCTGCCATGACCGGAGTGTCTAGCCAGTTCCACCCAGACTGTCCGGCCTGGTCGAGAGGCAAACTGGCGTGGACATTCTGTCTGCTAGTTCGGACACTAACCGGACACCACCCGGAAACTTCAAAGTTTCCGGCCAGACCAGACTGTCCGGCACACTTCACCTAGAGTGTCCGGCCTGACTGGACTGTCTGGCCGATTTCGACCGGAGTGTCCGCCCGCCGACCGAATCTGGTCCGAGTCGGTTTGTATCAGTTTGAGTCGTTTGCGTTTAGTTTCGGTTTCTGGCTTCCCCAGCAGCCCTTATAAGCTATGGGACGACCCCTAGTTAGGGTTTAGACCACGTTAAAATATTTTGGAGTTGTTTCTTTCATAGAACCTCTAGAATTACCCTATGTTCGAATCTACCAACTATAATTGAGTGTGATCTGTTGTTCCACTGGGAATTAGTAGATTGCATACTACCGTTCGTGGTCACGGCTGCGTGCGCAAGAGCGTGGTGTTCTGAATATCCTACAAGGTTTGAGAGCTGTTGCATTGGCATTAGGGATCGAGCGCGAGTGTTCATAGCTACAGGCTAGTTATCTATCATCCACCAGCATCACCGCCATCCGCATACTGAGAAGATCGGGCCACCCCATATCATCTTGGTATCAGATTTCCAGTGTTGCCTCGGTAAGCATCCACAAATTCATCCATAGATTAGAGAGTGTTTTTCGTCCTATGCAGAAAAAGCCTTACAAAAAGATTTGCCATAGACTAGATTGCATCGTTTTCAAGTTTTAGTCGCTGATTGTATCTTCTCGTAGATCCGATCTACAGGTTTTCCTCGTAGGAGTCTAGTTTCCGTTTGTGTCTAGGTTTAGGGTTTGATCTTGTTTTCCGCTGTTCCCACCGTTACCGTTTCCGCACGTGTTTATCGTTTTTTCCGAGTCCACATAGCGTACTTTTGTTTGCATACCATAGACACAGCCTATCTACAGCATCTATGCCTAGGAACGTACCCACGGGACTAGTTGCTTTGCTCCGATAGGCTGCTCATTATGTTTTTGAAGTTCAATTTTTTTTCGACAGGCAAAACCGACTATCCGGCCCAACCGGAGTCTCCGACGCATATCCACCGGACTATCCGGCCCAGTTCTGTTATACGTTGCTGTACTCGTTTGCATTGAGTAATATAGTTGAAAAATCAAAAAAAAAGAGAAAAGAAAAGAGAATCAGCATTAAAAAAAAGAGAGAAAAGTGCTACAAGCCTGACAAAAAAAAGATATAGAAGTGTGCAATATTGGAGGCCTTGTTGTGTATAGCACTAGTGGATTGAGCAATCTTGTGCCTGTTCTATTTGGGCTATTACTAGCGTCTCTCTTGTGCATTGCAATATTCCTTTTCATAAGTTGCTTTACCACGTTTATCTCCACTGTGTGTGTTTCTTGGGTATTTGTACAATCAGCACTAGGACTTGTTTGCGGTGTAGATAGGATACCATACCTATAGCTCCACCTTTACATAACCTGTGTGCCCTGCGATCGTTCTCTATACCTTTGATATTCACTTCATCACATTAAGTGCATCAGTCTTTGATTTTGATTGGTAGAGCATCTCTATTCACTTTGGAACGGTAAGATCTCCTTTCTTATTAGTTGTGAGAGTTTCCACCATACAAATTCTGATTTTTGCACTAACCTACTAATCATGTCTACTAGTGATGATGATGTTGTGTTGCAGAAAAAGAAGGATGAGGAGCTCATCAATTAGCATGAATATGAGGCTTTGAAATCCCACTTGCCACGTGTGTTTACTAACACGACAGATGCCATTGACAATAATCTCCAAGATATGAATATGAGATTGGATCAGCATGTTGGGACGGTTGATACTATCCAAACGCAAGTGGCTACGCTCAATGTCAATGTCACCGCTTTGCAGCAGTCCATTGAGGGTTTGACAGCCGCCTTACATAGAAGGGAAGATCCTCAACATGATGATGCCTTTGATGATTTCGATGAGGCTAGCATTGTTGATGCTGCTCCAAATGTTGGCAGGGGACGTGTTATTCCCCCTGTCCATGCACCTGCTCATGGTCGTGGGTTTTCCCATCTTGGGCGTGGTCAACATGTGCCCAACCAAGCTGCTGATGATGGTTTGGGCAAGCTAAAATTTTCAATTCCTAAGTTTGATGGTTCCATTGATCCTGAAGACTACCTCACATGGGAGTTGAAGATTGAGAAACTCTGGCGCTTATTTGACTATCCAGAAGATAAGAAGGTCAAGCTTGCAGCATCAGAATTTGATGGTTATGCTTTGCGTTGGTGGGATGCTCTTGTGCAGCATAGAAGGGAGGACAATGAACTTCCTGTGAGGGATTGGCGCGAGATGAAGCAAATCATGAAAGCTCGTTTCGTACCAACCAACTACTTGCGATCAGTTTTTGATAAATTGACGCAACTGAAGCAAGGCACCATGATAGTTGATGAGTACTACATGGAGATGGAGATGCTTATGCAGTGTGCTAGAATTCGTGAGTCCATTGAGATGACCATGCAGCGATTACTAAACAATTTGAAGTTACCGATCAAGAGCATTGTTCGTCATCACAAGTATGAGACCATGAGTGATTTGTTGCATCATGCTAGAGAGCCCGAATCCCAGTTGGCAGAAGAGGCGAAGTCACGTGCTCGTTTTCCGTCCTCTAGCAGATTTTCGGCCAGGTCTACACCTTCTACAGCCGCGCCACCAGCTGCTGCTCCCTTTACACCATCGGCCAAGCCAGCAAGTACACCTTCGTTTGGTTCTAATGCTCGGAAACCCGCTTCTCCTGCTGCTAGCTCGGGTTCCAACATGTCTGTGCACGTACTCGTGATGTGGTGTGCCATACTTGTGGAGGTAGAGGTCACTACAAGAAAGATTGTCCAAACAACAAGGTTATGTTTGTTAATGAACAAGGTGAAGTAGAAAGTGGAGATGAAGCTTCTGATGATGATATTGATGAAGGCAAGGTTGGTGCTGATGCATATGCGGAACATGCACCCACTATTGTCGTATCTTCACGTGTACTTAGTGTGCAACCGGTTGAGAAATCCCAATGTTGCAACTTGTTCCAAACAAAAGCTCTCATTGGACCAAACAAAGCTTGCAAGGTCATTATTGAGGTAACTGCAGAAATCTTGCAAGTAAGGAACTATGTGCCAAACTAAATTTGACATACTTACCTCATCCCAAGCCATACTACATACAATGGTTGAGCAACAATGGTGAGATGAAGGTAAATCATATGGTACGTGTGAATTTTCAGATAGGGCCATACAAAGATTCTATTGATTTTGATGTGGTTCATATGACTGTTTGTCACCTACTATTGGGTCGGCCTTGGCTCTATGATCGCCATGTGCAACACAATGGCCGAGCCAACACATATCACTTAGAATTCAAAGGAAAGAAGATTACTATGCAGCCAATGACACCACAAGAAATTGTGAATGATTCTCGCCATAAGATAGAGGTGAACTTGAAGGAAGATACTACCACTCGGCGAGACTGTGTAACAGCTGTTCCTGATGTAATTGAGCCTAAATTGAGTGATATAACGAAAAGTGAGAGAGTTCCCGAGTTATTGATACTAGCCACCAAGGAGGATATGGGAGAGTTTCGTGAGGATCCTACAACCATGCCACTTGTGCTCATGTATAAGGGCGAGGTATTGGTTTCTAACAACATGACCCCTATTTCTCTTGGTGTCTCTTCAGTTTTGCAGGACTTTGGGGATGTGTTTCTAGAAGACGTACCCGCAGGTTTGCCTCCATTGCGTCGTATAGAACATCAAGTAGACCTGATTCCTGGCGCCACACTTCCCAACCGTGCACCTTACATGACTAATCCCGAAAAGAAACTAAGGAAATTTAGAAGCAAGTACAAGCGTTGCTGGATAAAGGGTACATCCGTGTCTCTCTTAGCCCTTGTGTTGTTCCTGTTATTTTAGTTCCTAAGAAAGATGGTACTTGGCGCATGTGTGTTGATTGTAGAGTGATTAATAACATCATTATTCGATATCGTCATCCTATTCCACGCTTAGAGGATATGCTAGATGAATTGAGTGGTGCTGCTGTTTTCTCTAAAATTGACTTGCGTAGTGGTTATCATCAAATTAGGATGAAAGAAGGGGATGAATGGAAAACTGCTTTCAAAACTATATTCGGTTTGTATGAGTGGTTAGTCATGCCGTTTGGTCTTACAAATGCACCTAGTATTTTCATGCGTTTGATGAATCATGTTTTGAGAGAGTTTATTGATCGTTTTGTGGTTGTTTACTTTGATGATATACTTATATAAAGCCACACTGAATCTGAACATTGCACTCATATTAGACAAGTTTTGCAAGTGTTACGTGATAATAAACTGTATGCTAATCTTGAGAAGTGTACATTTGCAAAAGATAAGGTCATATTCCTAGGATTTGTTGTTTCTAAGCATGGAGTAGAGGTAGATCAATCTAAAATTGAATCAATTCAGAATTGGCCTACTCCAATTAATGTTAGTCAAGTGCGTAGTTTCCACGGTCTCGCTGGTTTCTATAGGCGCTTTGTGAAAGATTTTAGCACCATTGCTGCACCATTAAATGATTTGACACGGAAAGGTGTTCCTTTTGTATGGGGCGCGGCCCAAGACATTGCCTTTGATACATTAAAATGTTTGCTTACTTCTACACCATTACTTGCATTACCTGATTTTTCGAAGCAATTTGAAGTTGAATGTGATGCTAGTGGTATAGGCATAGGTGGCGTTTTGATGCAAGAGGATCGGCCTATAGCTTATTTTTCTGAGAAATTGACTGGTGCTCGTTTGAATTATTCCATCTATGATAAAGAATTGTATGCACTTGTTAGAATACTTGAGGTTTGGCAACATTATTTGTGGCCAAAGGAATTCATCATACATTCTGATCATGAAGCATTTAAATAATTGAAAGCTCAATCAAACTTGCATAGAAGATTAGCTAAATGGGTTGAGTTCATTGAGTCTTTTCCTTACATCATTAACTATAAGAAGGGAAAAGAGAACATTGTTGCTGATGCTCTATCTAGGAAGAACATGCTATTAACCAATCTTGATGTTAAAATTCCTGGATTAGAAGCTATTTGTGCACTTTATGCAACTGACCATGATTTTGCTGAACCATATCGTTTGTGTGCTCTTAGAAACGCATGGGATAAGTATCATATACATGATGGATATTTGTTTCGAGCTAACAAACTATGTATTCCAGAATCGTCGTTGCGTTTGTTTTTAGTGCAGGAGTCACATGCTGGTAGTTTGATGGGTCACTTTGGGCGTGAGAAGACGTTGCTCATGCTTGCTGATCAATTTTATTGGCCCAAGATGAGGCATGATGTGTACAGATTTGTGATCCGATGTATTACATGCCACAAGTCGAAATCTAAACTGAAGCCTCACGGTTTGAATACACCTCTCTCTGCACCTACTACTCCATGGGAAGACATTAGTATGGATTTTGTGCTAGGTCTACCTAAAACTCAGAGAGGTCATGATTCTATATTTGTGGTAGTGGATAGGTTCTCTAAGATGGCTCATTTTATTGCCTGCCACAAAAGCGACGATGCGTCGCATGTTGCTAACCTGTTTTTGGGGACATCGTGAGATTACATGGAGTACCAAAGACGATTGTTTCTGACCATGATGTGAAGTTCATGAGCTACTTCTGGAAGACCTTATGGGGAAAGTAGGAACAAAGTTGTTGTTCAGTACTACATGTCGTCCCCAAACAGATGGTCAAACGGAGGTGGTGAATCGAACATTGTCACAGCTGCTAAGGACCATGATTAAAAAGAATCTGCGGGAGTGGGAAGAGTGTTTGCCAGATGTTGAGTTTGCTTACAACAGGGCTGTGCATTCAACTACTCAGCTTTGTCCTTTTGAGGTGGTGTATGGTTTCAAACCATTGACGCCACTTGATATGTTGCCTCTGCCATTACATGAGCGAGTTGATATGGAGGCATCAAAACGTGCTGATTATGTGAAGAAAATACATGAGAAGACTCGAGAGGCTATTGAGAAGAAAGGCAAGAACATTGCCGCTGCAAGGAATCAAGCAAGGAAACAAGTGTTGTTCGAGCCTAGAGATATGGTTTGGGTGCATCTACGCAAGGATAGGTTCCCACTACTTCGAAAGTCAAAGTTGAAGCCACGTGGTGCCGGTCCTTACAAGGTGTTAGCCAAGATTAATGATAACGCCTACTCGGTTGATATACCTATTGAGGAGTTTGGTAGAGTTAGCAACAGCTTCAACGTTGCTGATTTGTCACCATATGCTGGAGAAGACCTTGGAGTGTCAAGGTCGACGCCTTTTGAAGGGGGGGAGATGATGAGGACATCCCTACAATCACACCTACCACAATGACTATTGAAGATGCTACAACTGTTGCAAGAAAGGATCAGTCCAATGAGATTATAATTGGACCTATTACAAGAGCTCGTGCTAAGCTACTAGAACAACAGGTGAATTTACTCCTAAATGAATCTGGTACTTTGATTGATGAGAACTTTATACTGCCTAAGTCTATGCATTTATGTATGATCAGGTTCGTTGGAGAAACAAGCATGCCGCGAGGAGGAGAAAGGCTACAAGAGAGCCCAACATGATGATGTAACATCCCAAAATTTCATCTGAAATCATCATCATTGCACTCATATCATCATGGCATGTTTTTGCATTGCATTTAGAATGTCCACCAAAAACTTGGTGCAATTTTGGGCCATGGTTAGGAATTTATGAAAATGGAACCAAAGAAAATGCTATATTACCTATTAATTCCAAGTGAGTGCTTTGGATTAAAATAGAAGGTAATTATGTTTTATAATAACCTAAAAACCTAGTTTGAGTTTTTACAAATTTTCACAAATTGGTTTGAATCAATTTGAATCATTAAATCAAAAGTTTTGGAGAAAACTGAATTAGAAAAAGAAAAGGGAGGGAAATAAATTCAAACAGCAGCAGCATTTTGGCCCATTCTGGCCCAATAGGCAATAGCCCACCCGGACCACTCCCTCTCCCCTTCTCTGTCTTTCCCCACCCCCCTCGTCTCTACCCCTCCCGCTGACAGGTAGACCCCGTGCCCACGTCACCTCGTCGTCTTCACTGCCGATGATGGACCTCTCCCCTTCGGCCGTTTCGAATCGATTCGATTCCGTCAGTTGCTCGCGATTAATTGCCCCGGTGGTTACCCCTACTAAACCCCCTCTCCCTCCTCATCATTTTCCCCACAGACACCACCCCGGAGAGCCCCCAGGCTCCCTAAAATTCGAGCTCGAACGCCGCTCACTAACGGCAACTCCGGCGACGATTCCGGTGAGTCCAAGCCGCCCGACGCCCTCCCCTTGGTCCCATCTATTTCCCATTCTCCTGGCGCACCTACTGACCGAGCCACGCGTTTTCTTTTGCCCCAGGTCGACGACACAGACAATTCCGGCGAACTCCTCTGCCGCCACCGTCGGTCGCCTTCTCCGGTAAGGGTAGGTTTCCCGCCGCCCCTTTTTGGTCTTTACTAGGTCGTGCAGACGTTTGCGCACCTCGCTGACCTCTTTGCCGATTGGTTTGAGCCCCAGGTCTTCATCTCCATCGCTGAGCCGTGAGTTCCGCCGGCAACCGCAACTCCGGCGAAGGATCCAGGCCAAGCCCGAGCACCCCCCGCACTGCAGTGACCTCCATCGAGATCGCCACGACCCCCTCAACCTCTGGTACGTGTCCACGGTCTCCCAGCCCTCGTAGAATCACCAGAACCCCATCGGCCGACGCTCCGCCGCCGCGACCCGTCATTAGCACCGCCAGTCTCTGGCGAGATGCTTAGCAGCCGTTCGATTAGATCCTAGCGGTTAAGATTAGATCACTTAAACGAAAGGGTACGGCTGATCTGATCCGTCCAACGTCACTTAAATCTGACGACCCACAGCGGACGATCCGGCCGAACCGGTATCAGCCAATAAGAAAGCGCCACGTCGCCAGACTATTTCGTTTAAATAGAAAAATAGACTGATTTAGTATTTAACTTAGAAATTCAATAACTTTTGATCTACAAATCAGAAAAATATAAATTTGGTGTCTATGGATTCAGAAAAATGAGACCTTTATTATGGAGGCCTTGTTTCACACTTTTGCCTCTGGAAAAATGGAATTATAGACAGAACCTTTTTAGGAGTATTTTATTCACAAAAATTGTTCTATAGATTATTTTTGAGTATTTCTTATGCATTTAGTTGAGGTATTCTATCCTCAGTACTGTAGACTCTGTAAATTATAGAGTTGTGATCATATCATTGCATTTTGCATGCATTCATGTTTTTGTAATGTTTTATTGATTAAATTATTATGGCTGTATTGTTTTGTGTAGATTGTGTGGATTGTGAAGTTTGTTGCTATAAGGATTGTACCTATTCCCCTAGCTACCAAGGCAAGTGATATTTCATCCCATGTCCTATTATTTTCACTATTGCACTAGTGATATTTTGGTAGATCTTGACATGATAGAATTATTCCTATATTGCTATACTATGCTATGCTATATAGATTATATCTTGGTAGTATACCCTAGTCAAAGGACTTTGTATACTAGAATGCTTAGCTATGCTAGTAGAATTTGTGGGTGGAAAATACATATCAAGATAGTAAGGAATGATATTATTTTTGTTTAACTAAGAAAACAACTATTATTAATGAAACACCTGGGTGGATTGGAACTTGCTTGGATTATGTTGAGTGGTTGCCCAGGGGCCATGTCTATGGTCAGCTGGTGTATCACACTTGTGGATGGCCACCCAGGAATAAAGAGATTGGAGACATTCTTGTCATGAAGCTTCCAGTGCAACCACATGGCATATGGGCTCTGCCTTGACCAACTAAGTTGCAAGTACTCAGCCAGGCGGACAGAGGGTGGTAGTGATGATAGGATGGAACGCGTCCGTGGTGGTCTGAGGGATTGCTTCTGAAAGGTCTTGTCTCGATGCATGTCGAGTCTTGTGGGGAAAGTGCACCACCTCTCGAGAGGGTAAAACTAAGTACTTAGCCGTGTCCCCGGTTATGGACAACTTCTGAGCCTCAAGACAGTGAAGTAGTTCAATAATCTCCTCATCCCAATTTCTCTAAGTTAAAACTTGTGGGTGAACAGGGATAAAGGTTCAGTGATGTCTATCATTGGTACCTTATAGCTTGAATGAAAAACTTCTTGAAAAACTATAAGTTAAACTATTTTAGCAAAGCCAGCCATAACCCCACTTAGCCATATATTCATGTAGTTGTTGGATTATACTAAGTAGCTTTGGTATCACTTGCCAATACAATTTCAAATCTATTGACCCTTGTGGCAGTAACTTATTATGTTGCAGGTTACTCTGATGATGAGTAGGGTTGCGAGTCTACACTCGACATGCTTGCATGTGGCACATGAAGACTAAGGACTCTATTATTATTATTATATGTTATGTGAACTTGTGTCTTAGCCTTGGGCTAAGTGAGTTGTAAGAACTATTATACTCCTGGATGTGCGATGTAATAATGACCTTTGTTTCTGTGTACTTCATCTTAAACTGTGGGTGCTAGCATTTCGATGCAGGGACTAGCACTGCAATCACAGGGATCTTACCTTATCATGGTGAGATCTTATAGATGGTATCAGAGCATTGTGTTGCCTGTAGGTTCGTGACCCTAGAAAGGATTAGACTAAGGAAAACCCTTAGGAAAAATAACTCTATATTTCAACCTTACACTTGTCTTTTCATCTCGTAAAGCTTTCCCTAATTATCCCTCTCATCTATTTTTGTAGATGTCCACCATCAATGAATCTGTCAAGAAGGGACCACTGATGACTATGACCTTGGAGTGTGAGACAGAATTTCCCAATGTGCTCAAGAACCTCATGCTCGGCTTGGGGATGAATGGTGAAGCCGTGTACAAGGGATTTCCTGTGATGGACGAAGGACAAGAGTATTGGTGGGTGCAACTCCACTTGTACAAGAACAAGGAGGACGATCCCAAGAGTACGGGATTTTGCATGTTCACCAACTCTGAAATGCACCCGTCATTCTTTGACTTTGCAAGGAATGCTGCATGGAGAGCTATTGAGGAACTTGGGGAGAGACTCAAGTATAGAATGCTCAATACTCAGGAGGATCTCCAGGAGGAGAAGCGTCTTGCCCAAGACTCAAAGTCCACTGTGAAACGCCTAAGTAAGGATATCATAGGCCTAGCCTTGGAGCTATGTGACCAAGACAAGCAGATTTCTGCCAAGGATGCCCTGATTACCACCTTGGTTAAGAAGGAGTGAGATATTAATTGGACCACCACCCTTGGCGTTTTATCATGTTAGTATCTCGACCATACCAACCAATGTGGTATGGCAAAAATAAAGTTATGTCTGGAACCTTGAGTGCTTAAGTTGAATTAATGTATTGCTACTTGGAATGTTTTGTTGGTTGAACTCTCTTTATTTTGTGACTTGTATTTTCTTTCTCTATGGTGTGTTACTAATTTTCTCCATACTATGCAAAAGATGCCGAATTTTGTCTACAGCACGGCCAAGGATTTCAAGGGGACTCGCTTTGGGACTCGTATCTTGGAGCTAGTCCAAGTGCTCGCTCTTCCAATCCCTACCATTCAGGGACTTCAGCTGAGGAAGTTTCAGAGGAAGGACTTATGGGGATTCAAAGTTACCCAGCCAGCACGTGAGACGGAGCCCCAAACTGGGGAAATTACCTTCAAGATACTCCATGATGACATGGAGAGGGGCCTTGACGTCGCTATGCAGGAGCTGTTGGGACGCCTATGTGGACGTCATTCTTCTGAGATCAAGAGCCACTACTTCCACTTCTTTGGGAGGCGCGACGAGGATGGAGAGCCTATTGTGTTGGACAAGGCCACTAAGGAGTCTATCAAGCCCGTGCGTCACTACCTTCAAGACTTAGAGAGCCTTATTAGACACCTTGATACTGATAGGACTAACGTGATGCTTAGCAACCATGAACTACGAGTCCAACTCAAGGAGAAGGACAAGGACTTCCAGGAACAGGAAAATCGAATCAAGGAAATGGAGAAGAAGTTTGAAGACCAAGATAAGAAATTCAAGAACCAAGAGAAGAGAGTTCAGGAGAAGAACAAGAGGATTAGAGACTTGGAGACCGAGTTAGAGCTAGAGAACATTGAGCTGGAAGCGGACCACGAGGTGATAGAGAGGCTACGCACACAGAAGAGAGAGTTACAGACGAAGATCGATGCTCTGACTACCAGCTTGGAGGAATACAAGGCAGGATTCGCAGCTCTAGTGGAGGAGGAAGTCGACATGGAGGAGTAGTGATATTGTTCCATCTACCTATCGTTCTATTATTATTGAGTGCATAGGTCATACCGACTTGTGGGTGACTATGCTAGTATGTTATCTTTGCAGACTCTGTTATTGTTGTGATGTTGGAACTTGCATGTGCTTGTTTGGCTGAATTGTTGTTTTATTTGGGTTATCTATCATTACTTACCCTTACTAAACCCACAGATGCCTCCCCGACGCAACAACGAGGATAACAATGACAATGACAATGGAATGCAGCATATGATGGCTGCACAGACCCAATTGATGCAAATGATGACTCAATTCATGGCGAACCAGAACCAGAACAACAATAATAACAATAACAACCAGAACAATCCACCACCTTTGTATATGCTGACCAGATTTCTAAGGCTGAGACCTGCCAAGTTCTCAGGTACCTCAGACCCCATGGTAGAAAATGATTGGTTACGCTCTGTGAATAAGGACCTAGTCACGATTGGATGCACGGATGCAGAAAAAGTCAGATTTGCAGCACACTTGTTGGAAGGTCATGCAGCTGCTTGGTGGGATAATTTTCAAATTACCCACCCTATTGAGGAAGTGACTTGGGCAATATTTGAAGATGGGTTTTGCACCACTCACATCTCTGCTGGAATAATGGGATTGAAGAAAAAGGAGTTCCATAACCTCAAGCAACGCCACCGTAGTATCTCTGAATACATCGAAGAGTTCAATAATTTGTCACGTTATGCACCCGACGATGTTGACACTGATGCAAAGAGAAAGGAGAAGTTCCTAGATGGGCTGATGATGAGATTGCTATGCAACTATCTATTGCATATGTTCCAACTTATTAGTCCTTGTGTGATAAATCTACCATCCTGGAAAACAAAATGAAACAGGTGGAGGGTAGAAAGAGGAAGCACCATTTCGATAAGTATGGATCAGGATCTCCTCACAAGCGCCCTCATGGTGAAGGAAGTGGGAGCTCAGGATTCCACAAGAATGGGAATCATAATAACCATCGTAACAACCACAACCATGATGGAAACAATCATCGTGGGCACAACAAAAGTGGATTCAGGAACAACCACAATGTTCATGGCCATGGGAACCAAAATGGTCAGAATCGTCACAATCAGCCAGCAAAGAAAGACATCAGTCAGGTGGAATGTTTCAAGTGTAAGAAGACAGGACACTATGCTAATGAATGCCTAGAAAAGAAGACTGATGGGGCTAAGCCAAACCCATTCCAAAAGGGCCATGTGAACCACATTAATGTGGAGGAAATCCAAGAAGGATCTGATGCCGTGATCGGTAAGTTCAAAATTAACGCCTTTTCCGCACTTATCCTTTTCGATACTGGCGCATCGCATTCATTCATTTCAAGAGCATTTGTAATCAAAAACGGACTCACCACTGAAACTATTGGACGTCCTATTAAAGTAAGTTCTCCCGGTGGAGAAATGATAGTAAATTCAGGGTGACGACAGATCATCCTAGAAATTGGAAAACACAAGTTCCCGATTAGTTTAATAATCCTAGAGTCCCAAGGATTAGATGTCATATTAGGTATGGACTGGTTGACCCGTTATGAAGGGGTGATTAATTGTGCCAAGCGGACTGTTATGCTTACCACCCCAGAAAAGAAAAGGATCAGGTTCAAGTCTAACTTTGAACCCAAGGGGAGCAAGGTTAATTCTCTTAAGGGAGTTAGCCTAGAGAGTGTGCCAATAGTGAAGGAATACCCAGATGTGTTCCCCGAGGAATTACCTGGCATGCCACCAGATAGGGACGTGGAGTTTCTAATAGACCTACTGCCAGGAACAGGGCCTATAGCAAAGAGACCTTATAAGATGTCAGTTGACGAGTTAAAAGAACTTAAGAAGCAATTAGGAGAACAACTGGAAAAGGGATTTATCCAACCAAGTTCATCGTCTTGGGGAGCACCAGTCTTGTTTGTTGAAAAGAAGGACCGAAGCCAGAGGCTATGCATAGATTATCGTTCACTTAATGAAGTGACCATAAAGAATAAGTACCCCCTGCCTAGAATAAATGATCTCTTCGATCAACTAGAGGGTGCATGTGTGTTCTCAAAAATTGATCTCCGATCAGGATACTTTCAACTCAAGATTAGAGAACATGACATACCCAAGACTGCATTCACCACTAGATACGGGTTGTATGAATATACAGTGATGCCGTTTGGATTAACTAATGCACCAGCCTATTTCATGAACATGATGAATAAAGTATTCATGGAATTCCTTGACAAGTTCGTAGTGGTATTCATCGATGATATATTGGTATATTCCAAAAGCAACAAAGAACATGAGGAACATCTACGCCTGATTCTAGAGAAACTCAGAGAACATAAACTTTATGCCTAGTTCAGCAAATGTGAATTCTGGCTAAATGAAGTGGGTTTTCTTGGGCACATAGTATCTAGAAGTGGTATAGCTGTTGATCCAGCAAAAGTGGCAGCTGTGACAGAATGGGAACCTCCTAAATCAGTTAAAGAAGTCCGTAGTTTCCTTGGTCTAGCAGGATACTATCGGAGGTTCATTGAAAACTTCTCTAAGATAGCAAAACCCATGACTGATCTGCTAAAGAAGGAGAAGAAGTTTAATTGGACAGAAGCTTGTGAAATCGGCTTTCAGGAATTGAAAAAGAGACTGGTGTCAGCACCAGTGTTATGTTTGCCAGATCTTGAGAAAGATTTTCAAGTCTATTGTGATGCATCTCACCAAGGACTGGGAGGTGTACTGATGCAACAAGGTAATGTTGTAGCCTATGCATCAAGGCAACTCAAAAATCATGAAGTAAATTACCCTACTCATGATCTAGAGTTGGCATCAGTTGTGCATGCACTAAAAACATGGAGGCATTATCTTATGGGAAAGCGTTGTGAAATGTTCACCGATCACAAGAGTTTGAAATATATTTTTACACAGAAAGAGCTCAACATGAGACAAAGAAGATGGCTAGAACTCATCAAGGACTATGACTTAAGTTTACAATACCATCCTGGAAAGGCAAATGTTGTGGCCGATGCATTAAGCCGCAAGGTCTATGTGAATGGCCTCAACAAAGGAGAATTGCCGGAGGAGTTGTGTGCTCAATTTAGAGAGCTGAGACTCGAAATTGTGCCTGAAGGGTACCTTGCATCCTTGGAGGTGCAACCCACACTAATGGATAGAATTCAAGAAGCCCAAAAGTTGGACAAAGAAATAGATGAAATCAAAAGTAAAGTTAGTGAAGGGAAGGCAAACGGATTCCATGTAGATGAACAAGGAATCTTATGGTACGAAAAATGTATTTGTGTTCCACAGGATCTGGAACTTAAGAAGTTGATCTTAAGAGAAGCTCACAATTCACCATATTCAATTCACCCTAGCAACACCAAGATGTATATGGATGTTAAGGGAATATTTTGGTGGAATAATCTAAAGAAAGATATAGCGGAACATATTGCTCTATGCGACGTGTGTAGTCGTGTAAAGGCAGAACATCAGAAACCGGCAGGATTATTACAACCACTACCAATACCTGATTGGAAATGGGATAAAATCGGTATGGATTTCATCACTGGACTGCCAAGGACCAAATCTGGATACGATTCCATATGGGTTATCGTTGATCGCTTGACAAAAGTGGCCCATTTCATACTAGTAAAGACCACTTATACAAGTGCAAAGTTAGCCAAGATTTACATGAACAGAATTGTATGTTTGCATGGGGTACCTAAGAGTATCGTATCTGACAGAGGGACTCAATTCACTTCACACTTTTGGCGACAACTTCACGAGTCACTGGGAACTCGGTTAGAATTCAGCACTGCATTTCATCCGCAAACAGATGGGCAGACTGAAAGAACCAATCAAATATTAGAGGATATGGTGAGAGCATGTGCGTTAGATTATGGATCCAGTTGGGATGAAAGTCTACCATACGCGGAGTTTTCTTACAATAACAGCTATCAATCAAGCATAGAAATGGCTCCATTTGAATTTCTTTATGGAAGGAAGTGTACTAATTGTTATGGAATGGAGTAGGAGAAAGAAATTTGTTCGGGCCAGACCTAATCAAAGAGGCCGAGGAGAAAGTCAAGATGGTAAGGGATAGGCTAAAGGTAGCTCAATCTCGGCAAAAGAGCTATGTTGATCCAAAACGTAGAGAGGTTACCTACAAGGTGGGTGCTAGAGCTTATCTCAGGGTATCACCACTTCGTGGTGTGAAGAGATTTGGAATCAAAAGAAAACTAGCACCACGCTATGTAGGGCCTTTCAAGATTTTGAGTCGCAAAGGAGAAGTAGCATATGAGATAGAATTACCAGAATCTTTGTCAGCAGTTCACAATGTATTCCATGTTAGTCAACTGAAAAAGTGTCACCCAAAGATGGAAGAAACTTCGTTGAAAGACACTATACCATTGGAGGAAGTTTAGCTAGATAATGATCTCACTTATGAAGAGAAACCTATTAAGATTCTGGAGACTGGAGAAACAATTACCCGTACCAAGACCATCAAATTCTTCAAAGTGCAGTGGAACCATCACACTGAATCAGAAGCAACCTGGGAGCGAGAAGATGAACTTCGGAGAGATCACCCTCACCTATTTGCTAGCCAACCCGAATCTCGAGGGCAAGATTCATCTTAAGGGGGTTAGATTTGTAACATGCCAAAATTTCATCTGAAATCATCATCATTGCACTCATATCATCATGGCATGTTTTTGCATTGCATTTAGAATGTCCTCCAAAAATTTGGTGCAATTTTGGGCCATGGTTAGGAATTTATGAAAATGGAACCAAAGAAAATGCTATATTACCTATTAAGTCCAAGTGAGTGCTTTGGATTAAAATAGAAGGTAATTATGTTTTATAATACCCTAAAAACCTAGTTTGAGTTTTTACAAATTTTCACCAATTGGTTTGAATCAATTTGAATCATTAAATCAAAAGTTTTAGAGAAAACTGAATTAGAAAAAGAAAAGGGAGGGAAATAAATTCAAACAGCAGCAGCAGCATTTTGGCCCATTCTGGCCCAATAGGCAACAGCCACCCAGACCACTCCCTCTCCCCTTCTCTGTCTTTCCCCACCCCCCTCGTCTCTACCCCTCCCGCTGACAGGTAGACCCCACGCCCACGTCACCTCGTCGTCTTCACTGCCGATGATGGACCTCGCCCCTTCGGCCGTTTCGAATCAATTCGATTCCGTCAGTTTCTCTCGATTAATTGCCCCGGCGATTACCCCTACTAAACCCCCTCTCCCTCCTCATAATTTTCCCCACAGACACCACCCCGGAGAGCCCCCAGGCTCCCTAAAATTCGAGCTCGAACGCCGCTCACTGACGGCAACTCCGGCGACGATTCCGGTGAGTCCAAGCCGCCCGGCGCCCTCCCCTTGGTCCCATCTATTTCCCCATCTCCTGGTGCACATACTGACCGAGCCACGCGTTTTCTTTTGCCCCAGGTCGACAACACGGACAATTCCGGCGAACTCCTCTGCCGCCACCGTCAGTCGCCTTCTCTGGTAAGGGTAGGTTTCCCGCCGCCCCTTTTTGGTCTTTACTACGTCGTGCAGACGTTTGCACACCTCGCTGACCTCTTTGCCGGTTGGTTTGAGCCCAAGGTCTTCATCTCCGTCACTAAGCCGTGAGTTCCTCCGGCAACCGCAACTCCGGCGAAGGATCCAGGCCAAGCCCGAGCACCCCCCGCACCGCAGTGACCTCCATCGAGATCGCCATGACCCCCTCAACCTCTGGTACGTGTCCGTGGTCTCCCAGCCCTCGTAGAATCGCCAGAACCCCATCGGCCGATGCTCCGCCGCCGCGTGCCGTCGTTAGCACCGCCAGTCTCCGGCGAGATGCTTAGCAGCTGTTCGATCAGATCCTAGCGGTTAAGATTAGATCACTTAAACGAAAGGGTACGGCTGATCTGATCTGTCCAACGTCACTTAAATCTGACGAACCACAGCGGACGATCCGGCCGAACCGGTATCAGCCAATAAGAAAGCGCCACGTCACCAGACTATTTCGTTTAAATAGAAAAATAGACTGATTTAGTATTTAACTTAGAAATTCAATAACTTTTGATCTACAAATCAGAAAAATATAAATTTGGTGTCTATGGATTCAGAAAAATGAGACCTTTATTATGGAGGCCTTGTTTCACACTTTTGCCTCTGGAAAAATGGAATTATAGACAGAACCTTTTTAGGAGTATTTTATTCACAAAAATTGTTCTCTAGATTATTTTTGAGTATTTCTTATGCATTTAGTTGAGGTATTCTATCCTCAGTACTGTAGACTCTGTAAATTATAGAGTTGTGATCATATCATTGCATTTTGCATGCATTCATGTTTTTGTAATGTTTTATTGATTAAATTATTATGGTTGTATTGTTTTGTGTAGATTGTGTGGATTGTGAAGTTTGTTGCTGTAAGGATTGTACCTATTCCCCTAGCTACCAAGGCAAGTGATATTTCATCCCATGTCCTATTATTTTCACTATTGCACTAGTGATATTTTGGTAGATCTTGACATGATAGAATAATTCCTATATTGCTATACTATGCTAGCTATATAGATTATATCTTGGTAGTATACCCTAGTCAAAGGACTTTGTATACTAGAATGCTTAGCTATGCTAGTAGAATTTGTGGGTGGAAAATACATATCAAGATAGTATGGAATGATATTATTTTTGTTTAACTAAGAAAACAACTATTATTAATGAAACACCTGGGTGGAATGGAACTTGCTTGGATTATGTTGAGTGGTTGCTCATGGGCCATGTCTATGGCCAGCTGGTGTATCACACTTGTGGATGGCCACCCAGGAATAAAGAGATTGGAGACATTCTTGTCATGAAGCTTCCAGTGCAGCCACATGGCATATGGGCTCTGCCTTGACCAACTAAGTTGCAAGAACTCAGCCAGGCGGACAGAGGGTGGTAGTGATGATAGGATGGAATGCGTCTGTAGTGGTCTGAGGGATTGCTTCTGAAAGGTCTTGTCTCGATGCATGTCGAGTCTTGTGGGAAAAGTGCACCACCTCTCGAGAGGGTAAAACTAAGTACTTAGCCGTGTCCCCGGTTATGGACAACTTCTGAGCCTCAAGACAGTGAAGTAGTTCAATAATCTCCTCATCCCAATTTCTCTAAGTTAAAACTTGTGGGTGAACAAGGATAAAGGTTCAGTGATGTCTATCATTGGTACCTTATAGCTTGAATGAAAAACTTCTTCAAAAACTATAAGTTAAACTATTTTAGCAAAGCCAGCCATAACCCCACTTAGCCATATATTCATGTAGTTGTTGGATTATACTAAGTAGCTTTGGTATCACTTGCCAATACAATTCCAAATGTATTGACCCTTGTGGCTGTAACTTGTTATGTTGCAGGTTACTCTGATGATGAGTAGGGTTGCGAGTCTACACTCGACATGCTTGCCTGTGGCACATGAAGACTAAGGACTCTATTATTATTATATGTTATGTGAACTTGTTTCTTAGCCTTGGGCTAAGTAAGTTGTAAGAACTATTATACTCCTGGATGTGCGATGTAATAATGACCTTTGTTTCTGTGTACTTCATCTTAAACTGTGGGTGCTAGCATTTCGATCCAGGGACTAGCACTGCAGTCACAGGGATCTTACCTTATCATGGTGAGACCTTACAGATGATCACCCAAGGATGCGTGAGGGAGGAGCGGGAGGAAGGCGCAAGAGAAGATCATCAAGACGGAGGAAAAAAGATCTGCCACGACCGGAGTGTCCGGCCAGTTCCACCCGGACTGTCTAGCCTGGTCGAGAGGCAAACTGGCGTGGACATTCCGTCTGCCAGTTCGGACACTACCCTGACACCACCCGGAAACTTTAAAGTTTCTGGCCAGACTGGACTGTCCGGCACACTTCACCCGGAGTGTCCTGCCCGACCGGACTGTCCGGCCGATTTCGACCGGAGTGTCCGCCCGCCGACCAAATCTGGTCCGAGTCGGTTTGTATCAGTTTGAGTCGTTTGCGTTTAGTTTCGGTTTCTGGCCGCCCCAGCCGCCGTTATAAGCTATGGGACGACCCCTAGTTAGGGTTTAGACCATGTTAAAATATTTTGGAGTTGTTTCTTTCATAGAACCTCTAGAATTACCCTGTGTTCGAATCTACCAACTATAATTGAGTGTGATATGTTGTTCCATTGGGAATTAGTAGATTGCATACTACCGTTCGTGGCCACGGCTGCGTGCGCAAGAGCGTGGCGTTGTGAATATCCTACAAGGTTCAAGAGCTGTTGCATTGGCATCAGGGATCAAGCGGGAGAGTTCATAGCTACATGCTAGTTATCTATCATCCACCATCATCACCGCCATCCGCTTACTGAGAAGATCAGGCCACCCCATATCACATAAGCCCTCTACCATGAGATTCTTGGAGAAGTAAAAGTGGTAGCGACGACTTTAGAGTGCATAGCTTGCTTTGTTTAAATAGAAAACCCTTATGCAAATAGAAATCATCAACTCCTTTGTCATTGGAGCACTTTGCAAAAATTGGTTCAAAGAATGGGTCGGAAGCATACAAAGATTTTATTTCCTCAAGACCCAACACGTTGATTTCAAGTCTCGTAAGAAGGCTTGTATGTTTGCGAGACAATGCGTCTGCAACTACATTATCTTTGCCCTTCTTATACTTGACAATGTACGGAAAATACTCCATGAACTCAACCCACTTAGCGTGTATCTTACTCAAGTTGGCTTGGCCTTTGAGGTATTTCTAGGACTCATGGTCGGAATGTATGATAAATTCCTTGGGCCAGAGGTAATGTTGCCAAACTTGAAGGACACGAACTAAGGCAAAAAGCTCTTTGTCATAAATCGGATAAGTAAGGCGAGCACCATCAAGTTTCTCGCTATGGTAGGCTATAGGACGTCCGTTTTGCATAAGGACTCCTCCAATGCCAATACCACTAGCATCACACTCGATCGCAATTTTTTTTGTGAAATTCGGTAAAGCAAGAAGAGGTGCTTCAGTGACCCTCTTTTTAAGTTCGTCAAAAGCTTTTCGTTGTGCTTTGCCCCACGCGAAGGTGACACTCTTTTTGGTCAATTCATTAAGGGGACAAGCAATGGTTGAAAAGTCTTTCACAAAGCGACTATAGAAACCGGCCAACCCATGAAAACTGCAGAGTTCATTCACATTTGTTGGGATAGGCCAATCTCGTATGTCCTTTACCTTGGAAACATCAACTTCAATTCCAACAAATCCAAGAAAAATCAAGTTGTCTTTATCAAAAGTGTACTTGGGAAGATTAGCATAAAGCTTTTCATGTCGAAGGATTTGCAAAACTTCCTTGACATGTGTTATATGGTCCTCAAGTGATTTGCTATAAACAAGAATATCATCGAAATGGACAACAACACATTTTCCAATGAGAGAACGCAAGATGTGATTCATAAGGCGCATGAAGGTGGATGGTGCATTTGATAAACCAAAGGGCATAACCAACCATTCATAGAGACCAAGTTTGGTATTGAAGGCGGTTTTCCACTCACCTTCAGCCATGCGTATTTGATGGTAACCACTACGAAGATCAATTTTCAAAAAAATAGTGGCTCCACGCAACTCATCAAGCATGTCATCGAGATGTGGTATGGGATGTCGATAATGCACGGTGATAGCATTGATTGGATGGCTGTCCATGCATAACCGTAACGTATCATCCGTCTTTGGAACAAGAATCACGGGTACGGCACTTGGACTAGTGCTAACTTGGATCAAACCTTTGGAGACGAGTTGATTGATTTGATGTTCGATCTCCTTCATCTCCTCCGGGTTCGTGGGGTAAGCGGCGCTGTTGGGAAGTGGTGCACCGGGGATGAGGTCAATGCGATGTTCGATGCCGCGAAGAGGAGGTAGTCCATGTGGAAGCTCTTCGGGGAACACATCCTTGAATTCCTGCAAAACATTCATCAGAGATGGAGGAACATTGGTTAATTCATTAGTTCCTTGCGCTAGTCCCTTACAAAGGAGGACATAGTGCAAGATGGATGGGTTGTTCCGAACATCTCTCATCTCACTTTTGGTGGCAAGGAGAACACTCTTATTTTTTCCACTCGAGTTTGGCTTGTGGCTCTCACTCACTATAAGGTGGTTCTCTCTCTCACCGCTCTTCTCACAAGTAGGTGTTGTGCTTTGCACCCTCGCTAAAGCCTTTGCATTGTCCGCAATTATTTGGCTAGGAGTCGTCGGTTGCAAATCACATGTTTTGTTGAGCCATTTGAGGGTGTATACATTGGTGCGACCATCATGTTGAGAAGCCTTGTCAAACTGCCATGGTCGACCCAGAAGCATGTGGCAAACTGTCATAGGAACCACATCACACTCCACCGTATCTTTGTAAGGACCAATGGCGAAGGAGACCGATACGGTATGCTTGATCTTCACGGACCCTTGGTCACTTAGCCTTTGCACGTGGTAGGGGTGCTTCTGCGGATGGAGGGTGAGGTTGAGATTCTCACACAACTCGGTGCTAGCAAGGTTGTGGCAACTCCCTCTGTCAAGGATCACCTTGATAGATTTTCCATTGATGCCGGCTCGTGTTTGGAAGATATTGGAGCGTTGGTCTTCATGCTCTTGTGCTTGAGTGGTCAAGATCCTTGTGACGACAAGCGATGGACTTGCGTCCTGTTCACACATGAGGAGTTCTTGATCATCTTCCACTTGTTGCCTTGCCATTGTTTCCTTGACACGGGCATCAAACTCATCTTCACTCAAGTACTCTTCGTCGCCATTGTCATGGATGAACAATACTTTCTTGTTTCCACATTCAGCCGACTTGTGTCCTTTACCTCCACATTTGTAGCATTCACCACTGAAGGGTGTATCACTCTTTGCTTGTTTGCCACTTGGGGGCAGTTTTCTTTGAGGAAGTGTGGGCTTGAAGGATGGCTTGGAGTACTCGAGGGGCTTCCATTGATAGTTGTTGGTGTAGCGGTTGAAGCTTGCTTGTAGGTGAAGTACGTCTTGGGCTTGTTGTACTTGATATCCTCTTGCACTTCACGTTTAGCCTTTGTTGCGATGTGCACAAGCTCAACCATGGTGTTGTATGTTTGGAACTCGACGATGCACTTGATGGGGTGGTTCAATCCAATAAGGAAACGTGCCATAGTTTTCTCCATGCGCTCATCAATGTTGGCACGAATCAAGTTGAGTTCCATTTCCTTGAAGTATTCTTCCACGGTCTTTGTCCCTTGATGAAGCGCTTGAAGGTTGTTGAAGAGGTCATGCGTGTAGTGCGCGGGGATGAACCGGGATCTCATGTGAGCCTTCATGTCATGCCAAGTTGTGATTGGCGGTTCTTGTCTTGCATCACGAGCAACTTGAACTTGTTCCCAACAAAGGTTGGCGTAATCATCAAACTCAAGCGAAGCCATAGCAACCATATTCTCGTTGCTGTAGTTGTGCATGCGGAAGATCTTGTCGACTTTGAGTGCCCACGAGAGGTATTCTTCGGGGTCATTGGATCCGGTGAACTTGGGCATTGTGACCTTGAGCTTGCCAAAATTTTCTTCATCGTTGCGGTCATTGCGACGAACTTGGTGACTTTGTTGATGATCTTGTAGTTGGGGAGGTGGAACTTGGTTCTCGTGACCTTGTTGCAGAGCTTGCTCTTGCTCTTGGCGTGGTTGTTGACGTGGTTGAGGTGCTTGGGCCTCATGGTGGTGAGGGCGTGGAGCCTCTTGACACGGTTGACGATGAAGGGGAGGCTCGTTCCTCGGTTGGTGACGTTGATTAGGCACATGGGCCTCACGGCGAAGATCATTGTCGTGAGCCTCTTGACGTGATGGGCGTCGCTCAACTTGTATCACTTGACGCTCCAAGTTTTGTTGATGTGGAGGAGGCGCCTCGTGATGACCATGGTGTCGCGTTCATGACGTTGATGACGAGGAGGAGGATCTTGGAGAGCTTCACGTCGATGACTAGCTTGATTCTCCAAATTGGAGTCATCACTTGTTGTTTCAAGTATGTGTCGCGGTCGATGGTGGTAGACTTGCGGTTGCACTTGTGGTTGCGCTTGTAGTTTCTCTTGTTGTTGCTCTTATTTTATCACTAATGCCCTTGCGTGATGACGGTGTGCTTCTTGCCTTGCTCTTGGCCTTGAAGCGAAATCATCATCATAGCTTGACGTTGCGACATGCCGTGGGGAAGGTACATATTTCGACGAACTTCCATCTTCAACCACGGGGGCATCATTGCATCTTGTAGCACTTGGATGTAGATCTTGTGGAAGAGGTGCATGACGATGCGAAGAACTTGAAGAGCTTGATGCGCGTGAACGTGGTCTTGCCATACCGTTGATGAGGCATTGAAGATTGTCATTTGTTTCAGCGACGGAGTGTTGGAGTGCTTCATTTTGGTGGCCGAAATTGTGATGCATTGCGTGCATTTGTCGTTCGAGGCCGTCGAAGAGGTTGTCGATGTTCTTGAACTCGGCTTGTGTCTCGCCAAATTGTTCATCTTGTCGCGTCTCAAGGGCTTGGCAACGTTCACGGAACTCTTGTCGAACGATGAAGTGACTTGCGCGCGTCATGTACAGTCCTTGATGTTCTTCTTGGGGAGGTGGTTGGCTCGCCTCACCGTGTCTATCCATCATGCAAAACACACAAGTATTGTATATGGAAGTGGAATATGGTGTTGTTAGCCTTGTACCTCACCTTGGGGATTGCACCAAACTAGAAACCATAAGTGAGAGCTATAAGCGTGCAAAGTGGAATTGCAAAGAAAACTCACACTAAAGAAAGAACTAACTCTCAAAAGCTTGTTTGTGGTAGGTTAGGATTGTGGAATGCCAAAGAACCAACCAAAAGAAAAGGGATAGTCAAAAGTGGGTAAAATCCAACAAAACTTAAGTCAAAGGCGAAGGTCAAGAACTCAAAAGGGTGACGGGAACCTACGACTATTTACACACATGTGGAGAAAGTTGGGTTTGACACGACTATGAAAATGAGCAAACAAAATGTCCTAATGAAGACTAAGCTCATTGTCGTGCCAATGCAAGGAGAGACCGTGGCTCGTTTGCAAAGATGAAAAGTGAGCAACAAATATGTGCACTTTCCTTGGGCGCTCTTCTTTCTCTCTTGCTTACAAGCTTTGAGACTCTCTTTTGCAAGGTGAGACTATTTTTCTCTCTTTTGCTTTGTATCTTTTTTTTGTTCTCCCTTGATGCTACCTAGTCACACTTGATATTGCTCTTGCACTCTCACTATCCAAGGACAAATGCACAATGCTCAAGCAAACATAAGATGAGCCACTCTCATGGGATAGGTACACACAAAGGAAGATTGATGAGGACATCCCTACAGTTACACCTACCCCAATTGCTAATGAAGATGTTCCAATTGCAAAGAAGGATCAATCCAATGAGATAAGGATTGGACCAATCACAAGAGCTCGTGCTAAGCTACTAGAACAACAGGTGAACTTGTTTCTTAATGAACCTGGTGTTTCAATTAATGAGAATTTTATGCTACCTAAGTCTTTGAATTATTGCATGACCAGGTACTTAGGAGAAGAAGGCGTAGTACGGAGCGAGGAGCTAATGGAACAAGGCGTGTTGATCAATGAAGAATGCGCGAGGGATGAGAGGGAGGAATCACAAGGAGGTGTCCAAGACAAAGATTAACAAGAGGAGGACGTTCTCTGCCACGGTAGAGAAAATCATCGTTTCTCTGTCACGGCAGGAAAACTGAGTCCTTCTCTGCCACGGCAAAGAAAGCAACTACAACACTGCCACATCAGAGTCAGTTTGACCGAACCCAAGTTGGGTCGGTTTGTATCCATAGGTGGGTGGGACCAACTCGGATTCACCCTTAGGCCGCCGCCCCCCAGACTCATAAATAGATGGGGTGCACTAGTTTAAGTTTTTAGACCACGTTAAAATATTTTGGAGTTGTTTCTTTCATAGAACCTCTGGAATTACCCTGTGTTTGAATCTACCAACTATAATTGAGTGTGATCTGTTGTTCCATTGGGATTTAGTAGATTGCATATTACCGTTCGTGGTCACGGCTACGTGCGCAAGAGCGTGGTGTTGTGAATATCCTACAAGGTTCGAGAGCTGTTGCATTGGCATCAGGGATCGAGCGGGAGAGTTCATAGATACAGGCTAGTTAGCTATCATCCACCATCATCACCGCCATCCGCTTAGTGAGAAGATCAGGCCACCCCATATCAAAGATAGGGGTTAAGAAGGTGACGCAAGTTATACCTTCTTTGATGATGAACTTGGCGTCGGTGGTGCGGGATGATGTTCGTGGGCCATGGTGTCGATGAGCGTGGGGGTTGTTGATGCGGAAGCTTGCTGTAGTTGGCGCCACGCACACGGGCACAAACAAACAAGAGGAAATTAGCCAATGCAAGATTAGAGGCAAAACTGTCAAAATCAGGCGTCAGGCTAGAGACTCCGGGGTTTCAGGCCGGATACTCCGGTGTAAGCCGGAGACTCCGGAGTGTGTAGGCCGGAGATTCCGGTGTAGGCCGGAGACTCCGGTGTGCAGGCCGGAGACTCTGGTCTGGAGTCAGATCGTGAACTGCTCGTGTTCTTGAGCGGAAATCTTCGCCTTGCGGCCTCAAATCCATGAAAAATTGGCCAAATTGAGCTAGGAAAACGCAGGATAAAGCTGTACCAACTCCTAAGACAAGGTTTGGTCGGATCTAAACCACAAATAACACTCCAAATCAAGAGAATGATCCAAAGGCAGATTTGGGGCTCTTTTTGGGGGATTTTCGAATTTTGGGTGGACAGAAGAAAAATTTGTGGGGGAAATCGTGAGGAACAAAGCTCTTGATACCAATATGTTGAGGGCAAACCTCTAGGGTGGCCTGATCTTTCACAATTCCCCTTCAAATCGAGGATGGAGTGCGGGGGAAGGAGGGAAGGATGAACACAAAGAACGCGATGAACACACACGCAAAACCACGATAAACACCAATAGCTCACGCCGGCGGTGATCGGTCCGGCGCAATCCCTAGGATTGGCGTCGGGCGGAGGACTCTCTCTCGAACCGGCACGGTGAGATGGGAGACTCGGTGAGATCTTGACGTCTAGGCAAAGGGACTCTGATGTCTAGGCCTTGTATAATGCGGAGGCACGATGCAAACTCCAACGAGGTTTGGGGATATTGGTGCTCCTTAGTCAAGGAGCATGAGGCAAGAATTAGATATATCCACAAGGGGGTTTCCACTAATTCCAATATCATGCCTAGGGTTTACAATAGAGGTGGGGGGCTATATATAGGCCAGCCACACAGTCAGGGGTACTTTAGGAATAAAAGACAAGTTTTGGGCGGACTAAGGGGTACATGGGACAAAGGCCCAAGGGCCTTTTACATGCCTGGCGACGGTCAGTCCGGAAACTCCTGTGTGGTGGACCGGAGACTCCGGTCTAGACCGGAGATTCCGGTCAGTCTCTGGACTAGCCTCCGGAGGGGCCTTCAGATTGTCCTCGAGCTCAATTCTGGGGGCAGACCGGAGATGGGGCCGGAGACTCCGGTGTCATCAAGCCGGAGACTTTGGTGGACCGAAGACTCCGGTGTGCTCAGACCGGAGAATCCGGTCTGAGCAGCTCCAGCGTCTTCTGCTTCACGATCTACTCCTTTATCTCCATCCTGGGGTGCTTGGTGATGCGTTGGTGCTTCGTACCTGATGATGCATAGAGTAGTTGCATGAAGTAGCACACCATCCAAGGATGTATCAAATTGGCACGAGGAGAGGAGCGAGTTCACCTTAGCTTGAAGGAGTTTGGCTCGAGCACGAGTCATGGGTGCACTTGGGGGACTTGTTAGTGTAGATGTAGGAGCGTCCGTAGGACGGGCTGCATCAGCAACCCTCTCCACTGTCCCACCAGCATCCGCAAACTGCCGAGAATACCCCGTCCGCTCCGGCGATGACCGAGGAGGATAAGGTGGCCATCATCGCCTTCGAGGCTGCCAGCGAGGAGGCCCCTGTCTCCTCGCCGGCCCCCCTCGACGCGTTGAAAGCATTCGCCGTCGCTGTCTAGGCCCCAGTCGAGGCATCGATGGTAGCCGTCGTTCCCGTCTAGGCCCCCGTCCCCACTACCGATGGAGCCGCCAAAGCGGAGCCCCCCGCCGGTCACAAGCGGATCAAGAACTTCTGGGGCACCTACGATCCAGATAAGTTCATCGCTCCGCTGAACCCCTACGACACTGGCATCAACGACCCATGGTTGGAGGTAACTAGGGTTTGCTCCCCTCCCATGGTTCTTCTACCGTTCCCATCGTTGGATGCTAGATGTTGGTTTATTAGGATTCGCTTGTTCGCATTTCGATTGCTCGATCTTCTTACATCATCTACTCCCCCATTTCCTTTTCTTCCAATAGGTTTCCAGCAGCGACGTCTGCAGTGATGATGAGTCCATACACACCAAGACTCGTCACGTGCTGAGGAGGCTGCTGGCCAGCAAGTACGCCGCCTTCTTTAGGGGCGGCCCCTGGCATTGCCCGTTCCGCAAGGGGATTGCCTACAGTTATGCGAGTGGCCCCGACCGCACCGACTTCCTCTCCTTAATGAAGCATGCAAAGGCCGCGGGCTCCGGCATCCACAAAGGCGGGGAGCGCAAGACACTGAACATCCACGCCTACATCGCTGAACACCAGGCTCTCGGCATTCACCTCCGAAACCTCCAGCGGTTGGCCATAAAAGAGGGTCGCATCGCTCCAATCAGGCGCAAGGTCCCCAAGATCAAGGGACTGGGCAGCAAGAAGTGGAGGAAGCGTCGGATGGAGGAGGAGGAGGCGGAGGCGCGGGCGTCTACAGGATGTGCCTGCAGCTGCGGCGGCTGCCGCTGCTGCTAAGCAGGTTCTTTCTAGCTATATCCTATTTCTGGCTGAATGCATCGAACCTCATTAAGCAACCTACTTTCTATCGCTATATCCTATTTAGCTGCGCACAGCTATATCTACAGTTGTTTTGTTTTCTGAATGAATGTATTCTGTCTGGTGTGATTTGCTGCTTTAGATTTGCTGCCTGATCGGAGGCTAAAAGAGGTCCAAATGGGAACGAATTATCGAAGAGAGAATCATCTCTAGATTTGCTACCAATTTGGGCAAATATGAACATGTCTGTTTAGCGAGAGAGGAAAATGGTACTCTTTCAAACTGCCAGTTAACGAGCTACCATCTCGACGTCTCCCTCTACAAGAAGGAACACGATGTCGTCTATGGAAAAAGTCGTCGAGCGGTCATGTCACGTTTAATCAAGTCTAAAAAGCCTACTACTGCTACTACTACGCTACAACACATGCGCCATCGAGTGCACGGTCGTCGATGGACAACTGCAATTTATTGCCACTTGATTTTAATAAGACACATCCCATTTTTTACGCAGCGGCTTTCAATCTCACTTCCAACTGGGGCCCACCATACGAAGCTTGCACGCGCTAGCCAGAGGCCGAACAGCTGAGCACGACAAGACCTAACGTCTCCGGTTCATCGAGTCACTCGCAGTCATCAACACATCCCTCTAGCGAATCTAGCACAACCCCATAAATCTCGCCGTACAGCCACCTACCTTCCCCTCTACATTTGTACTTTTAACTATCGCCAATTTTAGGGCCGTGTCAAACTTTGTACATAGAAATTGTGTGTGCGCCCTTTGCATGCGGCTCAATACAGAACTGCCATGCATGGCCCGGGAAAAAAACGTGACGTACCGTGCGCGTGTCGCGGTGCACGGTGCAGTAGACTGCGCGGCGCGTTGCACAGTGGTGCAACGAAACGTACGTTGCTTCTATCCACCTTAACTATTGAGCTCACTGACCCCACGCAACCCTCTCCACTATCCCACCAGCATCCGCAAACTCCCCAGAATACCCCATCCGCGCCGGCGATGGCCGAGGAGGATAAGGTGGCCATCGTCGCCTCCGTGGCCGCCAGCGAGGAGGCCCCCGTCTCCTGGCTATATCCTATTTCTGGCTGAATGCATCGATCCTTGTTAAGTAACCTACTTTCTATCGCTATGTCCTATTTAGCTGCGCACAGCTATATCTACATTTTTTTTGTTTTCGGAATGAATGTATTCTGCCTGGTGTGATTTGCTGCCCTAGATTTGCTACCTGATCGGAGGCAAAAAGAGGTCCAAAAGGGAACAAAATATCGAAGTGAGAATCTTCTCTAGATTTGATACCAATTTGGGCAAAATGAAACATATCTGTTTAGCGAGAGAGGAAAAGGGCACTCTTTCAAACTGCTAGTTAAGAAGCTACCATCTTGACAAGCTACAAGACACATACATAAACATAACACAATGAGGGTTAAATTTATTTTACTAGTATCACTTGAGGCGCTAGACATCTTGGCAAGCTAATTGAGTTCCACAAAACAGAAACATAACACTGACAAGTAAAATTTAATTCACTCCTCATCAGACCACTTGAGGCGCTTGCCATCGTTCCTAGGCGACGAACTACGACCATTCCAAGTACTCCACATCTCACGAACTACTTTGTCCCACCTGACATCTGACTTGGCTTCCCTCTCTTCAGCGTCCTGCGGCACAATTAGCGGTGCATCACAGGCCTGATTGTTGCCGCTAGAAGATGATGCCTCTCTGTTTGCCGCTTCAGCTGCAGCCTCTCTGTCAGCTGCTTCTTCAGCTGCAAGCTCTCTTTCAGCTGCTTCTGTAGCCTCTCTATCAGCTGCTTCAGATGCAGCCAATTTCTTTGCATATGCAGCTTCAAACTCAGATATTCCGCATTTTCTACAAAGGGCTCCCCTAAGCTCGTCTACCCTCTTGCAAATAGGGCAAAACACGAGGTAACGTAGAAAAAAAATGGATCTTCTTGTACAACTGGTAGGTCACGTAAGAGTCTATGGCTACATACTTCAGGTTTATATCAGACAACGGCCACTCGTCCCAGAAATCGTGCCTATCCGTAGGGAAATGTTCCTTCATTTTGTCGTACAACTCATCGAGGATTCTAGTTGCGAGTGATGCCATTCCGTCCTTCCTCGAGTCCCCTAGGATCTTGACAAGACTCTGAATATCGATCCACTTGTGCACAGGAATTATAATTTCCTCTTGATACAATTTCGAAAAATTAGTTCTTTTATCGAAAGTGCAGAAAACAATTCCCTTTTCTACAAGGAACTAGCGCAGCGCCGGACATTTCCTGTCACTCCTGAAAGTATGTAGTTTGTCATCACCAAAATTTGTAACTACAAATATTTTGTCAATGCAAGATCATCATCTCAATATAATTTTGAAAAGTTTAGTAAATGCAAGATCAAGACTCTCAACATTGTATTGTCATAATTTATTCGGTTTTGCTATTTCTCAGTCGACTGAATGAGTTGCACATTTCTTTTAACTACGGTTGCACTTTTCTTAGGTGATTGAGACTAAAGAAAATCTCAGTTGATTGAGACATAGGCAAACCCTAATTTATTTGGTCCTAAATAAAATCTAGTAGTTGCAAGATGAGCAAGTGGATAAAGAACAAGAGGAGAAAACCCTAAAAGCGGTTAGCTACAGAGAGAAGATCTACAAACCGGGAGAGGTGGTAGACGAGGACGTGTTTCTGCATGGCCAGTTGAACGACAGCGACTTCACTCCCTTCATATGGGTGCTCCGGGGTGTACTCGAGGTCCAATCCCACAAACTTGTCCTCGTCTATCCCAAGCCAACCCTCATACATCCTCTGGACACGCACCACTGTCTCCTCCTCATTGGTGTAGACAACGTCTATCTTCTTGTTGTCATGGGTAGTGAAACTTGTCTCTAGAGTGCGTAGATCTTCCATGGTGGCAAGGAGAAGACGGGAAGAAGATAGTAGATGACAGGAAGAAGAAGAGTGGTTTCTGCGAGGCAGGTGAACGGTGGAACCGTCAATGCGCTTTTATGGTAGGGGTTAATGATTGGGACGGAAGTCCAAGGAGAGACGCGTGGCGGTGGCCGTTCCAGCTTCTGAGTAAACAAAAAATAATTATAACGCCGATACATGTGCCCTGTTTTGTCACGTCAATACACTGGGTAGGGGGTGTTGTCCTATCCACTGTGCCAACGCTGCAAGCCTACGTGACAGCCACCCCGCCTAAGCGACGGGAGCGACATAACGGCGAGAACTGACAGGGCGGCCAACTTGACGCCCGTTAGCCTGATTTTTTGTATTGAAACGTAAAGTTGAATTCGTGCCGAAAAAGACCCTCTGAGTATTTGGCACACCAACTGTAGTCATCCCGGCTGATTTCAGGGAACTTGGGTACCGCGTTGCCTGTACACCCCAACTTTCGGGCCGCAAAATGATATTGTCACGATAAACACAAATAGCTCACGCAGGCGGTGACCGGTCCGGCGCAATCCCTAGGATCAGCGTATGGAGGAGGACTCTCTCTCGAACCGGCACGGCGAGATGGGAGACTCGGTGAGATTTTGACGTCTAGGCAAAGGGACTCCGATGCCTAGGCCTTGTACAACGCGGAGGCACGATGGAAACTCCAACGAGGTTTGGGGATATTGGTGCTCCTTAGTCAAGGAGCATGAGGCAATAATTAGATAGATCCACAAGGGGTTTCCACTAATTCCAATATCATGCCTAGGGTATACAATGGAGGTGGGGGACTATATATAGGCCAGCCACTTAAACAGGGGTACTTTAGGAATAAAAGACAAGTTTTGGACGGACTAAGGGGTACATGGGCCACAGGCCCAAAGGCCTTTTCATGCCTGGCGACGGTTGGTCTAGAGACTCCGGTGCGGTGGACCGGAGATTCCGGTCGGTCTCCGGACCAGCCTCTAGAGGGGCCTTCAGATTGTCCCAGGGCCCGGTGCAGGGGTCAGATCGGATAGTGGGACGGAGTTTCTGGTGTCTTCAGGTCGGAGACTTTGGCAGGCCGGAGACTCCGGTGTGCGCAGACCGGAGACTCCGGTCTGAGCAGCTCCAGCGGCTTCTGCTTCATGCTCTGCTCCTTGTTCTCCATCCTTGGGTGCTTGGTGATGTGTCAAAGCTTTGTACTTGATGATGCATAGGGTAGTTGCATGAAGTAGCACACCATCCAAGGAGGTATCAAATTGGCACGAGGGGAGGAGCGAGTTCACCTTAGCTTGTAGGAGTTCGGCTCGGGCACGAGTCATGGGTCCACTTGGGGGACTTGTTGGTGTAGATGTAGGAGCGTCCGTAGGACGGGCTGCATCAGCTCCCCCCTTGGGAAAGAGTCGTCCTCGACTCTTCATGGTTATCATCTTGAGCATCGCCATGGTAGGGTGAGAGGTCCTTGACATTGAATGTATTGCTTGCAAGGTACTTCGAGGTTGGTATGTCGATGATGTAGGCATTGTTGTTGATTCTTTTGAGGACCTTGAAGGTACCATCTCCTCTTGGCTTGAGCTTGGAGTCATGTTCCTTGGGGAAGCGGTCTTTGCTTAGGTGTATCCACACAAGGTCACCTTCTTCAAAGATCATCTCCTTCTTGTCCGTGTTTAACCTTGAAGCTTGACAAAGGACTTGTTGTTCGATAGTAGCTCTTGTTTCTTCTTGAAGTGTCTTCATAGCTTGTGCGCGTTTCTCGATGTCCATGTTCGTGCGCTCATGGAGAGGTAGTGGTAGGATGTCGAGCGCGGTGAGGGGCTCGAAACCATAGACAATCATGAATGGACTCATCTTGGTTGTTGAGTGCTTGGCACAGTTGTAGGTGAACTCGGCATGTGGGATGCATTCCTCCCAATCCTTCAAGTTCTTCTTGATCAACACACGAAGGAGAGTCCCAAGGCTTCGGTTGACAACTTCGTTTTGGCCATCAGTTTGGGGATGCGATGCGGATGAAAAGAGTAGCTTGACGCTGAGCTTGGCCATGAGGGTCTTCCATAAGTAGCTCATGAATTTGACGTCGCGGTCGGAGACGATTGTTTTTGGCACACCGTGAAGATGGACGATTTCCCTGAAAAACAGATTTGCAACATGTGAAGCATCGTCGGTCTTATGGCACGGTATGAAGAGTGCCATTTTGGAAAAACGATCAACAACAACAAATATAGAATCATGACCATGCTTAGATCTAGGCAATCCTAACACGAAATCCATACTAATGTCGGACCAAGGGGTATGAGGATAGGAAATGGCATATAAAGACCATAAGGGTTAGCTTGCGACTTAGCTTGAACACATGTCATGTATCGTTGAATATGGCGCTCCACGTCACGCTTCATCTTGGGCCAAAAGTAGTGTTTGAAGAGCATGTCCAATGTCTTGTCACGGCCAAAGTGACCCATGAGGCCTCCACCATGAGATTCTTGGAGAAGAAAAAGTTGAAGTGATGACTTCGGAATGCATAGTTTGTTTTGTTTAAATAGAAAGCCCTTATGCAAATAGAAATCATCAACTCCTTTGTCATTGGAGCACTTTGCGAAAATTGGTTCAAAGAACGGGTCGGAAGCATACAAAGATTTTATTTCCTCAAGACCCAACACGTTGATTTCAAGTCTCGTAAGAAGGCTTGTGTGTTTGCAAGACAAAGCGTCCGCAACTACATTATCTTTTCCCTTCTTATACTTGACAATATACGGAAAAGACTCCATAAATTCAACCCACTTAGCGTGTCTCTTACTCAAGATGGCTTGGCCTTTGAGATATTTCAAGGACTCATGGTCGGAATGTATGATAAATTCCTTGGGCCAAAGGTAATGTTGCCACACTTGAAGGACACGAACTAAGGCAAAAAGCTCTTTGTCATAAATCGGATAATTGAGGCAAGCACCATCAAGTTTCTCGCTATGGTAGGCTATAGGACGTCTGTTTTGCATAAGGACTCCTCCAATGCCAATACCACTAGCATCACACTCGATCTCAAAAGTTTTTGTGAAATCCGGTAAAGCCTTTCACGAAGGTGAGCCTCTTTTTAAGTTCGTGAAAAGCTTTTTGTTGTGCTTTGCCCCACACGAAGTTGACATTCTTTTTGGTCAATTCATTAAGGGGACAAGCAATGGTTGAAAAGTCTTTCACAAAGCGATGATAGAAACCGGCCAACCCATGAAAACTTCGGAGTTCACTCACATTTGTTGGGATGGGCCAATCTCGTATGTCCTTTACCTTAGAAACATCAACTTCAATTCCCTTCGAAGAAACGACAAATTCAAGAAAAATCAACTTGTCTTTAGCAAAAGTGCACTTGGTAAGATTAGCATAAAGCTTTTCAGGTTGAAGGATTTGCAAAACTTTCTTGACATGTGTTATTTGGTCGTCAAGTGATTTGCTATAAACAAGAATATCATCGAAATAGACAACAACACTTTTTCCAATGAGAGAACGCAAGATGTGATTCATAAGGCGCATGAAGGTGGATGGGCATTCGATAAACCAAAGGGCATAACCAACCATTCATAGCGACCAAGTTTGGTCTTGAAGGCGGTTTTCCACTCATCATCTTCAGCCATGCGTATTTGATGGTAACCACTACGAAGATCAATTTTCGGAAAAATAGTGGCTCCACACAACTCATCAAGCATGTCATGGAGACGTGGTATGGGATGTCGATAACGCACGGTGATAGCATTGATTGGACGACAGTCCATGCATAATCGTAACGTATCATCCTTCTTTGGAACAAGAATCACGGGTACGACACTTGGACTAGTACTAACTTGGATCAAACCTTTGGAGACGAGTTGGTTGATTTGACGTTCGATCTCCTTCGTCTCATCCGGGTTCGTGCGGTAAGCGGCATGGTTGGGAAGTGGTGCACTAGGGATGAGGTCAATGCGATGTTCGATGCCACGAAGAGGAGGTAGTCCATGTGGAAGCTCTTCGGGGAACACATCCTTGAATACCTACAAAACATTCATCAAAGATGGAGGAACATTGGTTAATTCATTAGTTCCTTGCGCTAGTCCCTTGCAAAGGAGGACATAGTGCAAGATGGATGGCTTGTTCTGAACATCTCTCATCTCACTTTTGGTGGCAAGGAGAACACTCTTATTTTTTCCACTCGAGTTTGGCTTGTGGCTCTCACTCACTATGACATGGTTCTCTCTCTCACCGCTCTTCTCACAAGTAGGTGTTGTGCTTTGCGCCCTCGCTAAAGCCTTTGCATTGTCTCCAATTATTTGGCTAGGAGTCATCGGTTGCAAATCACATGTTTTGTTGAGCCATTTGAAGGTGTATACATTGGTGCGACCATCATGTTGAGCAGCCTTGTCAAACTGCCATGGTCGACCCAGAAGCATGTGGCAAACTGTCATAGGAACCACATCACACTCCACCATATCTTTGTAAGGACCAATGGCGAAGGAGACCGATATGGTATGCTTGATCTTCACAGACCCTTGGTCACTTAGCCATTGCACGTGGTAGGGGTGCTTGTGCGGATGGAGGGTGAGGTTGAGCTTCTCACACAACTCGGTGCTAGCAAGGTTGTGGCAACTCCCTCCGTCAAGGATCACCTTGATAGATTTGCCATTGATGCTGGCTCGTGTTTGGAAGATATTGGAGTGTTGGTCTTCATGCTCTTGTGCTTGAGTGGTCAAGATCCTTGTGACGACAAGCGATGGACTTGCGTCATGTTCACACATGAGGAGTTCGTGATCATCTTCCACTCGTTTCCTTGCCATTGCTTCCTTGACACGGGCATCAAACTCATCTTCACTCAAGTACTCTTCATCGCCATTGTCATGGATGAACAATACTTTCTTGTTCAACATTCGGCCGACTTGTGTCCTTTACCTCCACACTTGTAGCGCTCACCATTGAAAGGTGTATCACTCTTTGCTTGTTTGCCACTTGGGGGCAGTTTTCCTTGAGGAAGTGTGGGTTGAAGGAAGGCTTGGAGGTACTTGATGAGCTTCCCTTGAATGATGTTGGCGTAGCAGTTGAAGCTTGCTTGTAGGTGAAATATGTCTTGGGTTTGTTGTACTTGATGTCCTTTTGCACTTGACGTTCAGCCTTTGTTGCTATGTGCACAAGCTCAACCATGGTGTTTTATGTTTGGAACTCGACGATGCGCTTGATGGGGTGGTTCAACCCAATAAGGAAACATGCCATTGTTTGCTCCATGCGCTCATCAATGTTGGCACGAATCAAGTTGAGTTCCATTTCCTTGAAGTACTCTTCCATGGTCTTTGTCCCTTGATGAAGCGCTGGAAGGTTGTTGAAGAGGTCACGCGTGTAGTGCGCGAGGACGAACCGGGATCTCATGTGAGCCTTCATGTCATGCTAGGTTTTGATTGGCGGTTCTTGTCTTGCATGACGAGCAACTTGAACTTGTTCCCACCAACGGTTGGCGTAATCATCAAACTCAAGCGAAGCCATGGCGACCATCTTCTCGTTGCTATAGTTGTGCATGCGGAAGATCTTGTCGACTTTGAGTGCCCACGAGAGGTATTCTTCGGGGTCATTGGATCCGGTGAACTTGGGCATTGTGAACTTGAGCTTGCCAAAAGTTTCTTCATCATTGCGGTCATTGCGACGAGCTTGGTGACCTTGTTGATGATCTTGTAGTTGGGGAGGTGGAACTTGGTTCTCGTGACCTTGTTGCGGAGCTTGCTCTTGATATTGATGTGGAGGAGCTTGCTCTTTCTCTTGGCGCAGTTGTTGACATGGTTGAGGCACTTGGGCCACATGGTGGTGAGGGTGTGGAGCCTCTTGACGCGGTTGACGACGAAGGGGAGGCTCGTTCCTCGGTTGGTGGTGTTAGTTAGGCACATGGGCCTCACAGCGAAGATCGTGGTCGTGAGCCTCTTGATGTGGTGGGCGTCGCTCAACTTGTATCACTTGACGCTCCAAGTTTTGTTGATGTGGAGGAGGCGCCTCGTGATGACCATGGTGTCGCGTTCATGACGTTGATGACGAGGAGGAGGATCTTGGAGAGCTTCACGTCGATGACTAGCTTGATTCTCCAAATTGGAGTCATCACTTGGTGTGTCCAGTATGTGTCACGGTCGATGGTGGCAGACTTGCTGTCGCACTTGTGGTTGCGCTTGTGGTTGCTCGTGTTATTGCTCTTGTCGGAGCACTAATGCCCTTGCGTGATGACGGTGTGCTTCTTGCCTTGCTCTTGCCTTGAAGAGAAATCACCATCATAGCTTGACGTTGCGGCATGCCGTGGGGAAGGTACATAGTTCGAAGAACTTCCATCTTCAACCACGGGGGCATCATTGCGTCTTGTAGCACTTGGATTTAGATCTTGTGGAAGAGGTGCATGATGATGCAAAGAACTCGAGGAGCTTGATGCGCGTGAACGTGGCCTTGCCATGCCATCGTTGAGGCGTCGAAGATTGTCATTTCTTTTGGCGACGGAGCGTTGGAGCGCTTCATTTTGGTGGGCGAAGTTGTGATGCATTGCATGCATTTGTCGTTCGAGGCCGTCAAAGCGGTTGTCGATGTTCTTGAACTCGGCTTGCGTCTCGCCAAATTGTTCATCTTGTCGTGTCTCAAGGGCTTGCTAATGTTCACGGAACTCTTGTCGAACAATGAAGTGACTTGCGCGCGTCATGTACGGTCCTTGATCTTCTTCGCGGGGAGGTGGTTGGATCGCCTCATCATGCAAAACACACAAGTATTGTATATGGAAGAGGAATATGGTGGTTTTAGCCTTGTACCTCACCTTGGGGATTGCACCAAACTAGAAACCACAAGTGAGAGCTATAAGCGTGCAAAGTGGAATTGCAAAGCAAACTCACACTAAAGAAAGAACTAACTCTCAAAAGCTTGTTTGTGGTAGGTTAGGATTGTGGAAAGCCAAATAACCAACCAAAAGAAAAGGGATAGTCAAAAGTGGGTAAAATCCAATAAAACTCAAGTCAAAGGCGAAGGTCAACAACTCAAAAGGATGACGGGAACCTACGACTATGTAGACACACGTGGAGAAAGTTGGGATTGACACGACTATGAAAATGAGCAAACAAAATGTCCTAACAAAGACTAAGCTCGATATCATGCCAATGCAAGGAGAGACCATGGCTCGTTTGCAAAGAGGAAAAATGAGCAACGGATTTGTGCACTTGTCTTGGGCGCTCTTCTTTCTCTCTTTCTTACAAGCTTTGAGACTCTCTTTTGCAACGGGAGACTATTTTTCTTTTGCTTTTTCTTTGTATCTTTTTCTTTCTTTTGTATTTTTTTTGCTCTACCTTGATGCTACCTAGTCACACTTGATATTGCTCTTGCACTCTCACTATCCAAGGACAAATGCACAATGCTCAAGCAAACACAAGATGAGCCACTCTCATGGGATAGGTACACACAAAGGAAGATAGGGGTTAACAAGGTGACGCAAGTTATACCTTCTTTGATGATGAACTTGGCGTCGGTGGTGCAGGATGATGTTCGTGGGTCGTGGTGTCGATGAGCGCGGGGGTTGTTGATGCGGAAGCTTGTTGTTAGTTGGCGAGACGCACACGGGCACAAACAAACAAGAGGAAATTAGCCAATGCAAGATTAGAGGCAAAACTATCAAAATCAGGCGTCAGGTCGGAGACTCCGGGGTTTCAGGCCGGAAACTCCGGTCCTGGCCGGAGACTCCGGTGTGGGTAGGCCGGAGACTCCGGTGTAGGTCGGAGACTCCGGTGTGCTGGCCGGAGACTCCGGTCTGGAGTTAGATCGCGAACCGCTCGTGTTCTTGAGCAGAAATCCACGCCTTGGGTCCTCAAATCCGCGAACAATTGGCCAAATTGGGCTAGGAAAACGCAAGATAAAGCTGGACCAACTCCTAAGACAAGGTTTGGTCAGATCAAAACCACAAATAACACTCCAAATAAAGAGATTGATCCAAACGCAAATTTGGGGCTCTTTTTTGGGGATTTTCGAATTTTTGGTGGATAGAAGAAAATTTTGTGGGGGAAATCGTGAGCAACAAAGCTCTTGATACCAATATGTTGAGGGCAAACCTCTAGGGTGGCCCGATCTTTCACGATTCCCTTTCAAACTGAGGGCGGATTGTGGGGGAAGGAGGGAAGGATGAACACGATGAACACACGCACGAAGAAGGCAATGAACACATACACGTAAAACCACGATAAACACCAATAGCTCACGCCGGCGGTGACCGGTTCGGCGCAATCCCTAGGATCGGCGTCGGGCGGAGGACTCTCTCTCGAACCGGCACAGCGAGATGGGAGACTCGGTGAGATCTTGACGTCTAGGAAAAGGGACACCAATGCCGAGGACTCTCTCTACAACGCGGAGGCACGATGCAAACTCCAACAAGGTTTGGGGATATTGGTGCTCCTTAGTCAGGGAGCATGAGGCAAGAATTAGATAGATCCACAAAGGGGTTTCCACTAATTCCAATATCATGCCTAGGGTTTACAATGGAGGTGGGGGTCTATATATAGGCCAGCCACTTAAACAGGGGTACTTTAGGAATAAAAGACAAGTTCTGGATGGACTAAGGGGTACATGGGCCGAAGGCCCAAAGGCCTTTTCATGCCTGGCGACGGTCGGACCAGAGACTCTGGTGTGGTGGACTGGAGACTCCGGTCTTGGCCAGAGATTCCGGTGTAGCCTCCGGACCAGCCTCCGGAGGGGCGTTCAGATTGTCCTAGGGCCCGGTGCAGGGGCTCAGACCGGAGAGAGGGCCGGAGTCTCTGGTGTCTTCAGGCCAGAGACTTTGGCAGGCCGGAGACTCCGGTGTGCGCAGACCAGAGACTCCGGTCTGAGCAGCTCCAGCGGCTTTTGCTTCACGTTCTGCTCCTTGTTCTGCATCCTTGGGTGCTTGGTGATGTGTCGAAGCTTCGTACCTGATGATGCATAGGGTAGTTGCATGAAGTAGCACACCATCCAAGGAGGTATCAAATTGGCACGAGGAGAGGAGCGAGTTCACCTTAGCTTGTATGAGTTTGGCTCGGGCACGAGTCATGAGTCCACTTGGGGAACTTGGTTGTGTAGATGTAGGAGCGTCCGTAGGATGGGCTGCATCATCCAGGCTCAACGCCGTGGTGGCCCCGCGCCTGAAGGCCGAACACGCCATCCACTCCACAACGGCGGGCACCTCTTCCAGATAGCGCCATACTTCAGTCTGCCCCCTAGGAATAACCTCGGTGGGGGACATCCCTTGAAGCATGGACTGGACGCACAGCACCGAGGTGGTGGCCGCGTTCACCACCATGATTACACATTGTGAGGCGTCAAAGGTCTGCACCACCGGATCGCCTTGTCCTATCAAAGCTGCAATGTCAGACACCCAACGTCACTAAGGTCTCACCCACTCGGGGACTCACCGCATATCAAAGGGAAGAGTAATCACTCACCAAGGAGTTTCCGGCAACTCTCTATCACATGCTTCTCAAGGGCAGCAAGGTCACCCTATAGCCCAAGCATGATCGAGTCAGCAGCCTTCCTCTCCTCCTCCGCTGTGGCGACTGCGGCCTTGGCCCTCTCTTCAAAAGAGATCATCGACGCCTTCGCCTCCTCCAGCTCCTTCACTAACGAGTCGATCCGCCCCTTCACCACATCCAGTTCCGCAGCCGGGACGTACCCTTCATGGGCCCTGTCAATAGCAGCTGGCAGACCATCTACAAAGCAGGAGAAACACAAGTCAGTCTCGTGCACGCAACAATAGCTCAAGCTCGCCTAGCAGAACAACAACTCACCAGCAGTTTCCTGGAGTCGTCGGTTGGCCTCCTGCGCCACACGCATGTCACGCTCCAGGCGTTCCTTCGCGGCTTGCCGATCTGACGATTCCCTCTGCAGGCCCTATGGACAGAACAAATAGTCAACAACCAGACAATTTTAAGTGCCTAGCCGCTGAAATTTAGCGACCAGACACTCGGGGACTAGACGACTAAAATTTTAAGTGCCTAGCCGCTGAAATTCAGTGACTAGACACTCGAGGACTGGTGACTAGTAGAAATTCAGTGCCCGACTGCTGAAATTCAGCGATCAGGCACTCGGGGACTGGACATACCTGAATGGCGGCACCAAGCATGCCATGAAGCTCGTTGGCGTCTGTTGAAGGAACTACAAAGGAGGTGCGCCTGCGACAAGGCCCAACGTCCTCAACAATGATCTCTAGCATATGTGGAGATTGGTTCTCCGCCACGAACGAGAATCCCTTTGCCGTGAAGCGCGGAAACGACGCAGCCGCCCTTGTCGGAGCACTAGTCGTTGGGGATAATGGTTCTATCGATGGAGCCCCCTTGGCTAGATCTGATTGGGCGACCGCCACTTCCTTGGCATGGGCAGCAGGGTCATTCCCCCCGGTGTTGTCCTCTATCGCAGCATCGACGACATCTCCTTTCTGCTTCTTCGCGCCCTTAGCAGGCATGACCTCCACAACAGGCTTCCTCTTCCTGGGGGTATCGGCCTCCTCTGTAGCGATGACTAGCGGAATTTTAGCCACTGAAGGGCGACCTATCTTCTTGGCGCCAGACCTACGAAATCACCAAGGTCAAAAAAAATCATGCAAGAAAACACCCAAGAATGGAAAGGAAAATTCTAGACTCACTTGGCAACCGGAAGAACACGTAGCCCTGTGCTGATGTGGGTGGGTTTATCTAGCTCCAGGCCCATCTTGTGCGAGAGCCCCTTCTAAAAGACACCCGCGGCCCATGACACCGCGGGCTTCTTCGATGATGAAGCCGCGATCGCAGGAATTTCCGGCCCAGACGACACGGTCGTTCCTGCCGGTTGTGGCGACCTTGACACCGCAACTTGAGCAGCTCCTGGCTCCGACGTAGCCGAAACTGATGGCGCGATCGCAGCGAGCGGAACTTCCACCTCCAACACTGCGTCTGCAGCTTCTGGTCCCATCATTGGAGTCGTATCCTCCTGGATCTTGGGCGAGGTCTTGGTCACGTCATCATCAGACTCGTCTTCCGACCCAAACGCCACCACCGACCTAGGTGGCGATGCAAACTTCGGAGCTGGCTTCTTCGCGGGCGACTTCGGTTTGCACGCAGGCTTCGCCGGCGTGGCCGTTCGTCGTGAACTGTGCTCTTGCAAAATTTCATCGCCTTCATCACACTCTTCAAGACTGCGACTCGCTTTGATCTCGCGTTGCTTCTACATGCGAGTCTTGCGGGCCACGGGCACTAGGGGAGGAACCTCCCTCTCTTCTTCTTCGCTCTTGGAGGATTCTCCTTCGGTCCCCTCCTCGAGCTCTTTGGGAACCTCCTCGTCGAGTGGGGGAAGCCAACCCTTGAGGACCTGAAACAACTGAGAATGGCCACGAATGAGCATCACAAAGTGCGGTTGCAAATTGCCCTGGGAAAGTCATGACTAAAGATAAATCTAATGAGAGTGGCTTACTGTAGGAGCCTGATTCTTCTCGGGCACATACGGGGCGAGCCCGGCCGACGTGGTGGTAAATTCCATGTCGATGATCTTCTTTAAAACGGCCTTGTAGTCCGCAGCGACCCACGGCTCCTTGCTGGTCCGGGAAGGATCATTCATCCTGGTGTATTCATACATCTAGTGGGGCCGGGTCGCCAATGGGACCAAGCGCCGCCCAAGCCAGCAATTGTTTAGATTAATTGTGGATAACCCCTTGTCCTTCAGCTCCTGGATCTGGTCCATCATCTCCGCGACGGCCATCCTCTGATCGTCGGGGAGCTTGTCCGCTCAGCCAGCGGTGTTTGCTCCTTTCCACTACGTACTCTGGGAGCGCCTC
Organism: Avena eriantha; assembly: GCA_910589775.1. Classification (NCBI taxonomy): domain Eukaryota; kingdom Viridiplantae; phylum Streptophyta; class Magnoliopsida; order Poales; family Poaceae; genus Avena; species Avena eriantha. The sequence continues at coordinate 362,552,180 of OU342744.1, forward strand.
TTCGTCGGAGGGGGTGGATTCTTTCACGTAGAACCAAATTTTCTTCCACTCGCTTGTGGCCTTCTTCGGCAGCAGGAGCTTGAAGAAGTTGGCCTTCGGCTTCAACTGGAATGTGATGCCACCTGCCGCCAAGACGGGACCGCCGGATCCGTCGCGCCTGATGCGACCGTGGAACAGCTCCAGCCACAGCGGGAAGTATGGCCTGCAGCCGAGGTAGCATTCGCAGAAGGCGACAAAGATCGCCAGCTGCTCGATGCTGTGCGGGCCAAGGTCCGATGGCTTGATCATGTAGTACGCGCAGAACGGCCGGAAGAAGACTGAGGTGGGGAATCCCAAGCCCCTGTCCAAGTGACTTGGGAAGCATATGAATTCACCAGCGTGCGGCCTCGTCTCGGTCTTGGAGGGTGCGGGAATTCACCAATTCCCCTTGCAGAGAATCCCCGCATCCTCGAACGATTTGAGCTACACCGTGGTGGACTTGGAATTCCCCCACAGATCCTTCGGAGGCGCCATCGAGGGAGAAATGAAGCCGCTCGGTTCGGGGAATCTGGATCGAAGAGAGATAGGGAGAATGGGATGCGCGAGGATGAGGAATGCGGGAGATGTTCTACGGGGCTTTTCCGCTGCTCTCCTTATAAAGGAACGCTACCCGCCAATCTCGGGATAGCCGTTACCCGCGGTAATTATGCCGAAGTTACTGTTGGGTTACCCAACGGCTAATTTGACCAAACTGATGGACCGGCTTCCTCCACTCGAGTTGCCTGTAGGTACGCTCTATCCAATCGGTAAGAGCAGCGAGTCGAGCAAGAATGCGCACGCCAGAGCCGTGACTGGGAGCTGGGTGGAAAATTTCCTCCATTCTCGATAGAGTCCATCACCGATTCGACTGGACGTCCAAATTGGACTGGCCTACTCCGACTGCCAAATGAACGCCTGCACTGAATCAATGATGGCCTAGGACTACTGATGGGGATATGCCGAATGGGGTATGCCCAGCAAGACAATCTGGTTGGGCCAAAAGCCTTGCGAGTGGACCTGCAAGATGATGACTGGGACGCGACTGAGAAGAAGGCCTCGCGACTGGAGACTGAAGGCCCAGGAGCATAACTAAAGCCCAGTCTGATTAGGTCAAGAGCCTTTGAATCCATAACTAGTTCGGTTGTATACTGTAAATCCTAGCGAGGTACCCCCTATAAAAACCTCCCTAGGGTAGCTTGAGCACTTACGTTCCATCATACACCCCTTCAAGCGACTTGCTGCTTAGACGCCATGCTCGCCATCCCTGTAACTCGCTCTCCATCAATCTAATCTAGCAGGAGTAGGTCTTTACCCTCCGGGGGGCCGAACCTGGGTAAACCCATGTGCATCCGCCCACATCTCGCATCGCAGATGGCCGCCAGCTCTCGCCCCTGATTCTACCAATCGCTGTCCATGGCAGCGAGTGCCACGGCCATTCCCACGACACTACTCCTAACAGGAGCGCTGGCCATGCACCCAAGAAACTTTGTAAGGCATCCAAGCATTATGAGAACATATTTGCTCACAAAAACCCTTCACTTGAATAACAATTCAAAAGTGGACTCCGGGTTACTCCCATAGGGAGCAATGAAAGCACATTTGATGCAGCCCATCCTACGAACGCTTCTACATCTAGAACAACAAGTCCCCCAGGTGGACCCATGACTCGTGCCCGAGCCAAACTCCTCCAAGCTAGGGTGAACTCGCTCCTCTCCTCGTGCCAATTTGATACCTCCTTGGATGGCATGCTACTTCATACCACTACTTTGTGCATCATCAGGTACAAGCCCCCACTGCGTCGACCCACGAGCCCTGAAGCTGCACCTGAGTTGAAGCTACCAAAGCCGGAGCGTCCGGCGCAGCCGGAGTGTCCGACGCGACTCAGTCGGAGTATCTGGCCTGCCCGAGCCCGAACCTGGCGCGGACATTCTGTGTGCCAGTTCGGACATTGCCTGGACACTGCCCGGAGTGTCCGGCCACCCCGGACTGTCCGGCCCACTCGACCCGGACTGTCCGGCCACCCCGGACTGTCCGGTCCAAGTGATGGGCATGCGAGCCTAGCTGGGCCCTATAGCCCATGTACCCCTCTATTTTGTCCAGAACTCTACTTTAATGCCTGAATTACCCCTGACTGTGTGGTTGGCCTATATATAGACCCCCACCTCCATTGTAAACCCTAGGCTTGATATTGGAATTACTCGAAACCCCTTTGTGGATCTATCTAATTCTTTCCTCATGCTCCTTGACTAAGGAGCACCAATATCCCCAAACCTCGTTGGAGTTTGCATTGTGCCTCCGTGTTGTACAAGGCCTAGGCATCGGTGTTCCTTTTCCTAGACGTCAAGATCTCACCGAGTCTCCCATCTCGCCGTGCCGGTTCGAGAGAGAGCCCTCCGCCCGATGCCGATCCTAGGGATTGCGCTGGACCGGTCACCGCCGGTGTGAGCTATTGGTGTTTATCGTGGTTTTGTGTGTGTGTGTTCATCGCGTTCTTCGTGCATGTGTTCGTCGTGTTCATCCTTCCCTCCTTCCCCCACACTCCACCCTCGATTTGAAAGGGAGTCGTGAAAGATCGGGCCACCCTAGAGGTTTACCCTCAACATATTGGTATCAAGAGCTTCGTTGCTCACGATTTCCCCCACAAATTTTTCTTCTATCCACCAAAAATTCGAAAATCCCCACAAAAAACAGCCCATATTTGCCTTTGGATCGATCTCTTGATTTGGAGTGTTATTTGTGGTTTTGATCCGACCAAACCTTGTCTAAGGAGTTGGTCTAGCTTTATCCTACGTTTCCCCAGCCCGATTTGGCCAATTTTTCGCGGATTTGAGGCTCGAAGGCGAGGATTTCCGCTCAAGAACACGAGCAGGAAACCCGCGCCGGAGTGTCCGGCTCGTACCGACCGGAGTGTCCTGCCCGACCGGAGTGTCCGGCCGAACCAAACCGGGGTGTCCGGCCCAGACAGACCGGAGTGCCCGGCTGTAACGCCTGTTTTGCCTCATTTTTTCGCATTGGCTAATCTCCTTTGTTTGCTCATGTTCCGTGTGCATGTCAGCAACTACCAGCAAGCTTCCGCATCATCAACTTTCGCGCTCATCGACACCACGGACCACGAACATCATCCCGCACCACCGACGCCAAGTTCATCATCAAAGAAGGTATAACTTGCGTCACCTTGTTAACCCTATCTTCCTTTGTGTGTACCTATCCCATGAGAGCGGCTCATCTTGTGTTTTCTTGAGCATTGTGCATTTGTCCTTGGATAGTGAGAGTGCAAGAGCAATAGCAAGTGTGACTAGGTAGCATGAAGGGAGAGCAAAAAAAAAGGAAAAAGATACAAAGAAAAAGCAAAAGAAAAATAGTCTCCCCTTGCAAAAGAGAGTCTCAAAGCTTGTAAGCAAGAGAGAAAGAAGAGCGCCCAAGGCAAGTGCACAAATCCGTTGCTCACTTTTAATCTTTGCAAACGAGCCACGGTCTCTCCTTGCATTGGCACGACAATGAGCTTAGTCTTCGTTAGGACATTTAGTTTGCTCATTTTCATAGTCGTGTCAATCCCAACTTTCTCCATGTGTGTGTATATAGTCGTAGGTTCCCGTCACCCTTTCGAGTTGTTGCCCTTCGCCTTTGACTTGAGTTTTGTTGGATTTAACCCACTTTTGACTACGCCTTTTCTTTTGGTTGGTTCTTTGGCTTTCCACAATCCTAACCTACCACCAACAAGCTTTTGAGAGTTAGTTCTTTCTCTAGTGTGAGTTTTCTTTGGAATTCCACTTTGCACGCTTATAGCTCTCACTTGTGGTTTCTAGTTTGGTGCAATCCCCAAGGTGAGGTACAAGGCTAACACCACCATATTCCACTTCCATATACAATACTTGTGTGTTTTGCATGATGGATGCACGGTGAGACGAGCCAACCACCTCCCCAAGAAGAAGATCAAGGTCCGTACATGACGCGCGCAAGTCACTTCATCGTTCGACAAGAATTCCGTGAACATTGCCAAGCCCTTGAGACGCGACAAGATGAACAATTTGGTGAGACGCAAGCCCAGTTCAAGAACATTGACAACCGCTTCGACGGCCTCGAACGACAAATGCATGCAATGCATCACAACTTCGGCCACCAAAATGAAGCGCTCCAACGCTCCGTCGCCGAAACAAACGACAATCTTCGACACCTCATCAACGGCATGGCAAGACCACGTTCACGCGCATCAAGCTCGGCAAGTTATCCGCATCGTCATGCACCTCTTCCACAAGATCTACATCAAAGTGCTCAAAGACGCAATGATGCCCCCGTGGTTGAAGATGGAATTTCTTTGAACTATGTACCTTCCCCATGGCACGCCGCAACATCAAGCTATGATGGTGACCTCGCTTCAAGGCCACGAGCAAGGCAAGAAGCACACCGTCATCACGAAAGGGCACTAGTGATCCGACAAGAGCAACCACAAGAGGAACCGCAAGCGCAACCGCAAGTACAACCGCAAGTCTACCACCATCGACCGCGACACATTCTTGACACAACAAGTGATGACTCCAACTTGGAGAATCAAGTTCGTCATCGACGTGAAGCTCTCCAAGATCATCCTCTTCGTCATCAACGTCATGAACGTCAACAACGACACCATGGTCATCACGCGACGCCTCCTCCACATCAACAAAACTTGGAGCGTCAAGTGAAACAAGTTGAGTGATGGCCACCACGTCAAGAGGCTCATGACCATGTCCTTCGCCGTGAGGCCCATGTGCCTAACCAACATCACCAACCGAGGAACGAGCCTCCTCTTCGTCATCAACCGCATCAACTCCACACCTTCGCGACCATGAGGCCCAAGTACCTCAACCACGTCAACAACCGCTCCAAGAGCAAGAGCAAGCTCCTCCTCAACAACAATATCAAGAGCAAGCTCCGCAACAAGGACGCGAGAACCAAGTTCCACCTCCCCAACTACAAGATCATCAACAAGGTCACCAAGCTCGTCGCAATGACCACAACGATGAAGAAACTTTTGGCAAACTCAAGTTCATAATGCCCAAGTTCACCGGATCTAATGACCCCGAAGAATACCTCTCGTGGGCACTCAAAGTCGACAAGATCTTCCGCATGCACAACTATAGCAACGAGAAGATGGTCGCCATGGCTTCGCTAGAGTTTGATGATTATGCCAACCTTTGGTGGGAACAAGTTCAAGTTGCTCGTGATGCAAGACAAGAGCCGCCAATCACAACTTGGCATGACATGAAGGCTCACATGAGATCCCGGTTTGTCCCCGCGCACTACACGCGTGACCTCTTCAACAACCTTCAAGCTCTTCGTCAAGGGACAAAGACCGTGGAATAATACTTCAAGGAAATGAACTCAACTTGATTCGCGCCCACATTGATGAGCGCATGGAGCAAACAATTGCACGTTTCCTTATTGGCTTGAATCACCCAATCAAGCGCATCGTCGAGTTCCAAACCTACAACAACATGGTTGAGCTTGTGCACATCGCAACAAAGGATGAACGTCAAGTGCAAGAGGATATCAAGTACAACAAGCCCAAGATGTACTTCACCTACAAGCAAGCTTCAACCGCTACACCAACAACTTTCAATGGTAGCTCCTCAAGTACCTCCAAGCCTTCCTTCAAGCCGACACTTCCTCAAGGAAAACTTCCCCCAAGTGGCAAGCAAGCAAAGAGTGATACACCTTTCAACGGTGAATGCTACAAGTGTGGAGGTAAAGGACACAAGTCGGCCGAATGTGGAAACAGGAAAGTCTTGTTCATCCATCACAATGGTGATGAAGAGTACTTGAGTGAAGATGAGTTTGATGCCCGTGTCAAGGAAGCAATGGCAAGGCAATGAGTGGAAGATGATCAAGAACTCCTCATGTGTGAGCATGATGCAAGTCCATCGCTTGTCGTCACAAGGATCTTGACCACTCAAGCACAAGAGCATGAATACCAACGCTCCAACATCTTCCAAACACAAGCCAGCATCAACAGCAAATCTATCAAGGTGATCATTGACGGAGGGAGTTGTCACAACCTTGCTAGCACCGAGTTGTGTGAGAAGCTCAACCTCAACATCCATCCACACAAGCACCCCTACCACGTGCAATGGCTAAGTGACCAAGGGTCCATGAAGATCAAGCATACCATATCGGTCTCCTTCGCCATTGGTCCTTACAAATATACGGTAGTGTGATGTGGTTCCTATGACAGTTTTCAACATGCTTCTTGGTCGACCGTGGCAATTTGACAAGGCTGCTCAACATGATGGTCGCACCAATATATACACCTTCAAATGGCTCAACAAAACATGTGTTTTGCAACCAATGACTCCTAGCAAAATAATTGCGGACAATGCAAAGGCCTTAGCGAGGGCGCAAAGCACAACACCTGCTTGTGAGAAGAGTGGTGAGAGAGAGAACCACCTCATAGTGAGTGAGAGCCACACGCCAAATTCGAGTGGAAAAACTAAGAGTGTTCTCCTTGCCACCAAAAGTGAGATGAGAGATGTTCGGAACAACCCATCCATCTTGCACTATGTCCTCCTTTGCAAGGGACTAGCGCAAGGAACTAATGAATTAACCAATGTTCCTCTATCTTTGATGAATGTTTTGCAGGAATTCAAGGATGTGTTCCCCGAAGAGCTTCCACATGGACTACCTCCTCTTCGCGGCATCGAACATCGAATTGACCTCATCCCCGGTGCACCACTTCCCAACCGCGCCGCTTACCGCACGAACCCGGAGGAGACGAAGGAGATCGAAAGTGAAATCAACCAACTCGTCTCCAAAGGTTTGATCCAAGTTAGCACTAGTCCAAGTGCCGTACCCGTGATTCTTGTCCCAAAGACGGATGATACGTTATGGTTATGCATGGACTGCCGTCCAATCAATGCTATCACCGTGCGTTATCGACATCCCATACCACGTCTCGATGACATGCTTGATGAGTTGTGTGGAGCCACTATTTTTTCGAAAATTGATCTTCGTAGTGGTTACCATCAAATACGCATGGCTGAAGGTGATGAGTGGAAAACCGCCTTCAAGACCAAACTTGGTCTCTATGAATGATTGGTTATGCCCTTTGGTTTATCAAATGCCCCATCCACTTTCATGCGCCTTATGAATCACATCTTGTGTTCTCTCATTGGAAAAAGTGTTGTTGTCTATTTCGATGATATTCTTGTTTATAGCAAATCACTTGAGGATCATATAACACATGTCAAGGAAGTTTTGCAAATCCTTTGACATGAAAAGCTTTATGCTAATCTTCCCAAGTGCACCTTTGCTAAAGACAAGTTGATTTTTCTTGGATTTGTCGTTTCTTCGAAGGGAATTGAAGTTGATGTTTCCAAGGTAAAGGACATACGAGATTGGCCCATACCAACAAATGTGAGTGAACTCCGAAGTTTTCATGGGTTGGCCGGGTTCTATCGTCGCTTTGTGAAAGACTTTTCAACCACTGCTTGTCCCCTTAATGAATTGAGCAAAAAGAATGTCACCTTCGTGTGGGGCAAAGCACAACAAAAAGATTTTGATGAACTTAAAAAGAGGCTCACCGAAGCACCTCTTCTTGCTTTACCGGATTTCACAAAAACTTTTGAGATAGAGTGTGATGCAAGTGGTATTGGCATTGGAGGAGTCCTTATGCAAAACGGACGTCCTATAGCCTACCATAGCGAGAAACTTGATGGTGCTCACCTTAACTATCCGATTTATGACAAAGAGCTTTTTGCCTTAGTTCGTGTCCTTCAAGTTTGGCAACACTACCTTTGGCCCAAGGAATTTATCATACATTCCGACCACGAGTCGTTGAAATATCTCAAAGGCCAAGCTAACTTGAGCAAGAGACACGCTAAGTGGGTTGAGTTCATGGAGTCTTTTCCATACATTGTCAAGTATAAGAAGGGCAAAGATAATGTAGTTGCGGACGTGTTGTCTCGCAAACATACAAGCCTTCTTACGAGACTTGAAATCAACGTGTTGGGTCTTGAGGAAATAAAATCTTTGTATGCTTCCGATCCGTTCTTTGAACCAATTTTCGCAAAGTGCTCCAATGACAAAGGAGTTGATGATTTCTATTTTCATAAGGGCTTTCTATTTAAACAAAACAAGCTATGCATCCCGAAGTCGTCGCTTCAACTTTTGCTTCTCCAAGAATCTCATGGTGGAGGCCTTATGGGTCACTTTGGTCGCGACAAGACATTGGACATGCTCTCCAATCACTACTTTTGGCCCAAGATGAAGCGTGACGTGGAGCGCTACGTTCAACGATGCATGACATGTGTTCAAGCTAAGTCGCAAGCTAATCCCTATGGTCTTTATATGTCATTGCCTATTCCTCATACACCTTGGTCTGACATTAGCATGGATTTTGTGTTAGGATTGCCTAGATCTAAGCATGGTCATGATTCTATATTCGTCGTTGTGGATCATTTTTCCAAAATGGCACACTTCATACCGTGCCATAAGACTGACGACGCTTCACATGTTGCAAATCTATTTTTCAGGGAAATCGTTTGTCTTCACGGTGTGCCAAGGACAATCGTCTCCGACCGCGACGTCAAATTCATGAGCTACTTGTGGAAGACCCTCATGGCCAAGCTCGGCGTCAAGCTCCTCTTCTCATCCGCATCATTAGGTACGAGCCCCCGCTGCGTCGACCCACGAGCCCTGAAGCTGCACCTGAGCTGAAGCTGCCAAACCCGGAGTGTCCGGCCTGCCCGAGCCCGAACCTGGTGTAGACATTCTGTGTGCTAGTTCGGACACTGCCTGGACACTGCCCGGAGTGTCCGGCAACCCCGGACTGTCCGACCCACTCGAGCTGGAGTGTCTGGCCACCCCGGACTGTCCGGCCACCCCGGACTGTCTGGCCCGCCCGACCCGGAGTGTCCCGTCCAAGGGATGGGCCTGCGAGCCTAGCTGGGCCCTATGCCCCATGTACCCCTCTATTTCACCCAGAACTCTACTTCAATGCCTGAATTACCCCTGACTGTGTGGTTGGCCTATATATAGACCCCCACCTCCATTGTAAACCCTAGGCTTGATATTGGAATTAGTGGAAACCCCTTTGTGGATCTATCTAATTCTTGCCTCATGCTCCTTGACTAAGGAGCACCAATATCCCAAAACCTCGTTGGAGTTTGCATTGTGCCTCCGTGTTGTACAAGGCCTAGGCATCGGTGTTCCTTTGCCTAGACGTCAAGATCTCACCGAGTCTCCCATCTCGACGTGCCGGTTCGAGAGAGAGCCCTCCGCCCGACGCCGATCCTAGGGATTGCGCCGGACCGGTCAGCGTCGGCGTGAGCTATTAGTGTTTATCGTGGTTTTGCGTGTGTGTGTTCATCGCGTTCTTCGTGCGTGTGTTCATCGTGTTCATCCTTCCCTCCTCCCCCCGCACTCCACCCTCGATTTGAAAGGGAATCGTGAAAGATCAGGCCACCCTAGAGGTTTGGCCTCAACAACATTCGACTGAAACAAGCAAAAGATGACAGGAGTCACAAAATAATTATAGTCCCCACTCGAGTCTAAGACTCGAATAGGAACTCGGGGGCTACTCCCATAGGGAGCTCTGGTTGCGCACCCTATGATTTTTCTTACACATAATTGCATGTTGACTACATCCACACTCGAAAGCTTCGGCCACTCCACCTCATATTTTCCTTGCAAAGAGACTGTGTCTCCTGGGCCACCCGAATCATCTCCACGATGACAAAATTCGGATGCCACATCTACGACGTGAAGATAAGACCTGAATAAGGCCTGGCAACGCACCTGCTGCGCTCTACCAGACATAATCAGTGCCTACAGGCACGATGAAATAAGCCTTGACGGACGCGTCGAGTGCTCACACTTATACACTGGGATTCGACTCTATAAGACCTATGCGGCTTGAGTCGAATTACGCCAGCATTTTTCCGAATATGAGTCCGAGGACTCAAGTTTGAGTAGATTGCGTTGTTTTGCCCTAAGGTAGTTAACTGATCTTGATACATCAGATAAATCAGGCACATATATCAACAATCCCTATGATACAAATTAGAGCACTCGAAAACATGTTCGGCTGTGTACTCGAAAGACTTCATAAGTCTCCACTCGAATCTATGATTCAACCGGACACTCGGGGGCTACTAACATGGGCATACCTTATAGGTACTCGAGTTTGGAATATACGGTCCAGTCTAGTAGAATCCCACGACGTTAGTAGGGCCCAATCAAGGATTCGGGTTGCTTAAGGAGACTGCGACTACTTGCGGCACACATCAAGCTCAAGATAGATAGTTTAAAGGGAAAACCCTAACTTGAACCGACTCGGCCTGCTATCCCAAGACCTAGCCTATCTATATAAAGGCTAGGAGGGGGTGGCGAGGAGGACAATCACAACCCTAGTTTCCACACCATCGCCAGATTGCATCTACGCACCCCTATAACTTTCGACTCCCTTGATAATTCCAAGAGCAGACAAGCAGGAGTAGGGTCCTCTACGAGGCCTAAACCTAGGTAAACCTTGTGTCCCTGTGTGCTTGTTTGCTAGCCAATCGATGCCTCCAGCACTCCCCTCTTCTCCAAAACCCAAGTCCATAACAATGGGCATTGATGAGTTTAACCCTCGTTAATGATGTAGCCCAACACATGGAAACTACCACTGGTCCACATCATGCTACGCCAACCATGCCAATCAAGGTGAACTCCTTCCATCTCTTGCCTTTCTTCGATTATCATGTGAATGGGATCCTACTTGAGATGAATTCCCATTATATAACTAGGCCCATGACCATGACGCCAAGAGGAGGAAACAAGGATGCACAAGGAGCCAATACCCACAAGCATGAAGCCTGGAAGAGAAGATGCAAGAACCTGCTGGAAGCAGACCGGAGTCTCCGGTCTACCACACCAGAGTCTCCGGCCCACCTCCGGACCGGCCCCTGAACTGAAGCTTGGGACATTCATGCCCCTTCGGAGACCAGACCGGAGTCTCTGGCCCAGACCGGAGTCTCCGGACAGCACCCGGAGTCTCCGGACCGAGCATCGTGGGCCTGCGCGCCTCAAGCTGGGCTTGGCCCATGTAAAGCCCCAAACTCCCCCTTTTATGCCTAAAGTACCCCTAGCTCGTGGCTGGCCTATATATATGCCCCACCCCCTCCTTAGAACCCTAGAATGGAATGGATGATGAATTGAGGCATGTTCCTAACCCTGGATGGGATCCCCCTCTCTATAGTTTATCTATGAGTTGTACAAGGCCTTCTTAATTAAAGTCATCAAGGCGCTCTTCTAGTTCATGGTCTCTCCCACATACGGATTCTAGTAGTGCTAGGTCTCTCCCCTTTGGGATTCTACTTGGTTGCTACTCTCTCCCTATGTGTGATTCTATCAAGAGCTAGCCAATCTCTCTCATGGGATTCTACCTTTGATATCTCCCTTGAGATTCTATTGGGTTGGTGGTTCAGGCCAACGAGAGCAAACCGGAATTGTAGTTTGGTGGGAAGACTTCCAAAAGAACCGCGAGAAGAACGAGGAACCCCCAATTGAAACTTGGACCGAGATGAAAGAAGTGTTGTACACACGCTTCGTCCCCGAGCATTATCGACAAGATCTCTTCGACAAGCTACAAAATTTAAAACAAGGCACCAAGTCAATTGAAGAGTTCTACAAGGAAATGGAGAAAACCATGATGCGAGCTGATGCGAGAGAACTCGAAGAGCAAACTATAGCAAGGTTCCTCAATAGTTTGAGCCGCCCAATAAGAAAGATTGTTGATTTCCAACCATACAAGAACCTCACCGAGCTACTCCATCAAGCTACCAAAGCTGAGCGGCACTTGCAAAAGGAGAATGCATACGAGAGGCCGAAGTCATACTTTGCGTCCATCAATGCAAATGCTCCCGCAAAGCAATCAAACCAAGCAACGAGCTCATCCAAGCAAGCAAAGACTGTGATAGCACCCTCCTCCAACACGACATCGGATAGTCAAGTAACTTGCTTCAAGTGTGGAGTGAAAGGTTTGATGCAGCCCGTCCTGCGGACGCTACTACATCCACAACGCCAAGTCCCCAAGATCGTCCCCAAGTCAACCAAGAAGATGGACCAGGAGCAGCCAGCTCCAGAACGAGAGTCTCCGCCGTCATCGCCCCGGAGAGTCCGCCCGGAAACAGCCGAAGTGTCCGGTGCAGCCGGAGTATCCGGCGCGACTCGGCCAGAGTGTCCGGCTAGCCCCAGCCCCAACCTGGCGTGGACATTCAGAAGGCCAGTTCAGACACTACCCGGACACTACCCGGAGTGTCCGGTCAGCCCAAACTGTCCGGCCGTGCCGACCCGGACTGTCCGGCCCAAGTGATGGGCCTGCGAGCCAACAGCTGGGCCCTTGGCCCATGTACCCCTCTATTTCGCACCGAACCCTAGTTTTATGCCCAAACTAACCCTGAACTTGTGGCTATAAATAGAGCCCCCACCCCCTCATGTATCCCTTAGGCATAGATGATAGACTAAAGACAACCCCCTTTGTGGAATCTCTAGTTTTGCATCATCCCCTTGTACCAAAGGGGATCGACTATCATCACCAGCTCGTTGGAGTTTGCATCACGCCTCCCTCGTTGTACAAGGCCTTGGCATCGGTGTCCCTTTGCCAAGACGTCAAGACCCTCTCCAAGGTGTTCTCCCCTCTCCGCTTGGGATTGACGGGAGCATGTTGACCGATCTTTCCTTGCGGGGATTCTATCGGACCGGTGGCCACCGGTGAGAGCAATCGGCCTTGTATCGTGTGTGTTTTGTGTGTGTTCATCGTGTTCTTCGCGAGGTGTGCGTCCGCTTCCGCTGCCTTCTCCCTTTCCCCTCGCTTTCCCATCGATTTGACCACGAGATCCGTGAAGATCGGGCCACCCTAGAGGTTTGCCCTCATCATCTGGTATCAGCAGCTTTTGGTTGCCACGGATTGCTCATCGATTTGGTCTTTTCCCCATAAATTCGAAATTTCCACCAAAAATAGCCCCAATTCGTGTTTTGGACCGATCTGTGATTTGAATGCGTTTTGGTAGGTTTTGATCCATGGATTACTTGCTAAACTTGTTGATCTACCTTCCCCTGCGTTTCCATAGCCTAATTCCTTGATTTCCCCCATCAATTTGAGGTTTTGGTTCGAGTTTTTCCGCCAAAATTCGTCCCGTTCGTGTTCTAGAACTTCTGGATCGACCGGACCGGACTGTCCGGCCAAAACAGACCGGAGTATCCGCCCCGCCGGAGTTTCTGGCCTAAATTGACCAGAATCTCCGCCCCGGTCGGACTGTCTGCCTGTGCGCACCGGACTGTCCGCCCCCTGCTGACAGAAAAATCTGCTTCACGGTTTTGAGCATAACTTTTGCATACGAACTCGGATTTTGGTGTTCTTTAGCTCGTTTTGAAGAGGAGAAAGAGCTCTACATCATCATATTCGTGGTTCATGCTATCTACTCCATACAAATTCCTTGAGCAAGGCGGAATCCACCAATAAGGGTGAAGATTGGCGACGAAAGGTATAAAAATTCCGCGACTTCTCCCCACTTGCATTCCTTTGTGAGCTACACTATCTTTGCATTCAACAAACACCTATTGAGACTAGTTCCTCCTATGATTGCTTGGGCTATGCACATTTGATACTTGTAGAATTCCGAGCAAAAGTTGTGAGCGCGCTATCTCATATAGTTATCTTGTATAGTTGTTGGCACAAAGAAGAGGCAAGTGAAAAATAAAAAGAAAACAAAAAAAATAGAAAAAGAAAAAGAAGAAAAAGAAAGAAAGAAACAAGTGCCTCGTAGAATAGGAAGCGCAAGCTCGATGAACATCAAATAGGTGGTACTTATTATGCATATCTTGTAGCCCACCAATTTATTGCAATCGAACTAGCGTCTCTCCTTGCACTTGTGCGACACGAGCTTATAGTCTTCGCTAGGTAATCATTTGGTTCTTAGCTCACTTTCTCCGTCGCGCAAGTCCCATTTATCCCACCATGTGTGTTTCCTTGTACATATTTCCTTCTTGTGGATTGACTTGTTTTGCTCTGTGATCATTGTGGTTCTTTACTTGCCATTACAAGATCTTGATTTCGGATTGTTCTTCTACACGCCACCTTCCATACCTATCCACCATAAGCTTTGTGTGTGTGTGTTTTTTAGTGGTTAGTTGGTTTTGGTGTTCCGCGTGAACTTCACTTTGCTTGGTTTTGATTGCTCTCAAGTGTTGCCACTTGCACGATACTATCTTCCAAGGTAAAGTAAGGTTTGGCGTTGCATCCCTAACCCCTGCCACTTCCATATACACCACTTGGTTTTGTGAATCATGTCTAGGAACTCCGGAGCCGAGGATGATTTCTATGAAGAATCCACGATGAGCCACCATGCATATGCCTCCACAAGCATGGATGACATGATGGAGCACTACACCGACAATGGCTCCACATGCTTGGGTGATATGGAGTTCTACAACAACAATAACTCCCCAAGCATGGACGACTTCAAGAATAACAACGTCAAGCTCCTCAAGTCACGTCGACCAAGACGGAGCCTCCACCTCGAGAGCGCCAAGGTCCACCATCACATGGACAAGTTCGAAAGCTCCCTCAATACCTTCAAGAGCGACATGGACAACAACTTCGCCAAAACCATGAGCATGATGGCCAAGACTAATGATGCTTTGCGCTCATTACAACGCCTCACCAAGAAGAGTGCCAAGGACAATGAGCATCGTCGCGAGCGTCATGTGGATGACCAAGTGCGCCATCTACATCAACCTTTGGCAAGGCACACCAATGACCTCCATCGACACCATCATACGTCGCCTTAAACTACTCATGCCACCACCAAAATGGCACAAAGAGCAAGCTCTCCTCCACACCATCAAGCTTCAATGCCAAGACTTGACGTCCTAGATGACGTATGCAACCTCATGGATGAGGAGGACGAAGACCCCTACTTCGCCAAGTTGGATGAGTACGTCAAGAGGACTACACAAGCCAAGGTGCAAGATGGCGACGACAAGGTCAAGAATGGTGAGCATGGGACTTTCCCTTCACCAAAGGAGGCGCAAGGAGTTGAGAGAACCGAACCTACCCCCATATGCTTGAGTGATGATGTGGTACCAATCCCATGTGAGTATGAGAGCCACTTAGCCCACTTGAGTGAAAGCAAGAGTGAGATGAGCGACTCCACCATACGTGAGATTGAGTGCTTCCACTTGGAGGGCATGAGTGATACACCGAATGAGCTAAGAGTGGTAGTTGATAGGTCACGTGAGACCACTTTGATTTCTAAAAACTTACCCTCTACCTCTAGTGTGTTTTCTCATGATGTGCTAGGTTCCATGGATCGAGAAGCGCCAAGCTTGGAGATGATGATGCCTCCGACCAAGAAGATGTACATGGTGGATGAAGATGATGCCATCCCCATACATGATGAAGAAGTCCCCCAAATGGAGGCCAATACTACCACAACACCCACTTCATATGAGAGGTATGAACAAGGTAAAAATATGGGTGTTGATGATGCCATGATCTCACTAGTGGACATGATGACTTGTGATGATTTGCATGCTATGGATGATGTTTGTGATATCACATATGCTTCATTGATATTTCCATGTGATACTTTGCCTTTGCATAATGTTGAGCATGTGAAATTATTTGATTGTGATGATGTTGCCATAGACATGCCATGATTTAAACGTTACATTGATGATATCATTGCTTGCACTTTGTTGAACAATTGCTCTTTCCAATGTTTTGCTTGTAATGATGTTACCAATGGTACCCCTCGAACCATGCTTTGTCATGAATGTTTTAGAATCTCTCCCGTTGCTTGCAATAAGATGAACAATTGCTCTTTCACTTGTTTTGCTTGCAACAATAATTCTCATATGCTTTCTATTGAGATGGCCCCCATAGCTTTCTCAAATTTTGGAGATTTTCGTAAATGCCATGATAAGCATGTTCACCACTTGCATACTCACCATGCATCTATTTCATACTTGATTGACACTCATGGTGATGTGCACAAGAAGAGATATGTCATGATGGATGATGTATTTCTCTACCATGCACACACGTTCTTCCTTTTGTGTTTGATGTGTGTAGGTAACCGCATGATCATGTCAACCTCGGTTGAGCACGAGTTGACAAAAAGAGCTCTAGAGAGCATCCCCCAAGTGAGTTCAAGATCGAACCCAGCTCTGATACCTTTTTGCATGCTTTGCATCTTTCATGTTGAAAAATTGCTCTTTCCTATGGTTTGCTTGCAAGCATGTTAATGGTATTCTTTCACCTTGTGACAATCATGTTTCGTTGCTATTGGATATTGTTGCTTTGTGTGTTGCCACAAAAATGTTGAACAATTTCTCTTTCCGATGTTTTGTGTGCAACCATAATGCCATTTTGAGCATGTATTGTCATGAGAGCTTCCAAGTCTCTCGTATTGTTGTTGCAACAAACATAAGGACCACTTGCTCTTTCAATTGGTTTGTTTGCAAACATGTTGCTTGTGTTTCGGCTTGTGATACTCCTACCCCCATGATCTTGGCCTTTTGATGATATGTGTATGGCATCCAACATATTGAACAGTTGTTCTTTCCAATGGTTTGTTTGCACACATAATTATGTTGTTTTGGATATCTTTCCTCATGTGTTTTTGCCGAATTATCCTACTCTTGCATGAAAGATGTTGATCCAGTTCTTAGTCAATTGCTTTGAGTGCCACACTAAGACGCTTTATGGAGTTTTTGAGTTCTCACATTTGGATGATGTTCAAACGACATCCATGCACTTTGACCTTGCATACGCATTTCGTTTGTGATACTTGAGTTGTGCTAATAGTGTTGTGAACAAGAATGGACATGCCACAACTGACATGCTCCTCTATCACACACAAACATATGTTGCTTGGTCTTTGTTGTGTGAAGGTACAATTGCATATGTGTCAACCTCTATGGACAAAGAGTTGACAAGACGAATCGAAAAGAGTTACCTAGGGCTATCCTTCAGTGAGCTATCTCTATATCATAAGGTGACTTCCTTCTACTTGAGGACTCATGCTATAATCTTCATGAATTGGCTACTCTTTGAGTGTTGCTTCGCTTTTGTTGTGAGCTTTGTAGGCTTCATGGAAGGTGAAGGAACATTGAAGAGTTGCCACATCAAGCTTCTCAAGGACGACTATATGGTGAACCCCAGGATCAAGAAGGTCTCTCGACATCATCTTCTTAGAATGAGCATGAAGAGTCGAGGATGACTCTTTTTGAAGGGGGGAGCTGATGCAGCCCGTCCCGCGGATGCTACTACATCCACAACGCCAAGTCCCCAAGATCGTCCCCAAGTCAACCAAGAAGATGGACCAGGAGCAGCCAGCTCCAGAACGAGAGTCTCCGCCGTCATCGCCCCGGAGAGTCCGCCCGGAACCAGCCGGAGTGTCCGGCGCATCCGGAGTGTCCGGCGTGACTCGGCCGGAGTGTTCGGCCTGCCCTAGCCCCAACCTGGCGTGGACATTCAGAAGGCCAGTTCGGACACTACCCAGACTCTACCCGGAGTGTCCGGTCAGCCCGGACTGTCCGGCCGTGCCGACCCGGACTGTCCGGCCCAAGTGATGGGCCTGCGAGCCAACAGCTGGGCCCTTGGCCCATGTACCCCTCTATTTCGCACCAAACCCTAGTTTTATGCCCAAACTACCCCTGAACTTGTGGCTAGCCTATAAATAGAGCCCACCCCCTCATGTATCCCTTAGGCATAGATGATAGACTAAAGACAACCCCCTTTGTGGAATCTCTAGTTTTGCCTCATCCCCTTCTACCAAAGGGGATCGACAATCGTCACCACCTCGTTGGAGTTTGCATCGCGCCTCCCTCGTTGTACAAGGCCTTGGCATCGGTGTCCCTTTGCCAAGACGTCAAGACCCTCTCCAAGGTGTTCTTCCCTCTCCGCTTGGGATTGACGGGAGCACGTTGACCGATCTTTCCTTGCGAGGATTCTGTCGGACCGGTGGCCACCGGTGAGAGCAATCAGCCTTGTATCGTGTGTGTTTTGCGTGTGTTCATCGTGTTCTTTGCGAGGTGTGCGTCCGCTTCCGCTGCCTTCTCCCTTTCCCCTCGCTTTCCCATCGATTTGACGACGAGATCCGTGAAGATCGGGCCACCCTTGAGGTTTGACCTAATCAAGGTCACAAGTCATATGAGTGCACCAACTCACGAGTGATGCTTATGGATGGGAATGACGCAACCTACTTCGTGAGTGAAGAGGAATATGAAGCTCTCACTCAACGAGCTATTGCAAGGACAGCCGCAATGGAAGAGGATGACACATGATATGGGGTGGCCCGATCTTCTCAGGAAGCTCTTGTCGATGATATGGTGGATGATAGATAACTAGTGTGTAGCTATGATCTCTCCCGCTCGATCCCTGATGCCAGTGCAACAGATCTCAAACCTTGTAGGATATTCACAACACCACACTCTTGCGCACGCAGCTGCGACCACGAACGGTGGTATGCAATCTACTAATTCCCAATGGAACAACAGATCACACTCAATTATAGTTGTAGAATTCGAACACAGGGTAATTTCAGAGGTTCTATGAAAGAAACAACTCCAAAATATTTTAACGTGGTCTAAAGACTAAAGCTAGAGCGCCCCCATCTATTTAAGGGTCTGGGAGGCGTTGGCCTAAGGGTGGATCCGAGTTGGTCCCACCCATCTATGGAAACAAACCGACCCAACTTGATTAAGGTCAAACTGACTCTGTCGTGGCAGAGTTGTAGTTGCTTTCTCTGCCGCGGCAGCCTGCCGTGGCAGAGTTGGACTATGTTTTCCTGCCGCGGCAGCGTTCCGTGGGAGAGAACTTGGGCTTTTCTCTGCCGCGGTAGAGAACTCCTATCTCTTGTTGATCTTTGTCTTGGACAGCTCCTTGCGCTTCCTCCCTCTCCTCCCTCGCACATTCTTCATTGATCAACACGCCTGGTTCCATTAGATCCTCGCTCCGTGCTATGCCTTCTTCTCCTAAGTACATGATCATGCAATAATTCAAAGACTTGGGTAGTATATAATTCTCATTAATTAAAACACCAGGTTCATTAAGAAATAAGTTCACCTGTTGTTCTAGTAGCTTAGCACGAGCTCTTGTGATTGGTCCAATCCTTATCTCATTGGATTGATCCTTCTTTGCAATTGGAACATCTTCATTAGCAATTGGGGTAGGTGTAACTGTAGGAATGTCATCATCATCTCCCCCCCTTCAAAAGGTGTCAACCTCGATGATCCAAGGTCTTCTCCAGCATATGGTGACAAATCAGCAATGTTGAAGCTGTTGCTAGCACCACCAAACTCCTAAATAGGTATATCAACTGAGTAGGCATTGTCATTAATTTTGGCTAACACCTTGTAAGGACCAGCACCACGTGGCTTCAATTTGGACTTGCGAAGTAGTGGAAATCTGTCCTTGCGTAGATGCACCCAAACCATATCTCTAGGCTCGAACAACACTTCTTTCCTTGCTTGATTCCTTGCAGCAGCATTGTTCTTTCCTTTCTTCTCAATAGCCTCTCTAGTCTTCTCATGTATTTTCTTCACATAATCAGCACGTTTTGATGCCTCCATATCAACTCTCTCATGCAATGGCAGAGGCAACATATCAAGTGGCATCAATGGCTTGAAGCCATACACCACCTCAAAAGGACAAAGCTGAGTAGTTGAATGCACAACCCTTGATGAGGACATCCATACTATTCCACTATCTCCTACTCCTATTCAAAATGAAAATGTTGCTACAAAAAACAATTCCAATGAAATCAGGATTGTACCCATTACAAGAGCTCGTGCAAAGCTGATTGAGCAACAGGTGAATTCACTCTTAATTGAACCTGGTGATTTACTTAATGAGAACTTTATACTACCTAAGTCTATGCATCTTTGTATGATCAGGTTTATTGATAACACAAGTGTTGCGCGAGGAGGAGGAGAGTTGCAGCAAGAAGGACAAGCGCTGATTTCCAATATCAACAAGTGCGCGAGGGAGGAGCGGGAGGCATGCGCACTAGGAGGCAATGAGGAAATCATGTATGAGCAAGAGAGAGAGATGGCGCACCAAGAATTACATGTTTGAGGTGTTCCACGACGTTTGGACTACGTGCCAATAAGGCCGAACCCATCTATGGGTCGGTATGTCTCAGTTTGAGTCGAACCGAGTCAGTTTGGGCCAAGATATGGCTGTTTTTAGGCCCATTTAGAGGGAGGACGCCCCCGCCCTCATATAAACCTCCGTAGCCGTCACAAGTTAGGGTTTTAGACCACATTAAAATATTTTGGAGTTGTTTCTTTCATAGAACCTCTGGAATTACCCTGTGTTCGAATCTACCAACTATAATTGAGTGTGATTTGTTGTTCCATTGGGAATTAGTAGATTGCATACTACTGTTCGTGGTCACGGATGCGTGCGCAATTGTGTGGTGTTGTGAATATCCTATAAGGTTCGAGATCTGTTGCATTGGCATCAAGGATCGAGCGGGAGAGATCATAGCTACGCACTAGTTATCTATCATCCACCATATCATCGACAAGAGCTTGCTGAGAAGATCGGGCCACCCCATATCATCTTGGTATCAGATTTCCTCGTTGCCTCGGTAAGCATCTACAAATCCATCCATAGATTAGAGAGTGTTTTTTGTCCTATACAGAAAAAGCCCCACAAAAAGAGTTGTCATAGACTAGATTGCATCGTAGACGAGTAATAGTTGCTGGTCGTGTTCATCCTTTAGTTTAGATCTAGATCTGTTCTTCGTAGATTTGTTTTCTAGTCGTTTTTAGTCGATTTCCACCATTGTTTCCGCCACCATCAAGTCAGATCCGATCTACTCTAAGAGTCATAGTCATCTACTCTTGGCCGAGTCGGAATAAAAAAAATTCCTACCGACTCTACCGCGGCACAGAAACGGCCCGGATTCGATTTCCACCATTGTTCTGCCACGACTCGGATTCGCTGCCGGGACACGTTTTTGACGTGTTTTTCTGCCGCAACAGGATTTTCTGCCACGACACGATTTTGGTCTGTTTTCCTGCCACAGCGGGAATTCTTACAAAGTGTGATAAAATTTGCACTTTTCCTTAACCTTAGCCACATCCAATCTATTAAGGTATAGGAACTTGCCCATTGAGGCTAGTTTCCGCTTCTACAGGCTGCTCTTAGGATTTTGGTGATGTACTTTGTAATTGGCCGTGTGTGATCTATAAAATCAAAAAAAAGAGAAAAAGCACTATAGCAACAGAAAAAGCAAAAAAAAGAGCTATACAAACGAAAGAAAATAGTGAAAAAGAGAAATTGAGCAAGAGGCCTAGTGATATCTTTGTGCACCGGTAGATTGAGAAATCTTGTGCCTGTTTACTTTGAGCTTTGCTAGTGTCTCTCGAGAGTAGTGCAACACCCTTCATAGGTGCATTGCCACGTTTTTCTCCACGTGTGTGTTTCTTGGGTTTTTGTACGATCAACACTAGGACTTATTTGCGGTGTAGTTAGGATACCATACCTACAGCTCCACCATAAATAACCCATGTGCCCTGTGATCGTTCTCTATACCTTTGATATTCACTTCATCACATCAGTGCATCAGTTTTTGATTTCGTTTGGTAGAGCATCTCTATTCACTTTGGAACGATAAGATCTCCTTTCTTATTAGTTGTGAGTGAGCTGTGAGAGTTCCACCATATAGATTTTGATTTTTGCACTAACCTACTAATCATGTCTTCTAGTGATGATGATGTTGTGATGCAGAAAAAGAAGGATGAGGAGCTTGTTAGTTGGCGTGAATATGAGGCTTTGAAGTCCCACTTGACACGTGTGTTTACTAACACGACATATGCCATTGACAAGAATCTCCAGGATATGAATATGAGATTGGATCAGCATGTTGGAACGGTTGATACTATTCAAACGCAAGTGGCTACGCTCAATGTTAATGTCACCACTTTGCAGCGTTCCATTGAGGGTTTGACAGCCGCTTTACATAGAAGGGAAGATCCTCAACATGATGATGCCTTTGATGATTTTGATGAGGGTAGCGCTGTGGATGCTGCTCCACATGTTGGCAGGGGACGTGCTATTCCCCCTGCCCATGCACCTGCTCATGGCCGTGGGTTTTCCCCTCTTGGGCGTGCTCAACATGTTCACAACCAAGCTGCTGATGATGCTTTGGGAAAGCCAAAGTTCTCGATCCCCAAGTTTGATGGTTCCATTTATCCTGAAGATTACCTCACATGGGAGTTGAAGATTGAGAAACTCTAGCGCTTATTTGACTATCCAGAAGACAAGAAGGTCAAGCTTGCAGCATCTGAATTTGATGGTTATGCTTTGCGTTGGTGGGATGCTCTTGTGCAACATAGGAGGGAGGATAATGAACTTCCTCTGATGGATTGGCGCGAGATGAAGCCAATCATGAAGGCTCGTTTCGTCCAACCAACTACTTGCCATCAGTTTTTGATAAATTGATGCAATTGAAGCAAGGCACAATGACAGTAGATGAGTACTACATGGAGATGGAGCTACTTATGCACTGTGCTCGAGTTCGCGAGTCCATTGAGATGACCATGCAGTGATTCCTAAACAATCTGAAGTTGCCAATCAAGAGCATAGTGCGTTGTTGCGACCTCGGATCGGTAAAGATCCTAAGTCCCTGTGATTAACATGCTAGTCCCTGGATCAATAGCTAGCACTTCACAGTCGATGAATATCATGTAAAACACAAGTCATTATTACACGAATAATCCAGAGTATAATTATTACAACTTGCATAGCTTATAGCTAGCTCAAATAAAACAGCGGAAACTAAATAAAACTTGAGTCCATCAACGCCTCAGGCTAGCTGCGTGAAGACCCGCGATCCCTACGCACCTTTCAATCTTCGGATTCTGCACATAAGACGTGCAGCCAACAAGTTGGGTCAATACTTTGAATGTATTGGCAAATTACACCAAGGAAGGAACAAGACTAACTCTACATGCAAGGCTAGAGTAGGCTTTGGGGTTTATTTGCGTAAAGCCAATTTTATCAAGGTAATGAGAAAAGAGGAAGAAAGTTTTCCCTACTTTGTAAACTTTGATAAATAGTATAGGGTCAAATGGAACACGAGGATATTACTCACCAAGTGCCCAATCAACCTAACACTTGGATATTACACACCAGGTGACACTTGGATATTACGCACCAAGTTACTTGGATATGACACACCAAGTTCCCAAATTCCCACCTATTAGCGATATTACGCACGCCATAGGGTTTGAAAAACTTTTGTTTGAAAAGAGAGAGGAAGATCTTTCAGAGGCTCCATCCTTCAGATGCTCAAAGTGTTCTTTTCCGTGAACTCGGCTGATCGATCAGATTGCAATACTCTCGAGAGGTTGTGCACTTTCCCCACAATCCACGATCAAGTCCTTTTACAGACAAGACCATGGCGAAGCCTTCCCTTAGTAGCCCCTCTACCAGCTGGATCCAACCGTGCCAAGAACCTCCAAATGTTGGTACCCCGGTGAGGTTTCCCACTAAGTACTAAGCCAAGACAGAGCCCATATGTATTGTGGTTGCACGGGAAGCTTCTGAATTCTGAAACATGGCAGACTTCTTTGATTCCTGGGCGGCCGTCCTCCACCAAAATCTCACTCGTTGTCCCGACAACCATTCCGCCCAGAAGAAAACTTAGTTTTATTTTGAAGGGGTTTTGGAGAAGAAAGTTCGCTCGAGAGAGCTATCATACTTAGAAAATTCTTGAGTCTTTCGAACCCTCCCAACGGTATTTGATATATATATAGCATAGCAAGCAATACTTAGCAAAACAGGGGGAACCTATTAGGACGGAAAATCCTCAGTATAAAGCTACTCATGGCATACTACAAAACCGCACTTGCAAAAATAGTAATAAGAAAGCTACTAAAAACCTACACATGCATACTACAAGATTTTGAAGAGTAAAACATGCATAGTCAAAAACTGGGACATAACATGAACAAGTGGTGTAACTTGCCTTGATCCGAGCAGCAATCTACACAACAATACTCCTCAGCGCACTCCGAGCAATCTAACGAAGCAAACAAGGATCCAATCATAATTTGCACAAAACAAGTCACGAAGTCAAATATGCATGCATGCAACATGGTAATATGCAAGGGTGGGTTTGATTTCGGCCAAGGGT
Organism: Avena eriantha; assembly: GCA_910589775.1. Classification (NCBI taxonomy): domain Eukaryota; kingdom Viridiplantae; phylum Streptophyta; class Magnoliopsida; order Poales; family Poaceae; genus Avena; species Avena eriantha. The sequence goes on from OU342744.1 coordinate 362,576,368, forward strand.
CTTAACCAGGGGTGTTGTTGAGTTGGGGATGTCATTAGAATTGATTTCCCACAGATTTTAGGTATTTTGGATAAAACCCTATTTAACCAGGCTTGAAACTAGATCTACAGCTCTAATCTATCTCGAAACAGATCTAAACACCCTAAGCAAGATATGATAATTTTCTACAGAAGGTATTGTCAAAACAAGGCCAACGCAACAAGAATCAACTAAAACGGAGTTACGGATAATTTTCTAGAATTAAAATACTCTAATCTAAACTTTTAACTCTACTGCAAGATTGCCGTGGCAAAATAGTAATATTATTGTAGATCTGTGTTCTACTCGAAAATATGAATCCAACGGTATATTATACGCAATTTTTGGACTAATAATCTAATTTCTATGAATTTTACAAGATTACAGCTATAATCTGCAATTTTAAATTCGAGACAGGTTGACTGGGACTAGATACTGACCTGACGACGACGTGGCGGTGACGAGGCAACTGATCGGGACGATTGAATCTCGACCGTCGGGATGAGATCCGGTGGCTAGAAGAGAAGTTGGCTCAAAATAGACCCGATTTTGCCTAACAAAGGACTAGAAGTAGATCTGTGTTAGAGAGATAAATCCGTAGGTCAAATCGAAAAACTTTGAACATGAAAGTTATGGAGGATGATTAGATCTACCTTTTCACCAAAGGGATTTGGATTCCAAGAAACGAGCGCGAATAGATCTTGGAATTACGCCATCAGATCTGAAATATTGCGTTGCGAAATTCTCCGGCTGTGGTGGATGAAAAGAGGTGAGGTTTGTCGGAATTGAAAGATTTCGACGAGATCTACAACTTTCGTGTTGAAGCCGAAGGCAGCCGACGAAGTTTAGATGGGTTTAGAAGCGAAATACGATTCGGTGGTGTGTAGATTCGGGATTTCGGGAAGGAGAAGTGTTATAGCTGTGGCTCCGATGGATTACTTAGGCTTTTATGATGATGGGAGGATAGATCTTGGAGTAGGAAACAAGTAGAAACAAACGGAAATCAATTCGGAGTTGTAGATAAAAAGTTATGAGTGTTTGAATAGAGATAGGTTTACAAAACAGATTTTCGCACGCTTTTTAAAGCGGAGGTGGGATCGATCGTGCCTGGCTGCTTGTTCGGTCGGCTGAAGTGGGCCGGCCGGCGGCCCATTTCGGTTTTTTTTTTCTTTTTCTTTTTTTCTATTTTGGTATTTTCTTTATATCTTTTGCATACGAACTCCAAATTAGACGAAATTGGTCTCTAAAATTTTGTAAAAAGAAGAGGGTTAGGATAGGATTATAAAATAACACTTTTGCAAAGGTTTTGGTGGTTAAAAAGGTTTTACCCTCCTTTTGTCTGTAAGTGACTATGGGGTTTGAGAATTGCCTGATGCAAATTTTTCGATAGGTGATGCCATGATGCAATGATATGATGCATGCTTACTAGTAACATCTGAAATTATAAAATTTGGGATGTTACATGCGTCATCACAAGTATGAGACCATGAATGAGTTATTGCACCATGCTAGAGAGGCCGAATCCCAGTTGGCGGAAGAGGCGAAGTCACGCGCTCGTTTTCCATCCTCCAACAGATTTTCGGCCAGATCTATTCCTCCTACAGTCATGCCACCAGCTGCTGTCCCATTTACACCATCGGCCAAACCAGCCAGTACACCTTCGTTTGGTTCTAATGCTCGGAAACCCGCTGCTCCTGCTACTAGATCAGGTTCCAACATGTCTACGACACGTACTCGTGATGTGGTGTGCCATACTTGTGGAGGTAGAGGTCACTACAAGAAGGATTGTCCAAACAACAAGGTTATGTTTGTCAACGAACAAGGAGAAGTAGAGAGTGGAGATGAAGCTTCTGATGATGATATTGATGATGGCGAGGATGGTGTTGATGCATATGTTGAGCGTGCACCAACTATTGTCGTGTCTTCACGTGTACTTAGTGTGCAACCGGTTGAGGAATCCCAGCGTTGCAACTTGTTCCAAACAAAAGCTCTAGTTGGACCAAATAAAGCTTGCAAGGTCATTATTGATTGAGGTAGCTGCAGAAATCTTGCAAGTAAGGTGATGAGGGCAAAACTCTAGGGTGGCCCAATCTTCACGGATCTCATGGTCAAATCGATGGGAAAGCGAGGGGAAAGGGAGAAGGTAGCGGAAGCGGACGCGCACCTCGCGAAGAACACGATGAACACACGCAAAACACACATGATACAAGGCTGATTACTCTCACCGGTGGCCACCGGTCTGATAGAATCCTCGCAAGGAAAGATCGGTCAACGTGCTCCCGTCAATCCCAAGCGGAGAGGGAAGAACACCTTGGAGAGGGTCTTGACGTCTTGGCAAAGGGACACCGATGCCAAGGCCTTGTACAACGAGGGAGGCACGATGCAAACTCCAACGAGGTGGTGACGATAGTCGATCCCCTTTGGTAGAAGGGGATGAGGCAAAACTAGAGATTCCACAAAGGGGGTTGTCTTTAGTCTATCATCTATGCCTAAGGGATACAATGAGGGGTGGGGGCTTTATTTATAGGCCAGCCACAAGTTCAGGGGTAGTTTGGGCATAAAACTAGGGTTTGGTGCAGAATAGAGGGGTACATGGGCCAAGGGCCCAGATGTTGGCACGCAGGCCCATCACTTAGGCCGGACACTCCGGGTCGAGTGGGCCGGACACTCCAGGTAGTGTCCGGGTAGAGTCCGATGTAGCACACCGAATGTCCACGCCAGGACGGGGCTGGGGTAGGCCAGACACTCCGGCTGCGCTGGACACTCCGGCCGGATTCGGGCGGACTCTCCGGGGTGATGACGGCGGAGACTCACGTTCTGGAGCTAGCTGCTCCTGGTCCATCTTCTTGGTTGACTTGGGGACGATCTTGGGGACTTGGCATTGTGGATGTAGTAGCATCCGCAGGACGGGCTGCATCAGCTCCCCCCTTCAAAAAGAGTCGTCCTCAACTCTTCATGCTCATCCTAAGAAGATGATGTCGAGAGACCTTCTTGATCCTGGGGTTCACCATATAGTCGTCCTTAAGAAGCTTGAATCGACAACACCTCAATGTTCCTTCACCTTCCCTGAAGCCTACAAGGCTCACCACAAAAGCAAAGCAACACTCAAAGCGTAGCCAATTCATGGAGTTTATATTATGAGTCCTCAAGTAGAGTGAAGTCACCTTAGGATATAGAGATGTCTCGTTGAAGGGCAGCCATAGGTGACTCTCTACGGTTCGTCTTGTCAACTCTTGGTCCATAGAGGTTGACGTGTAAGAAATTGTACCTTCACACAACAAAGACCAAGCAACATATGTTTGTGTGTGATAGAGGAGCATGTCATTTGTGGCATGTCCATTCTTGTTCACAACACTATTAGCACAACTCAAGTATCGCAAACGAAAGTCGTATGCAAGGTCAAAGTGCATGGGAATTGTTTGAACATCATCCAAATGTGGGAACTCAAAAACTCCCTATAACATCTTAGTGTGGCACTCAAAGCAATTGACTAAAATATTGATCAACATCTTTGATGCAAAGCTAGGAGAATTCGGCAAAAACACATGAGGAAGAATATCCAAAGCAACATCATTATGTGTGCAAACCAACCATTGGAAAGAACAATTGGTCAACATGTTGGATGCCACAAACAAATCATCAAAAGCAAATATCATTGGGATATGAGTATCACGAGTGGAAGCAAAAGCAACGTGTTTGCAAACAAACCATATGAAAGAGCAAGTGGTCCTTATGTTTGTTGCAACAACAATACGAGAGACTTGGAAGCTCTCATGACAATACATGCTCAAAATGGCATTATGGTTGCACACAAAACATTGGAAAGAGAAATTGTTCAACATTTTTGTGGCAACACACAAAGCATCAATATCCAATAGCAATGAGACATGATTTTCACAAGGTGAAAGAATACCATTAACATGCTTACAAGCAAACCATAGGAAAGAGCAATTTTTCAACATGAAAGATGCAAAGCATGCAAAAGGTATCAGAGCTGGGTTCGATCTTGAACTCACGTGGGGGATGCTCTCTAGACTCTTTTTGTCAACTCGTGCTCAACCGAGGTTGACATTCTCTTGCGAGTACCTACACACATCAAGCACAAAAGGAAGAACGTGTGTGCATGGTAGAGAAACACATCATCCATCATGACGTATCTCTTCTTGTGCACATCACCATTAGTGTCAATCAAGTGTAACATAGGTGCATGGTGAGTATGCATGTGGGGAACATGCTTATCATGGCAATCATCAAAATCTCCAAAATTTGAGAAAGCTATGGGGGCTATCTCAATATAAACCATATTAGAATTATTGTTGCAAGCAAAACAAGTGAAAGAGCAATTATTCAACTTATTGCAAGCAAGGGGAGAAATTGTAAAACATTCATGACAAAGCATTGTCTGAGGGTTATCATTGGTAACATCATTGCAAGCAAAACATTGGAAAGAGCAATTGTTCAACAAAGTGCAAGCAATGATATCATCAACATAACGTTTAGAGCATGGCATGTCTATGGCAACATCATCACAATCAAATAATTTCACATGCTCAACATTATGCAAAGGCAAAGTATCACATGGAAAAATCAATGAAGCATATGTGATATCACAAACATCACCCATAGTATGCCAATCATCACAAGTCATCATGTCCACTAGTGGGATCATGGCATGATCAACACCCTTATTTTTACCTTGTTCATACCTCTCATATGAAGTGGGTGTTGTGGTAGCATTGGCCTCCATGTGGGCGAGTTCTTCATCCAATATGGGGATGGCATCATCTTCATCCACCATGTACATCTTCTCGGTTTGAGGCATCAACATCTCCAAGCTTGGTGCTTCTTGATCCATGGAACCTAGCACATCATGAGGAAACACACTAGAGGTAGAGGGTCAGTCGTTTGAAATCAAAGTGGTCTCACATGACCTATCAACTACCACTCTCAAATCACTAGGTGTATCACTCATGCCCGCAAAGTGGAAGCACTCAATCTCACGTATGGTGGAGTCACTCATCTCACTTTTGTTTTCACTCAAGTGGGCTAAGTGGCTCTCATACTCACATGGGATTGGTACCACATCATCACTCAAGCATATGGGGGTAGGCTCGGTTCTCTCAACTCCATGCGCCTCCTTTGGTGAAGGGAAAATCCCATGCTCACCAATCTTGACCTTGTCATCGCCATCTTGCACCTTGGCTTGTGTAGTCCTCTTAACGTACTCGTCCAACTTGGCGAAGTAGAGGTCTTCGTCTTCCTCATCCATGAAGGTGCATGCATCATCTAGGACGTCAAGTCTTGGCGTTGAAGATTGATGGCGTGGAGGAGAACTTGCTCTTGGTGCCATTTTGGTGGTGGCACGGGTAGTTGAAGGTGCCTTATGATGGTGTCGACAGAGGTCATTGGCATGCCTTGCCAAAGGTTGATGTAGATGGCGCACTTTGTCATCCACATGACGCTCGCAATGATGCTTCTTGCCCTTGGCACTCTTCTTGGTGAGGCGTTGTAATGAGCACAAAGCATCATTAGTCTTGGCCATCATGCTCATGGTTTTGGCAAAGTTGTTGTCCATGTCGCGCTTGAAGTTGTCCATTTGATGGTGGACCTTGGTGCTCTCGAGGTGGAGGCTCTGTCTTGGTCGACGCGACTTGAGGAGTTTTTCGTTGTCATTTTTGAAGTCGTCCATGCTTGGGGAGTTATTGTTGTTGTAGAAATCCATATCACCCAAGCATGTGGAGCCATTGTGGGTGTAGTGCTCCATCATGTCATCCATGCTTGTGGAGGCATATGCATGGTGGCTCATCGTGGATTCTTCATAGAGATCATCCTCGGTTCCGGAGTCCCTAGACATGTTTCACAAGACCAAGTGGTGTATATGGAAGTGTTAGGGGTTAGGGATGCAACGTCAAACCTTACTTTACCTTGGAAGATAGTATCGTGGAAGTAGGAACACTTGAGAGCAATCAAAACCAAGCAAAGTGAAGTTCACGCGGAACACCAAAACCAACTAACAACTAAAACACACACACACACAAAGCTTATGGTGGATGGGTATGGAAGGTGGCATGTCAAGAACCAATCCGAACTCAAGATGTTGTAATGGCAAGTAAAGAACCACGATGATCACAAAGCAAAACAAGTCAATCCACAAGATAGGAAGTATATACCAGGAAACACACACGGTGGGATAAATGGGACTTGCGCGACTGAGAAAGTGAGATAAGAACCAAAAGATTACCTAGCGATAAGCTCGTGTCGCACAAGTGCAAGGAGAGACGCTAGTTCGATTGCAATAAATTGGTGGGTTATAAGATATGCACAATAAGTACCACCTATTTGATGTTCATCGAGCTTGCGCTTCCTATTCTATGAGGCACTTGTTTCTTTCTTTCTTTTTCTTCTTTTTCTCTTTTTCTATTTTTTTCTGTTTTTCTTTTATTTTTCACTTGCCCTTCCTTGTGCCAACAACTATACAAGATAACTATATGAGATAGCGCGCTCATAACTTTTGCTCGGTATTCTACAAGGTATCAAATGTACATAGCCCAAGCAATCATAGGAGGAACTAGTCTCAATAGGTGTTTGTTGAACGCAAAGATAATGTGGCTCACAAAGGGATGCAAGTGGGGAGAAGTCGCAGGATTTTATACCTTTCGTCGCCGATCTTCACCCTTTATTGGTGGGTTCTGCCTTGCTCACGGAATTTGGATGGAGTAGATAGCATGAACCACGGATATGATGATATAGAGCTCCTTCTCCTCTTCAAAACGAGCTAAAGAACACCCAAATCCGAGTTCGTATGCAAAAGTTATGCTCAAAACCGTGAAGCAGATTTTTCTGTCGGCAGGGGGGGCGGACAGTCCGGGGCGCGCTGGCCGGACAGCCCGGCCGGGCCGGATATTCCGGTCAGTTTAGGCCGGAAACTGCGGTGGGGCGGATATTCCGGTCCGTTTTGGCCGGACAGTCCGGTCCGGCCGTACCAGAACTTTCAGAACACGAACTGGATTGGCGGAAAAACTCGAACCAAAACCTCAAATTGATGGGGGAAATCAAGGAATTAGGCTATGGAAACGCAGGGGAAGGTAGATCAACAAGTTTAGCAAGTAATCCACGGATCAAAACCTACCAAAACGCACTCAAATCACAGATCGATCTAAAACACGAAATTGTGGCTATTTTTGGGGATTTTCGAATTTATGGGGGAAAATACCAAATCGAGGAGAAATCCGTGGCAACCAAAAGCTGCTGATACCAGATGATGTGGGTTGACACAAGATCCACTCGAATTTGTGGCTATTTTTGTGGTTTTTCAAGAAAAAATTTGGTGGGGAAGAACGAGGGTGAAATTCGTGGCAACTTGGGCTCTGATACCAGATGATGAGGGCAAACCTCTAGGGTGGCCCGATCTTCATGGATCTCGTGGTCAAATCAATGGGAAAGAGAGGGGAAAGGGAGAAGGCATTATGAAAGAGTATCACAAGTGGAAGCAAAATCAACAAGTGTGCAAACAAACCATATGAAAGAGCAAGTGGTCCTTATATTTGTTGCAACAACAATACGAGAGACTTGAAAGCTCTCATGACAATACATGCTCAAAATGGCATTATGGTTGCACACAAAACATCGAAAAGAGAAATTGTTCAACATTTTTGTGGCAACACACAAAGCATCAATATTCAATGGCAACGAAACATGATTGTCACGAGGTGAAAGAATACCATCAACATGCTTGCAAGCAAACCATAGGAAAGAGCAATTTTTCAACATGAAAGATGCAAAGCATGCAAAAGGTATCAGAGCTGGGTTCGATCTTGAACTCACTTGGGGGATCCTCTCTAGAGCTATTTTTGTCAACACGTGCTCAACCGAGGTTTACATTCTTGTACGGGTACCTACACACATCATAGATAAAAGGAAGAACGTGTGTGCATGGTAGAGAAACACATCATCCATCATGACGTATCTCTTATTGTGCACATCACCATGAGTGTCAATCAAGTATGAAATAGATGCATTGATGAGGATATCTACAGGGATTATGATGATTCTGACTGCCTGAACTAGAAGGAAATACTGAGTCAAATCAATAATGACTATCAGGTGAATTCATTCCTAATTGAACCTGATGTTTTACTTAATGAGAACTTTATACTACCTAAGTCTATGCATATTTGTATGATCAGGTTTATTGATAATACAAGCGTTGCGCGAGGAGGAGGAGAGTTGCAGAAGGAAGGACAAGCGCTGATTTCCAATATCAACAAGTGCGCGAGGGAGGAGCGGGAGGCAGGCGCACTAGGATGCAATGAGGAAATCACGTATGAGCAAGAGAGAGAGATGGCGCACCAAGAATTACATGTTTGAGGTGTTCCACGACGTTTGGACTGCGTGCCAATAAGGCCGAACCCATATATGGGTCGGTATGTATCAGTTTGAGTCGAACCGAGTCAGTTTGGGCCAAGTTATGGCTGTTTTTAGGCCTGTTTAGAGGGGAGGACGCCCCAGCCCTCATATAAACCTCCGTAGCCGTCACAAGTTAGGTTTTTAGACCACGTTAAAATATTTTGGAGTTGTTTCTTTCATAGAACCTCTAGAATTACCCTGTGTTTGAATCTGCCAACTATAATTGAGTGTGATCTGTTGTTCCATTGGGAATTAGTAGATTGCATACTACCGTTCGTGGTCACGGCTGCGTGCGCAAGAGTGTGGTGTTGTGAATATCCTACAAGGTTCGAGAGCTGTTGCATTGGCATCAGGGATCGAGCGGGAGAGATCATAGCTACGCACTAGTTATCTATCATCCACCATCACCATCGCCAAGAGCTTGCTGAGAAGATCGGGCCACCCCATATCATCTTGGTATCAGAGCACTGGGTTTACTCGGTGAGCAATATCATCTTGGTATCAGATTTCCTCGTTGCCTCGGTAAGCAATCCACAATCCATCCATAGATTAGAGAGTGTTTTTTATCCTATATAGAAAAAGCCCCACAAAAAAGAGTTGCCATAGCCTAGATTACATCGTATTCGAGTAATAGTTGCTGATCGCGTTCCTCTATTAGATTTGATCTAGATCTGTTCTTCGTAGATTTGTTTTCTAGTGTTCTAGTTGTTTTCCACCATCTTTTTCCGCTACCATCAAGTCAGATCCGATCCAAGTAAAGAGTCCTAGTTGTGTACTACTTGGCGAGCAAAAAAAAATCGGCTCGCTGCCTCACGCCTAACCGCAGACAAGTCTGTACTCTAGCGTGACCCAAAAAAAATTCCGAAAAAAAAAATCGAACCGTCGCCTTACCACAGACCAGTCTGTGCTAGTACGAGAGGAAAAAAAATTCCGAAAAAAAAACTGCCGGCATCCTGCCGCGGCAGGATTTTAGGTCGTTTTTATGCCGTGGCAAAGACCAATTCTCAGGTCAAATTTTTTTCTTTTTTTGTTTATTTTTTTTACTGAGTCCACATAGCGTACCTATCCTTGTGAGCCTTAGTAAGCCTTTCTTTGTGTCTATAACTATCCTACGAGACTAGCGTGCTTAGTGCTCTACGGGCTGCTTAGTTAGCAATCTTGTGCCCGTTTCGTTGAGACATTGCTAGCGTCTCTCCTTGTGCATTGCAACACGAGCATTCCTCCGACATACCTTACTTTTTGAGCTCATTTTCATAGTTGCAATTGCCCCATTTATCTCCACCGTGTGTGTTTTTGTGGGTCCTTGTCATACGATCAGCACTAGGACTTGTTTGCGGTGTAGTTAGGATACCATACCTACAACTCCACCATAAATAACCTGTGTGCCCTGCGATCGTTCTCTATGCCTTTGGTATTCACTTCAGTGCATCAGTCTTTGATTACGTTTGGTAGAGCATCTCTATTCACTTTGGAACGGTAAGATCTTCTTTCTTATCAGTTGTGAGTGAGTTGTGAGAGTTTCCACCATACTGATTTTGATTTGTGCACTAATGTACTAATCATGTCTTCTAGTAGTGTTGATGTGATGCAGAAAATGGAGGCAGGTGATGTTACAAATAATGTGGAGACGTATAGTTACAAATTCATCGACAATTGGCGTTGTAGTGGAACTTTTTGGAAGGAAGAATGCGGTATTTTTGATGGTGATGGTCTTTTCCACCATAGTGTGATGATTGGTGAGCGATGTGCTTCCATTACCATTGATAGTAACTCTACTATTAATTTGATCAGCGTTGAAGTTGTACAAAAGTTGCAGCTACCCACATGTGCCCGTGCGGTGCCATATCTCTTGCATTCATCATATGGCACATTGCTGATTTCACACACCGTTGATGTTCCTATGACTTTTAAAGAGCATACTGAGATTGTGCGCTGTGATGTATCTCCTATACCACTTGATTCTTGTCACATACTATTGGGAGAACCTTGGAGCAGAAGGTTTGACGCTCAAATATGTCCTGTTATTGGAAGGATTTCTTTCAAATGGAACATGAAGAGGCGTGTTATGCTCAGGATTTCAGCCGACAAATTTCATGAGTATCATCTTCTTCGCAAGGAGAGGACAAAAGAGTTCAGTTTGTCTGCTAAGTACAAGGTCATGATGAATGGTGACAATTCTATTATTTGTCATCTTGAACACGGTGTGCATTGCAACCCATGTGAGAATGAGAGCCACATAGCCAAGCTGAGTGAGAGTGTTATCAAAAGTGCGCTGTGTGATTCCAGTAAACGTGAGGTTGAGAGCATCCATTCTAAGAGTATGAGAGAAAAAGAAAACATCAGTGCAGTAGAGGCTAATACATGTGAGGATATTTCTACTAATGTAATCATCTCTACTCCTGGTATTGTTTCTTGTGCTATGCAGGTTGCTTTTGAAGAAAGGGAGCCGCCTATTTTACAACCTGCATCACACGATCTGGTATTGTTACTTGAGGAGGATGTCGTAGTACCTACTACAGCTGAGAAGTTTGTTAATGCCATTGGTACTGATTTGGAGCTTCAGCCAACATGTGCGACATATTGTGAGTCTATTCCTTTACTGAAGCCTCCTTGTGATTTGCCTTGCACTACTGTTTCAGCACCATGTGATAGTTTACCAAATTCAAACTTTGATCATGTGGTACTGATAACACATAAGGAAATACTTGCTCGAATACCACCTGCTAATATTGTGTATTCCATCATGCTAAATGAACCTATGAGTATGAGTTGTGCTATGGATAAGATTTCTGAAATTTCATTTCTGAATTCTAGCACATATTCTCCTTGTTTCACTTTCAATCTGATTGGTGAATATAGCATGCATGAAAATTTTCTTGTGGATCACATATGCATTACTTGTGATAGAATCGCTGAATTGAAACATGCTGTTTTCAGCCATACATGTTGTGTCGACGATTTTGTGTTGTGATAATATGAAACTAAAGTCAGGTCTAGTTGATATAATGCAGCCAACACAAGTAATTTTACCTATGTTGGATCGTTGTAATCTTGCTAGAATAGAACCCCGGTTTTCATATTCATTGTGTTTATCCCAAAATTCGATGTCTAGTTGTGCTAATGCTTTATACTTCACTTATATTTGCAAATTGAGTTGCATTTTACATACTGGACAACATGATCATGTTCATAATAATCAGAGTAGCGCAGTTGAAGCATGGCATGATTCAATTTGGTTTTCAGACATATTGAATTGGTTTGATCTTGTTCACAAATTTGATCATAGATCTTCTTTGAGAAAACTGAATTTAATATTGAAGAACATGACTATCTATTTAGTTGTTGTTTACCATGATCATGATTCTTTGTACTTCACTTATACCTGCAATTTAAGTTGCTTGATGTATACTGGACATACTTTTCATGTGAACAATAATAATACAACATGTTATATATACATATACTTTGCGTACACGTTGTTCTTTTTGTTTCTCCCACTTTCAGCTTACCTAAAGCCGAGGACGGCTTTTCATGAAGAAAGGGAGGATGATGAGGATATCTACAGGGATTATGATGATTCTGACTGCCTAAACTGGAAGGAAATACTGAGTCAAATCAATAATGACTATCAGGTGAATTCATTCCTAATTGAACCTGATGTTTTACTTAATGAGAACTTTATACTACCTAAGTCTATGCATATTTGTATGATCAGGTTTATTGATAATACAAGCGTTGCGCGAGGAGGAGGAGAGTTGCAGAAGGAAGGACAGGCGCTGATTTCCAATATCAACAAGTGCGTGAGGGAGGAGTGGGAGGCAGGCGCACTAGGATGCAATGAGGAAATCACGTATGAGCAAGAGAGAGAGATGGTGCACCAAGAATTACATGTTTGAGGTGTTCCACGACATTTGGACTGCGTGCCAATAAGGCCGAACCCATATATGGGTCGGTATGTATCAGTTTGAGTCGAATCGAGTCAGTTTGGGCCAAGTTATGGCTGTTTTTAGGCCCGTTTAGAAGGGAGGACGCCCCAGCCCTCATATAAACCTCCGTAGCCGTCACAAGTTAGTTTTTTAGACCACGTTAAAATATTTTGGAGTTGTTTCTTTCATAAAACCTCTGGAATTACCCTGTGTTCGAATCTGCCAACTATAATTAAGTGTGATCTGTTGTTCCATTGGGAATTAGTAGATTGCATACTACCGTTCGTGGTCACGGCTGCGTGCGCAAGAGTGTGGTGTTGTGAATATCCTACACGGTTCGAGAGCTGTTGCATTGGCATCAGGGATCGAGCGGGAGAGATCATAGCTACGCACTAGTTATCTATCATCCACCATCACCATCGCCAAGAGCTTGCTGAGAAGATCGGGCCACCCCATATCATGCATGGTGAGTATGCAAGTGGGGAACATGCTTATCATGGCATTTACCAAAATCTCCAAAATTTGAGAAAGCTATGGGGGCCATCTCAATATAAACTATATTAGTATTATTGTTGCAAGCAAAACAAGTGAAGGAGCAATCATCCATATTGCAAGCAATGGGAGAAATTGTAAAACAGTCATGATAAAGCATTATCCGTGGGGTACCATTGGTAACATCATTGCAAGCAAAACATTGGAAAGAGCAATTGTTCAACAAAGTGCAAGCAATGATATCATCAACGTAATGTTTAAAGCATCACATGTCTATGGCAACATCATCACAATAAAATAATTTCACATGCTCAACATTATGCAAAGGTAAAGTATCACATGGAAATATGAATGAAGCATATGTGATATCACAAATATCATCCATAGCATGCCAATCATCACAAATCATCATGTCCACTAGTGGGATCATGGCATCATCAACACCCGTATTCTTACCTTGTTCATACCTCTCATATGATGTGGGTGTTGTGGTAGCATTGGCCTCCATGTGGGTGACTTCTTCATTTAATATGGGGATTGCATCATCTTCATCCACCATGTACATCTTCTCGGTTGGAGGCATCATCATCTCCAAGCTTGGCGCTTCTCGATCCATGGAACCTAGCACATCATGAGAAAACACACTAGAGGTAGAGGGTAAGTTGTTAGAAATCAAAGTGGTCTCACATGACCTATCAACTACCACTCTCAGCTCATTCGGTGTATCACTCATGCCCTCCAAGTGGAAGCACTCAATCTCACGTATGGTGTAGTCGCTCATCTCACTCTTGCTTTCACTCAAGTGGGCTAAGTGGCTCTCATACTCACATGGGATTGGTACCACATCATCACTCAAGCATATGGGGGTAGGCTCGGTTCTCTCAACTCCATGTGCCTCCTTTGGTGAAGGGAAAGTCCCATCCTCACCATTCTCGACCTTGTCGTCGCCATCTTGTGGTAGTGGTGGAAGTAGGCTCATGTTGTTGTCGAGAGCGGTGCTCGGATCGACTTCATCACATATGTGGCCTTGGCTTCCTCCATCTTGAAGTGTAGACTCTTGGCATGAAGCTTGATGGCGTGGAGGAGAGCTTGCTCTTGGTGCCCTTTTGGTGGTGGCACGAGTAGTTGAAGGCGCCTTATGATGGTGTCGATGGAGGTCATTGGCGTGCCTTGCCAAAGGTTGATGTAGATGGCGCACTTGGTCATCCACATGACACTCACGACGATTCTCCTTTTCCTTGGCACTTCTTGGTGAGGCGTTGTAATGAGCACAAAGCATCATTAGTCTTGGCCATCATGCTCATGGTTTTGGAGAAGTTGTTGGCCATGTCGCTCTTGAAGTTGTTGAGGGAGCTTTCGAACTTGTCCATCTGATGGTGGACCTTGGCTCTCTCGAGGTGGGGGCTCCCTCTTGGTCAATGCGACTTGAGGACCTTGTCGTTGTCGTTCTTGAAGTCTTCCATGCTTGGGGAGTTATTGTTGTTGTAGTACTCCATAACATCCAAGCATGTGGAGCCATTGTCGGTGTAGTGCTCCATCATGTCATCCATGCTTGTGGAGGCATATGCACGGTGGCTCATCGTGGATTCTTCATAGATATCAACCTCGGTTTCGGAGTCCCTAGACATGATTCACAAGACCAAGTGGTGTATATGGAAGTGGTAGGGGGGTTAGGGATGCAACATCAAACCTTACTTTACCTTGGAAGATAGTATCATGCAAGAGGCAACACTTGAGAGCAATCAAAACCAAGCAAAGTGAAGTTCACGCAGAACACCAAAACCAACTAACCACTAAAAACACACACACACAAAGCTTATGGTGGATGGGTATGGAAGGTGGCGTGTCCAAGAACAATCCAAACTCAAGATGTTGTAATGGCAAGTAAAGAACCACGATGATCACAAAGCAAAACAAGTCAATCCACAAGATAGGAATTATGTACAAGGAAACACACACGGTGCGATAAATGGGACTTGTGCGACGGAGAAAGTGAGCTAAGAACCAAATGATTACCTAGCGAAGACTATAAGCTCGTGTCGCACAAGTGCAAGGAGAGACGCTAGTTTGATGCATAAAATTGGTGGGCCACAAGATATGCATAATAAGTACCACCTATATGATGTTCATCGAGTTTGCGCTTCCTTTTCTATGAGGCACTTGTTTTTTTCTTTTTCTTCTTTTTTTTCTCTTTTTATTTTTCACTTGCCTCTTCCTTGTGCCAACAACTATACAAGATAACTATATGAGATAGCGCTCAGAACTTTTGCTTGGATTTCTACAAGTATCAATTGTGAATAACCCAAGCAATCATAGGATGAACTAGTCTCAATAGGTGTTTGTTGAACGCCAAAGATAGCGTAGCTCACAAAGGGATGCAAGTGGGGAGAAGTGGTAGAATTTTTATACCTTTCGTCGCCAATCTTCACCCTTTATTGATGGATTCCGCCTTGCTCACGGAATTTGGATGGAGTATATAGCATGAACCACGGATATGATGATGTAGAGCTCTTTCTCCTCTTCAAAATGAGCTAAAGAACACCAAAATCTAAATTCGTATGCAAAAGTTATGCTCAAAACGGTGAGAGGCTGAAATCTGGAATCTGCTGATTCCTTTCTGGTCTGGGCGGTAGTACCGCTTTTTGGACCCGGTAGTACCAGAAAAGTGCGGTAGTACCGCTTTTTTGGCACGGTAGTACCACTTTTTCGACCTGGTAGTACCGGTTATACTTGGGACGCGCAGATTTGACGCGATTTCGCGATTTTTGGGCAATTTGGGCGGAAAATCTTCAAGAAAAACACCAAATCGGAGGGGTAAATGATGGATTAGGCCATGGGAACGCAGGGGAAGGTAGATCAACAAGTTTAGCAAGTAATCCATGGATCAAAACCTACCAAAACACACTCAAATCACAGATCGGTCCAAAACACTAATTGGGGCTATTTTTGGTGGAAATTTTCGAATTTATGGGGAAAAGACCAAATCGATGAAGAATCTGTGGCAACCAAAAGCTGCTCTGATACCAGATGTTATGGGGTAACCCCGTGGGTGGCCCGATCTTCACGGATCTCGTGGTCAAATCGATGGAAAAGCGATGGGAAAGGGAGAAGGTAGCGGAAGCGGACGCACACCTCACGAAGAACACGATGAACACACGCAAAGCTCACACGATACAAGGCCGATTGCTCTCTCCGGTGGCCACCGGTCCGATAGAATCCTCACAAGGAAAGATCGGTCAACGTGCTCCCTCGATCCCACGCAGAGAGGGAAGAACACCTTGGAGAGGGTCTTGACGTCTTGGCAAAGGGACACCGATGCCAAGGCCTTGTACAACGAGGCAGGCGCGATGCAAACTCCAACGAGGTGGTGACGATAGTCGATCCCCTTTGGTAGAAGGGGATAAAGCAAAACTAGAGATTCCACAAAGGGGGTTTTCTTTAGTCTATCATCTATGCCTAAGGGATATATGAGGGGTGGGGGCTCTATTTATAGGCCAACCACTTACATAGGGGTAGTTTGGGCATAATACTAGGGTTGCAACATAATAAGGGGGTACATGGGCTATGGCCCAGCTGTTGAGGCGTGCAGGCCCAATCTTGACCGGTAGTACCGGTCCTCGGGTCCGGTAGTACCGGACTGAAGCGGTACCGACTTCAGGGAGCGGTAGCTCCGGGCTTTAGCTGTCGTCGAGCTCCAGGTCCGGTAGTACCGGTTGGGCAACCCGTAGTACCGCTTGGGGGTGGTAGTACTACAAGACGATACCGGGGTGTCCAGAGGCAATGGCGTGGGCTTTAGTCATGGCTGGTAGTACGCTAAGGTCGAGCGGTAGTACCGGGGCGTGGTAGTACCGCTCGCGTCAATCTTCTTGGGTGACTTGGGTATGAGCTTGGACTTGGTGTTGTAGATGTAGTAGCGTCCGTAGGACGGGCTGCATCAAATAATTACCTTGCAAGCTTTGTTAGGTCCAACTAGAGCTTTTGTTTGGAAAGTTGCAACGCTGGGATTCCTCAACCGGTTGCACACTAAGTACACGTGAAGATACGACAATAGTTGGTGCACGCTCAGCATATGCATCAACACCATCCTCGCCATCATCAAGATCAGTGTCAGAAGCTGCATCTCCACTCTCTACTTCTCCTTGTTCGTTAACAAATATAACCTTGTTGTTTGGACAATCCTTCTTGTAGTGACCTCTACCTCCTCAAGTATGGCACACCACATCACGAGTACGTGCAGTAGACATGTTGGAACCCGAGCTAGCAGCAGGAGCAGCGGGTTTCCTAGCATTAGAACCACCAAACGAAGGTGTACTTGCTGGTTTGACCGATGGTGTAAACAGAGCAGCAGCTGGTGGCGTGACAGTGGAAGGAGTAGGTCTAGCCGGATATCTGTTGGAGGACGGAAAATGAGCACGTGACTTCGCCTCTTCTGCCAACTGGGATTCGGTCTCTCTAGCATGATGCAACAACTGATTCATGGTCTCATACTTGTGATGACGAACAATGCTCTTGATCAGTAGCTTCAAATTGTTTAGGAATCGCTGCATGGTCATCTCAGTAGACTCACGAATTCTAGCACGCTACATAAGCATATCCATCTCCATGTAGTACTCATCAACTGTAATGGTGCATTGCTTCAATTGCGTCAACTTATCAAAAACTGATCGCAAGAAGTTGGTTGGTATGAAACGAGCCTTCATGATTTGCTTCATCTCGCACCAATCCATCACAGGAAGTTCATTATCCTCCCTTCTATGCTCCACAATAGCATCCCACCAACGCAAAGCATAACCGTCAAATTCAGATGCTGCCGGCTTGACCTTCTTGTCTTCTGGATAGTCAAATAAGCGCCAGAGTTTCTCAATCTTCAACTCCCATGTGAGGTAATCTTTAGGATCAATGGAACCATCAAACTTGGGAATCGAGAACTTTGGCTTGCCAAACCATCATCAGCAGGTTGGTTGGGCACACGTTGAGCACGCCCAAGAGGGGCAAGCCCACGGCCATGAGCAGGTGCATGGACAGGGGGAATAGCACGTCCCCTGCCAACATGTGGAGCAGCATCCACAACACTACCCTCATCGAAATCATCAAAGGCATCATCATGTTGATGATCTTACCTTCTATGTAAGGAGGCTGTTAAACCCTCAATGGAACGCTGCAAAGTGGTGACATTGACATTGAGCGTAGCCACTTGCGTTTGGATAGTATCAACTGTTCCAACATGCTGATCCAATCTCATATTCATATCCTAAAGATTCTTGTCAATGGCATCTGTCGTGTGAGTAAACACACATGTCAAGTGTGACTTCAAAGCCTCATATTCACGCCAATTAACAAGCTCCTCATCCTTCTTTTTCTGTGACACAACATCATCATTACTAGAAGACATGATTAGTAGGTTAGTGCAAAAATCAAAATCTGTATGGTGGAAACTCTCACAACTCACTCACTACTAATAAGAAAGGAGATATTACCGTTCCAAAGTGAATAGAGATTCTCTACCAAAACGAAATCAAAGACTGATGCACTTTATGTGATGAAGTGAATATCATAGGTATAGAGAACGATCGCAGGCACACAGGTTATTTAAGGTGGAGCTATAGGTATGGTACCCTATCTACACCGCAAACAAGTCTTAGTGCTGATCGTACAAAAACCCAAGAACACACACGTGGAGAAAAACGTGGCAATGCAACTATGAAGGGTGTTGCACTACACTCGAGAGACACTAGCAAAGTGTTGGGCCACGTAGAGATAAACAAAACTTTTTCCCTACGCGGTGATCCCAAGATCCAGCTTAGGTAAAAGGCCACGAGGATTACCACTAGACGCGCAGTTGCGGAATTGATGAAGCACGTCGCTTGATGTAGTGCAGTCCTCGTGATCCGTTCCGGTTCCACGATCCACGATCCGTACTTTCTTCACGATCATCGAAGTGCTGAACCTACAGCACCTCTGCCGGTATCCACACGTACGAGGAGGAGCGCCGGCGATGGACTGCTAGGTCTGGTACAGCAGCGACAGGACGGACTGGGGCTAGGGTTTCCAACACATGGAGTGACCTAACCTTGTGCTCTAAGCACCTGCGCCCCAGCTTATATAGGGAGTGAAAGTGGGCTCCACTCACTTGTGGCCCATTCACTAAAAGGCCTATATTAGCCACAGTAAGTCTCACTTGCTGACTAAGTCCATGTCTCTATTTGGGTCCAACCCAAATAGGTTTCCTGTTTGGGTCTAACCCAAACTTGTTCCCGCTCTTAAGTGTGTGACCCGACAGGCTCATGGTAACCCGGACACGATTCTGAGTCTCACTCGTGATTGATCAGTTGGTAGCGGCTCCTAGCAGAACGTGCCAACTCCCAAGTACCAATAAGTCATGACGACATACCTTCCAATGTGACTTTCGTCTGAGTCCCTTTTGCCTCACAATATACCTTGTCGGACTATAGGCGAATGATCGTCATCCCTTAAATAGTCCGACTCTCTTTCTCGATCCGAGATAAGTGATTCATCCGACTAACTCTTAGTCGGCTGCCTCGGTTAAGACTTAACCGTGACGCGCATGGCCATGCTTTCCGAATCATATCTTCCGAGAGGGCCTAGAGAATATCTCTCTAGATGGAGGGGCAAAATCCTGTCTTGGTTATTCACATCACGCAGCTTGATTCTCAGACGACCCGAACTCCGCCTATATTACTGCCCAATGACGAAACAGCGTTTGACAGAACCTAAGTCGGAGATCCTCAACTCGGATTGTGCAATAACCTCAGGTCTAAGGATTATATTAATTGAGACATGCAAATGACGACTTGTTCGTTGCATCTCAATATGGGTCAGTCCGACTCGCTAAACTCTTTAGCCGAATCCATGTAAGTCGGAATAGCATCTCCATGCCCATGACAAGTGGAACCTAGTCATCTGCCGACTTTCACATTGGTCTAAGTTGTGTGTCCGGCACAACCTCAATGATCACGGACAATTAGTATGAACAACATGAATATGTAGTTCCACAATCAAATCACATATTCTATGATACATATCAGTAGTTCAGACATGGACCATAACCTTATGAATACACAGGAATATCATCATTCATGATTGCCTCTAGGGCATATTCCCAACACAAAGGTCAAAGTAAACATGCACAAGATTGCTCAATCTACCGGTGCAGAAAGATATCACTAGGCCTCTTGCTCAATTTCTCTTTTTCACTATTTTTCTTTTTCTTTTGTATAGCTCTTTTTTTGCTTTTTCTGTTGCTATATTGCTTTTTCTCTTTTTTTCGATTTTTTATAGATCACACGGCCAATTACGAAGTACAGCACCAAAATCCTATGAGCAGCCTGTAGGAGCGGAAACTAGTCTCAATGGGCAAGTTCCTACACCTATGTAATAGAATGGTTGTGGCTAAGGTTGAAGGAAAAGTGCAAATTCACACTTTGTAAAATTTCCTGCCGTGGCAGAAAAAAAGACCAAAAACGTGTCGTGGCAAAAAATCCTGCCGTGGCAGAAAAACACGACAAAAACGTGCCGCGGCAGCGAATCCGAGTCGTGGCAGAACAGGACTACGCGGCAGGAAAACAGGCTGTTTCCGTGCCGCGGCAGAGTTGGTAGAACTTTTTTTTATTATTTCCGACTCGGCCAAGAGTAGTAGACTAGGACTCTTCGATTAGATCGGATCTGACCTTGTGGTGGCGGAAACAATGGTGGATTCAGCTAGAACAAAACTAGAAAACAGATCTACGATGAACAGATCTAGATCTAAACTAAAGGATGAACACGACCAGTAACTAGTACTCGTCTACGATGCAATCTAGTCTATGGCAACTCTTTTTGTGGGGCTTTTTCTGTATAGGACGAAAAACACTCTCTAATCTATGGATGGATTGTGGATTGCTTACCGAGGCAACGAGGAAATCTAATACCAAGATGATATGGGGTGGCCCGATCTTCTCAGCAAGCTCTTGTCGATGATATTGTGGATAATAGGTAACTAGTGCGTAGCTATGATCTCTCCCGCTCGATCCCTGATGTCAGTGCAACAGATCTCGAACCTTGTAGGATATTCACAACACCACACTCTTGCGCACGCAGCCGTGACCACGAACAGTAGTATGCAGTCTACTAATTCCCAATGGAACAATAGATCACACTCAATTATAGTTGTAGAATTCGAACACAGGGTAATTTCAGAGGTTCTATGAAAGAAACAACTCCAAAATATTTTAACGTGGTATAAAGACTAAAGCTAGAGCGCCCCCATCTATTTAAGGGTCTGGGAGGCGATGGCCTAAGGGTGGATCCGAGTTGGTCCCACCCATCTATGGATACAAACCGACCCAACTTGGGCTCGGTCAAACTGACTCTGTCGTGGCAGAGCTGTAGTTTCTTTCTCTGCCACGACAGCCTGCCGTGGCAGAGTTGGACTCTGTTTTCCTGTCACAGCAGCCTGCCATGGCAGAGAACTGGGGCTTTTCTCTGCCGCAGCCGAGAACTCCCGTCTCTTGTTGATCTTTGTCTTGGAAAGCTCCTTGCGCTTCCTCCCTATCCTCCCTCGCGCATTCTTCATTGATCAACACGCCTGGTTCCATTAGCTCCTCACTTCGTGCTACGCCTTCTTCTCCTAAGTACCTGATCATGCAATAATTCAAAGACTTAGGTAATATAAAATTCTCATTAATTAAAACACCAGGTTCATTAAGAAACAAGTTCACCTGTTGTTCTAGTAGGTTAGCACTAGCTCTTGTGATTGGTCCAATCCTTATCTCATTGGATTGATCCTTCTTTGCAATTGGAACATCTTCATTAGCAATTGGGGTAGGTGTAACTGTAGGGATGTCCTCATCAACACACTTGTATGCAAGCATGATCCGGGCCCCGCACTTGTGATAGCTCAAATCTTGCCAACAAACTCCATCCCAAGAGAGGACCAACGCCTCAATATCTTCCAAACTCATGTTGGAATTGATGGAAAGTCAATAAAAGCGATCATTGATGGAGGTAGTTGCCAAAACCTCGCAAGTACGAAGCTTTTTGAGAAACTCAAGTTGCAATGCATAGATCACCCTTACCCCTACCATGTCCAATGGCTTGATGACAATGGAGCACTCAAGATAACATCAGAAGTCCACGTCTTCTTCAAGATTGGCTCATATGAAGACACCGTCGAGTGTGATGTCGTGCCAATGTCCATCTGCCACATACTACCTTGAAGTCCATGGCAATGCGATAGAGGAGCAATACATCATGGTTCCACCAACCAATACTCCTTCAAGTGGAACGACAAGAAGTTTGTGCTCCAACCCATGATGCCTAGCCAAGTCATCGCATCCAACATGACACTCGTTAACAAGATAAAGCAAGCTAAGGACCCTTGTGAGACAAGTGGTGAGAGAGTGAACCACCTTCAAGAGAGTGAGTGCCACAAGCCAAAAATGAGTGGAAAAATCATGAGTGCCACGACGCAAGCCACAAAATGTGAGAAGAGAGACTTGAGTGTGACCCATACTAACAATCATCCATACAATTCGCTCTCTTTGTTGTTGGTTTTACAAGGTACCCAAGATAGACCACCAACTATAAGGATAAGGCTACAAGATCTTCAACCACAACATGATGGCAAGAAGTTCCACAAGCTCTTCACCAAGTTTGAGAATGGCTTCGACACCAGTGATCCGACCATGTACAAGAACAAGGCCAAGGACACACCTCCTTCCTTGCATGATGAACGAACATCGTCGAGGTCGACTCGTTTTCAAGTGGGGGGAGATGATGTAGCCCAACATACGGAAACCACCTTTGGCCCACATCATGCCACGCTAATCATCACTCCAAAGGTGAACTCCTTCCATGCTTTGCCTTTTGTTGGTTATTATGCGAATGGAATCCTACTTGAGACAAATGCCCTTGATGTGACTAGGTCCATGAACATGATGCCAAGAAGATACAGCAAGGATGACCCTAGAGCTAAGACACCCAAGCAAGAGGCCTGGAAGAGAAGACGCAAGAAGCTGCGGAAGCAGGACCAGAGTCTCCGCACCAGCAGACCGGAGTCTCCGGTGTACCACACTGGAGTATCCGGGCTACCACACCAGAGTCTCCGGCCCGTCTCCAGACCGAGCCCTGAACCAGTGCCTGGGACAGTCTGTGATCCCCTCCGGAGGTTGAACCGGAGATCGACCAGAGTCTCCGGTCCAGACAAGAGTCTCCGGGCTGCTATACCGGAGTCTCCGGACTGAGCATCGTGGGCCTGCGCGCCTCAAGTCGGGCTTGGCCCATGTAACGCCCCAAACTTCCTGTTTATGCCTCTTTTACCCCTATCTTGTGGCTGGCCTATATATATGCCCCCACCCCCTCCTTGAAACCCTATAGATGATGCTGAATTGAGGCATGTGCCTAACCCTAGATGGGAACCCCCTCTCAATAGTAAATCTATGAGTTGTACAAGGCCTTGGAGTCGGTGCCCTTCTCCAAGTTGTCAAGACCCTCCTCAAGTGTTTGGTCTCTCCCTATCAAGGATTCTAGTAGTGCTTGGTCTCTCCCCTTTGGGATTCTACTTGGTTGCTACTCTCTCCTTGGTTTGGATTCTACCATCTGCTTGCCAATCTCTCCTTTGGTGATTCTACCGCAAGGTCTCTCGCCGAGGATTCTATTGGATTGGTTGTTTGAACCAACAGAAGCAAATCAAATTGGGTGTGATTTGGCGTGTGTTTGTATCTTTACCTTGCATTAGAGTTGTGTGCATCGTGTTCATCGTGTTTTCCCTCACTTCCGCCTCAAATCCATGAAGATCGGGCCACTCCAAGGTTAAATCCACAAGGAGACCCATAACATGTCCCTTATATGCCAATTTGCTATTAAATTGAATTCGAAATCACTTGGATCAAATCGCAAAGACTTTGGAATTCTTGTTAATCTTATATCC
Source organism: Avena eriantha (assembly GCA_910589775.1). Classification (NCBI taxonomy): domain Eukaryota; kingdom Viridiplantae; phylum Streptophyta; class Magnoliopsida; order Poales; family Poaceae; genus Avena; species Avena eriantha. The sequence continues at coordinate 362,600,137 of OU342744.1, forward strand.
ATTTCATTTTGAGATCTATTGAACAATTCAAATAGTTTCAAATTTGTGTTTCATTAAGTAAATACTCACATTTACTTAAACTTACGAAAATAATGATTTTCACCATCTGTTGAAAATGCAAGACATCGTATGTATAAAATTCAACACTTCTTTGCATATCACCGTTTTACCTGAATGCGGAGTTTTAGTCATCTACCCAACGAGGCATGGTTTTGGAAAGTCTCTAGATCAAATATCTAAGACCCCGATCTTCATTAATATAAAAAACATCCAGTAACCACAAGGACTTAAATAAAATAGTGTTATTCAATATTTAAACTTGAATATCTTTTAGCAATTTTCATAAATGTCCTTTTATCATAAGGATAAAGACTAGAATAACTCGTTTATAATCCCAATGTTAATCATAAAAAAAATCATAAAAACAGAACAACTAAATGGTTTCTTATTAATATGAATAACCATCTCGCAATAAGCAAGACACACTAATATGTTTCATAAACTTGATTACAAAGCTTCTATTCAAATCTATAATCCTAATGATAAACTTCAAGGGCAGAAGTGTTGTAGGCCATCAACTAGCTTGCTTGACGTTATCACGCCATCATGTGCCTTGCTACATTCTGTAACTCTTACGCAGAGGGTCCAATTTTCATAAAACAAGATTAAGTATCCAATACATGAAAACTGCATAAGTGTTTCATGGAAACGTTTATGACTTGTATATCATATATACACTTTCTGTTGACGATGATCCCATCTTTTGGTTTAGACCTTGGCAAAGGTATCACGACAGTCACGAAGAATAGTATCTTCTCTACCGACGGATTCATCAGGGAATTCTTCCAGGGGTTCACAAAGGACATAGAGGAGATAGTTTTCAATGTGGATCGTATTTACGTGTTGGTACCAGTCGATGAAATTTGACCCATCTAATTTAAGCATCTCCCCATTCATTAACGGACTAAAGGAGTCATGAATTAAGGGGATGGCCATAGCCTACAAGATATTTGCAAAAGGACTTAGACCAAGTTCATAATATGGAGTTCAAACAAACTCCCACTTAAACTATCATCCCTAAAGACAGTCTTAGTGATTACACGACCCCTTTTCACCACATTATCCCCGATCATCATGACCTTTGATGTGGTTGCTAGGGTGGACTTTATCGGTCGATCACATCATCCATGTGACTTGTGCTTGATCTTTCGATCACTATGTTCCGAGGCCATGTCTACACATGCTAGGCTCGCCAACTTAACCTTGGTGTATTTGTGTGGCACATACATAGCTTGTTACCAATATCATATGCGAATGTAGATATGTCTAGCCCCCGATCGTCACGGTCGGCTTCATAACAACAAACTTTATTGGTGATTGCACATATAAGGGAGAACACTTTCGTTGGTATTTAATTAGGGATCATCCTATTCAAATGCTACCATTGTGTATCTAATACTAGCAGTCAAACAAGATGCATTTACAAGATTAAATCATATCTAATCAAAATGTTACGTGACATGGTTGTCTTCCCGCTCCATGATCTCCATCAGGTGCTCCGATTTGGCGCCAAGTCCGTAACGCCACCAGTCTTGTCGTTCATCTTCATGATGACTACTACTATACGACTTAGCAATAGGAAAAGTAAAATACCTTACCTTTTCATGACTTGCAACCACATCATATCACAAAGCCTTCCCTGCAACATAAAGTGAGATGCCTCTATTCTATGATGCAGCCCGTCCTACTGACACTTCTACATCTACACCAACAAGTCCCCCAAGTGGACCCATGACTCGTGCCCGAGCCAAACTCCTCTAAGCTAAGGTGAACTCGCTCCTCTCCTCGTGCCAATTTGATACCTCCTTGGATGGTGTGCTACTTCATGCAACCACCCTATGCATCATCAGGTACAAAGCTTCGACACACCACCAAGCACCCAAGGATGGAGCACAAGGAGCAGAACATGAAGCAAAAGCCGTTGGAGCTGCTCAGACCGGAGTCTCCGGTTTGCGCACACCGGAGTCTCCGGTTTGCGCACACCGGAGTCTCCGGTCTGCCAAAGTCTCCAGCATGAAGACACCGGAGACTCCGGCCCTCTCTCCGGTCTGACCCCCTGCACCAGGCCCTGGGACAATCTAAAGACCCCTCCGGAGGCTGGTCCGGAGACTACACCGGATTCTCCGGTCTAGACCGGAGTCTCCGGTCCACCACACCGGAGTCTCCGGTCCGACCGTCGCCAGGCATGAAAAGGCCCATGTACCCCTTAGTCCATCCAGAACTTGTCTTTTATTCCTAAAGTACCCCTGTTTAAGTGGCTGGCCTATATATAGACCCCCACCTCCATTGTAAACCCTAGGCATGATATTGGAATTAGTGGAAACCCCTTTGTGGATCTATCTAATTCTTGCCTCATGCTCCTTGACTAAGGAGCCCCAATATCCCCAAACCTTGTTGGAGTTTGCATCGTGCCTCCGCGTTGTACAAGGCCTAGGCATCGGTGTCCCTTTTCCTAGACGTCAAGATCTCACCGAGTCTCCCATCTCGCCGTGCCGGTTCGAGAGAGAGTCCTCCCCCCGACGCTGATCCTAGGGATTGCGCCGGACCGGTCACCGCCGGCGTGAGCTATTAGTGTTTATCGTGGTTTTGCGTGTGTGTATTCATCGCATTCTTCGTGCGTGTGTTCGTCGTGTTCATCCTTCCCTCCTTCCCCCGCAATCCACCCTCGATTTGAAAGGGAATCGTGAAAGATCGGGCCACCCTAGAGGTTTGCCCTCAACATTCTATCTATTGCAGATTTTACATGGTCGTTAGGCTTTTCATGACAGAAACGTTTCTACCTACGAACTTACAACCACAACATGGATACAATAGTTGTCGCTACTACACCCCTGTCGGGGCCTTCTGTTGTAGATGCCATATCAACTACTGTGAGAGAGACATACACCCGCTAGCCACTTATACGGTACAAGCTGTATGTCGAACATGGAACCAGTCTCACGTAGCATTACGCGTAAGGTCGGTCCGGGTCACTTTATCTCACACTACCATGATATAAACAAATACACATGGGAAGGTAACAACTAGAGTACCACACTTTGCATGTGTCTATCTGTACTAGCATACGAACCATAGATCAGGCTTGGATACCACTATAGGATTCCGTAGCAGATAACAAAATATTTACTATGCGGAACTCCCTGAATGCCCACGATCTATCTAGAAGTAATGCAGTAATGGAGGAAGACAATGGTAACGTACCCTTGAAGACCAAGAGAGCGTTACACTCATGCAGGAGCGTGGATGATGTAGTCATACCCGTCCGACCTCAAGGTCCCGAAGCTCCTCGCATGCCACCCCTTGTCTAGGTCCTTGCACGATGACCGGTTGATACAAGTGTAGCTCCCCCGAGTTATCACACACATACGGTGCAATACAATGACTCCCAAACTTCTTGATCCTTGCCGAGGTTGCGGAAGTAGACCTCCTGGCAGAATCCCTGCAGCACAATGGCGTGCCACATATGCGTTGACTTTGCACGTACAGTCCTTACTTGGGACCATGCCATAGCGAAGGCAACTAGAGAGAGAGAGGGGATATTCTAGCCAAAGAGAATATCTTATTGGTGTATTTTAATCCTACTATGTGCACCCTTTTATGTTAAGGGGTAACCACGTGGGTGGCCCGATCTTCACGGATCTCGTGGTCAAATCGATGGGAAACCGAGGCGAAAGGGAGAAGGTAGCAGAAGCGGACACACTCCTCACGAAGAACACGATGAACACACGCAAAACTCACATGATACATGGCCGATTTCTTCTGCCGATGGCCACCGGTCTGATAGAATCCTCGCAAGGAAAGATCGGTCAACATGCTCCCTCGATCCCAAGCGGAGAGGGAAGAACACCTTGGAGAGGGTTTTGACGTCTTGGCAAAGGGACACCGATGCCAGGGACTTGTACAACGAGGGAGGCACGATGCAAACTCCAACGAGGTGGTCACGATAATCGGTCCCCTTTACCAAGGGGATGAGGCAAAACTAGAGTTTCCACAAAGGGGGGTGTCTTTACTCTATCATTTATGCCTCCAGTTACATGAGGGGGTGGGGGCACTATATATAGGCCAGCCACATAATAAGGGGTAGCTTGGGCATAAAACAAGGGGTTTCTAGGGATAAGAGGGGTACATGGGCTAGAGGCCCAGCTCAAGGCAGGCAGGCCCATTCCACTTAGGCCAGAGACTCTGGGGTGGTTGGAGACTCCGAGGTTGATGACGCTCTCCAGGGTAGACTCTGGGTGTTGGGCCACGCAGAGATAAACAAAACTTTTTCCCTACGCGGTGATCCCAAGATCTAGCTGAGGTTGTAGGCCACGAGAATTACCACTAGACACGCGGTTGCGGAATCGATGAAGCACATCGCTTGATGCAGTGTAGTCCTCACGATCCGTTCCGATCCACGATCATCGAAGTGCCGAACATACAACACCTCAACCAGTATCCACACGTACGAGGAGGAGCATCGGCGATGGACTGCTAGGTCCGGTACGGCGGCGACTGGACTGGACTGGAGCTAGGATTTCCAACACATGGAGTAACCTAACCATGTGCTCTAAGCACCTGTGCCCCAGCTTATATAGGGAGTGAATGTGGGCTCCACTCACTTGTGGCCCATTCACTAAAAGGCCTATATTAGTCATTGTGAGTCCAACTCACTGACTCTGTCCGTTTTCCTTTTTGGGTCGAACCCAAATATGCTCCCGCTCTTAAGTGTGTGACCCGGCAGGCTCATGGTGACCCAGACACGATCCGAATCTCACTCGTGACCAATCAGTTGGTAGCGGATCCTAGCAGAATGTGCCAACTCCCACATACCAAAGAGTCATGATGACATACCTTCCAATGTGACTTTCGTCTAAGTTCCTTTTGCCTCACGATATACCTTGTCGAACTATAGGCAAATAATCGTCATCCCTTAAATAGTTCGACTCTCTTTCTCGATCCGAGATAAGTGATTCATCCGACTAACTCTTAGTCGATTGCCTCGGTTAACACTTAACCGAGTCATGCATGGCCATGCTTTCCGAATGGAACAATAGATCACACTCAATTATAGTTGTAGAATTCGAACACAGGGTAATTTCAGAGGTTCTATGAAAGAAACAACTCCAAAATATTTTAACGTGGTATAAAGACTAAAGCTAGAGCGCCCCCATCTATTTAAGGGTCTGGGAGGCGATGGCCTAAGGGTGGATCCGAGTTGGTCCCACCCATCTATGGATACAAACCGACCCAACTTGGGCTCGGTCAAACTGACTCTGTCGTGGCAGAGCTGTAGTTTCTTTCTCTGCCACGACAGCCTGCCGTGGCAGAGTTGGACTCTGTTTTCCTATCACAGCAGCCTGCCATGGCAGAGAACTGGGGCTTTTCTCTGCCGCAGCCGAGAACTCCCGTCTCTTGTTGATCTTTGTCTTGGAAAGCTCCTTGCGCTTCCTCCCTATCCTCCCTCACGCATTCTTCATTGATCAACACGCCTGGTTCCATTAGCTCCTCGCTTCGTGCTACGCCTTCTTCTCCTAAGTACCTGATCATGCAATAATTCAAAGACTTAGGTAATATAAAATTCTCATTAATTAAAACACCAGGTTCATTAAGAAACAAGTTCACCTGTTGTTCTAGTAGGTTAGCACGAGCTCTTGTGATTGGTCCAATCCTTATCTCATTGGATTGATCCTTCTTTGCAATTGGAACATCTTCATTAGCAATTGGGGTAGGTGTAACTGTAGGGATGTCCTCATCAACACACTTGTATGCGAGCATGATCCGGGCCCCGCACTTGTGATAGCTCAAATCTTGCCAACAAACTCCATCCCAAGAGAGGACCAACGCCTCAATATCTTCCAAAATCATGTCGGAATTGATGACAAGTCAATAAAAGCGATCATTGATGGAGGTAGTTGCCAAAACCTCGCAAGTACGAAGCTTTTTGAGAAACTCAAGTTGCAATGCATAGATCACCCTCACCCCTACCATGTCCAATGGCTTGATGACAATGGAGCACTCAAGATAACATCAGAAGTCCACGTCTTCTTCAAGATTGGCTCATATGAAGACACCGTCGAGTGTGATGTCGTGCCAATGTCCGTCTGCCACATACTACTTGGAAGTCCATGGCAATGCGATAGAGGAGCAATACATCATGGTTCCACCAACCAATACTCCTTCAAGTGGAACGACAAGAAGTTTGTGCTCCAACCCATGATGCCTAGCCAAGTCATCGCATCCAACATGACACTCGTTAACAAGATAAAGCAAGCTAAGGACCCTTGTGAGACAAGTGGTGAGAGAGTGAACCACCTTCAAGAGAGTGAGTGCCACAAGCCAAAAATGAGTGGAAAAATCATGAGTGCCACGACGCAAGCCACAAAATGTGAGAAGAGAGACTTGAGTGTGACCCATACTAACAATCATCCATACAATTCGCTCTCTCTGTTGTTGGTTTTACAAGGTACCCAAGATAGACCACCAACTATAAGGATAAGGCTACAAGATCTTCAACCACAACATGATGGCAAGAAGTTCCACAAGCTCTTCACCAAGTTTGAGAATGGCTTCGACACCAGTGATCTGACCATGTACAAGAACAAGGCCAAGGACACACCTCCTTCCTTGCATGATGAACGAACATCGTCGAGGTCGACTCGTTTTCAAGTGGGGGGAGATGATGTAGCCCAACATACGGAAACCACCTTTGGCCCACATCATGGCACGCTAATCATCACTCCAAAGGTGAACTCCTTCCATGCTTTGCCTTTTGTTGGTTATTATGCGAATGGAATCCTACTTGAGACAAATGCCCTTGATGTGACTAGGTCCATGAACATGATGCCAAGAAGATACAGCAAGGATGGCCCTAGAGCTAAGACACCCAAGCAAGAGGCCTGGAAGAGAAGACGCAAGAAGCTGCGGAAGCAGGACCAGAGTCTCCGCACCAGCAGACCGGAGTCTCCGGTGTACCACACTGGAGTATCCGGGCTACCACACCAGAGTCTCCGGCCCGTCTCCAGACCGAGCCCTGAACCAGTGCCTGGGACAGTCTGTGATCCCCTCCGGAGGTTGAACCGGAGATCGACCAGAGTCTCCGGTCTAGACAAGAGTCTCCGGGCTGCTATACCGGAGTCTCCGGACTGAGCATCGTGGGCCTGCGCGCCTCAAGTCGGGCTTGGCCCATGTAACGCCCCAAACTTCCTGTTTATGCCTCTTTTACCCCTATCTTGTGGCTGGCCTATATATATGCCCCCACCCCCTCCTTGAAACCCTATAGATGATGCTGAATTGAGGCATGTGCCTAACCCTAGATGGGAACCCCCTCTCAATAGTAAATCTATGAGTTGTACAAGGCCTTGGAGTCGGTGCCCTTCTCCAAGTTGTCAAGACCCTCCTCAAGTGTTTGGTCTCTCCCTATCAAGGATTCTAGTAGTGCTTGGTCTCTCCCCTTTGGGATTCTACTTGGTTGCTACTCTCTCCTTGGTTTGGATTCTACCATCTGCTTGCCAATCTCTCCTTTGGTGATTCTACCGCAAGGTCTCTCGCCGAGGATTCTATTGGATTGGTTGTTTGAACCAACAGAAGCAAATCAAATTGGGTGTGATTTGGCGTGTGTTTGTATCTTTACCTTGCATTAGAGTTGTGTGCATCGTGTTCATCGTGTTTTCCCTCACTTCCGCCTCAAATCCGTGAAGATCGGGCCACTCCAAGGTTAAATCCACAAGGAGACCCATAACATGTCCCTTATATGCCAATTTGCTATTAAATTGAATTCGAAATCACTTGGATCAAATCGCAAAAGACTTTGGAATTCTTGTTAATCTTATATCCATTTCATTTTGAGATCTATTGAACAATTCAAATAGTTTCAAATTTGTGTTTCATTAAGTAAATACTCACATTTACTTAAACTTACGAAAATAATGATTTTCACCATCTGTTGAAAATGCAAGACATCGTATGTATAAAATTCAACACTTCTTTGCATATCACCGTTTTACCTGAATGCGGAGTTTTAGTCATCTACCCAACGAGGCATGGTTTTGGAAAGTCTCTAGATCAAATATCTAAGACCCCGATCTTCATTAATATAAAAAACATCCAGTAACCACAAGGACTTAAATAAAATAGTGTTATTCAATATTTAAACTTGAATATCTTTTAGCAATTTTCATAAATGTCCTTTTATCATAAGGATAAAGACTAGAATAACTCGTTTATAATCCCAATGTTAATCATAAAAAAAATCATAAAAACAGAACAACTAAATGGTTTCTTATTAATATGAATAACCATCTCGCAATAAGCAAGACACACTAATATGTTTCATAAACTTGATTACAAAGCTTCTATTCAAATCTATAATCCTAATGATAAACTTCAAGGGCAGAAGTGTTGTAGGCCATCAACTAGCTTGCTACATTCTGTAACTCTTACGCAGAGGGTCCAATTTTCATAAAACAAGATTAAGTATCCAATACATGAAAACTGCATAAGTGTTTCATGGAAACGTTTATGACTTGTATATCATATATACACTTTCTGTTGACGATGATCCCATCTTTTGGTTTAGACCTTGGCAAAGGTATCACGACAGTCACGAAGAATAGTATCTTCTCTACCGACGGATTCATCAGGGAATTCTTCCAGGGGTTCACAAAGGACATAGAGGAGATAGTTTTCAATGTGGATCGTATTTACGTGTTGGTACCAGTCGATGAAATTTGACCCATCTAATTTAAGCATCTCCCCATTCATTAACGGACTAAAGGAGTCATGAATTAAGGGGATGGCCATAGCCTACAAGATATTTGCAAAAGGACTTAGACCAAGTTCATAATATGGAGTTCAAACAAACTCCCACTTAAACTATCATCCCTAAAGACAGTCTTAGTGATTACACGACCCCTTTTCACCACATTATCCCCGATCATCATGACCTTTGATGTGGTTGCTAGGGTGGACTTTATCGGTCGATCACATCATCCATGTGACTTGTGCTTGATCTTTCGATCACTATGTTCCGAGGCCATGTCTACACATGCTAGGCTCGCCAACTTAACCTTGGTGTATTTGTGTGGCACATACATAGCTTGTTACCAATATCATATGCGAATGTAGATATGTCTAGCCCCCGATCGTCACGGTCGGCTTCATAACAACAAACTTTATTGGTGATTGCACATATAAGGGAGAACACTTTCGTTGGTATTTAATTAGGGATCATCCTATTCAAATGCTACCATTGTGTATCTAATACTAGCAGTCAAACAAGATGCATTTACAAGATTAAATCATATCTAATCAAAATGTTACGTGACATGGTTGTCTTCCCGCTCCATGATCTCCATCAGGTGCTCCGATTTGGCGCCAAGTCCGTAACGCCACCAGTCTTGTCGTTCATCTTCATGATGACTACTACTATACGACTTAGCAATAGGAAAAGTAAAATACCTTACCTTTTCATGACTTGCAACCACATCATATCACAAAGCCTTCCCTGCAACATAAAGTGAGATGCCTCTATTCTATGATGCAGCCCGTCCTACTGACACTTCTACATCTACACCAACAAGTCCCCCAAGTGGACCCATGACTCGTGCCCGAGCCAAACTCCTCTAAGCTAAGGTGAACTCGCTCCTCTCCTCGTGCCAATTTGATACCTCCTTGGATGGTGTGCTACTTCATGCAACCACCCTATGCATCATCAGGTACAAAGCTTCGACACACCACCAAGCACCCAAGGATGGAGAACAAGGAGCAGAACATGAAGCAAAAGCCGTTGGAGCTGCTCAGACCGGAGTCTCCGGTTTGCGCACACCGGAGTCTCCGGTTTGCGCACACCGGAGTCTCCGGTCTGCCAAAGTCTCCAGCATGAAGACACCGGAGACTCCGGCCCTCTCTCCGGTCTGATCCCCTGCACCAGGCCCTGGGACAATCTAAAGACCCCTCCGGAGGCTGGTCCAGAGACTACACCGGATTCTCCGGTCTAGACCGGAGTCTCCGGTCCACCACACCGGAGTCTCCGGTCCGACCGTCGCCAGGCATGAAAAGGCCCATGTACCCCTTAGTCCATCCAGAACTTGTCTTTTATTCCTAAAGTACCCCTGTTTAAGTGGCTGGCCTATATATAGACCCCCACCTCCATTGTAAACCCTAGGCATGATATTGGAATTAGTGGAAACCCCTTTGTGGATCTATCTAATTCTTGCCTCATGCTCCTTGACTAAGGAGCCCCAATATCCCCAAACCTTGTTGGAGTTTGCATCGTGCCTCCGCGTTGTACAAGGCCTAGGCATCGGTGTCCCTTTTCCTAGACGTCAAGATCTCACCGAGTCTCCCATCTCGCCGTGCCGGTTCGAGAGAGAGTCCTCCCCCCGACGCTGATCCTAGGGATTGCGCCGGACCGGTCACCGCCGGCGTGAGCTATTGGTGTTTATCGTGGTTTTGCGTGTGTGTATTCATCGCATTCTTTGTGCGTGTGTTCGTCGTGTTCATCCTTCCCTCCTTCCCCCGCAATCCACCCTCGATTTGAAAGGGAATCGTGAAAGATCGGGCCACCCTAGAGGTTTGCCCTCAACATTCTATCTATTGCAGATTTTACATGGTCGTTAGGCTTTTCATGACAGAACCGTTTCTACCTACGAACTTACAACCACAACATGGATACAATAGTTGTCGCTACTACACCCCTGTCGGGGCCTTCTGTTGTAGATGCCATATCAACTACTGTGAGAGAGACATACACCCGCTAGCCACTTACACGGTACAAGCTGTATGTCGAACATGGAACCAGTCTCACGTAGCATTACGTGTAAGGTCGGTCCGGGTCACTTTATCTCACACTACCATGATATAAACAAATACACATAGGAAGGTAACAACTAGAGTACCACACTTTGCATGTGTCTATCTGTACTAGCATACAAACCATAGATCAGGCTTGGATACCACTATAGGATTCCGTAGCAGATAACAAAATATTTACTATGCGGAACTCCCTGAATGCCCACGATCTATCTAGAAGTAATGCAGTAATGGAGGAAGACAATGGTAACGTACCCTTGAAGACCAAGAGAGCGTTACACTCATGCAGGAGCGTGGATGATGTAGTCATACCCGTCCGACCTCAAGGTCCCGAAGCTCCTCGCATGCCACCCCTTGTCTAGGTCCTTGCACGATGACCGGTTGATACAAGTGTAGCTCCCCCGAGTTATCACACACATACGGTGCAATACAATGACTCCCAAACTTCTTGATCCTTGCCGAGGTTGCGGAAGTAGACCTCCTGGCAGAATCCCTGCAGCACAATGGCGTGCCACATATGCGTTGACTTTGCACGTACAGTCCTTACTTGGGACCATGCCATAGCGAAGGCAACTAGAGAGAGAGAGGGGATATTCTAGCCAAAGAGAATATCTTATTGGTGTATTTTAATCCTACTATGTGCACCCTTTTATGTTAAGGGGTAACCACGTGGGTGGCCCGATCTTCACGGATCTCGTGGTCAAATCGATGGGAAACCGAGGCGAAAGGGAGAAGGTAGCAGAAGCGGACACACTCCTCACGAAGAACACGATGAACACACGCAAAACTCACATGATACAAGGCCGATTTCTTCTGCCGATGGCCACCGGTCTGATAGAATCCTCGCAAGGAAAGATCGGTCAACATGCTCCCTCGATCCCAAGCGGAGAGGGAAGAACACCTTGGAGAGGGTTTTGACGTCTTGGCAAAGGGACACCGATGCCAGGGACTTGTACAGCGAGGGAGGCATGATGCAAACTCCAACGAGGTGGTCACGATAATCGGTCCCCTTTACCAAGGGGATGAGGCAAAACTAGAGTTTCCACAAAGGGGGGTGTCTTTACTCTATCATTTATGCCTCCAGTTACATGAGGGGGTGGGGGCACTATATATAGGCCAGCCACATAATAAGGGGTAGCTTGGGCATAAAACAAGGGGTTTCTAGGGATAAGAGGGGTACATGGGCTAGAGGCCCAGCTCAAGGCACGCAGGCCCATTCCACTTAGGACAGAGACTCTGGGGGTGGTTGGAGACTCCGAGGTTGATGACGCTCTCCAGGGTAGACTCTGGGTGTTGGGCCACGCAGAGATAAACAAAACTTTTTCCCTACGCGGTGATCCCAAGATCTAGCTGAGGTTGTAGGCCACGAGAATTACCACTAGACACGCGGTTGCGGAATCGATGAAGCACATCGCTTGATGCAGTGCAGTCCTCACGATCCGTTCCGATCCACGATCATCGAAGTGCCGAACATACAACACCTCCACCAGTATCCACACCTACGAGGAGGAGCATCGGCGATGGACTGCTAGGTCCGGTACGGCGGCGACTGGACTGGACTGGAGCTAGGGTTTCCAACACATGGAGTAACCTAACCATGTGCTCTAAGCACCTATGCCCCAGCTTATATAGGGAGTGAATGTGGGCTCCACTCACTTGTGGCCCATTCACTAAAAGGCCTATATTAGTCATTGTGAGTCCAACTCACTGACTCTGTCCGTTTTCCTTTTTGGGTCGAACCCAAATATGCTCCCGCTCTTAAGTGTGTGACCCGGCAGGCTCATGGTGACCCAGACACGATCCGAATCTCACTCGTGACCAATCAGTTGGTAGCGGATCCTAGCAGAATGTGCCAACTCCCACGTACCAAAGAGTCATGACGACATACCTTCCAATGTGACTTTCGTCTAAGTCCCTTTTGCCTCACGATATACCTTGTCGAACTATAGGCAAATAATCGTCATCCCTTAAATAGTTCGACTCTCTTTCTCGATCCGAGATAAGTGATTCATCCGACTAACTTTTAGTCGATTGCCTCGGTTAACACTTAACCGAGTCATGCATGGCCATGCTTTCCGAATCATATCTTCCGAGAGGGCCCAGAGAATATCTCTCCTGACGGAGGGGAAAAATCCCATCTTGGTTATTCACATCATGGAGCTTGATTCTCAGACGACCCGAACTCCGCCTTTATAACTGCCCAGTGATGGACAACGTTTGACAGAACCTAAGTCGGTGATCCTCAACTCGGATTGTGCAATAACCTTAGGTCTAAGGATTACATTGATTGAGATATACAAATGACGACTTATTCATTGTATCTCAATATGGGCCAGTCCGACTCGCTAAACTCTTTAGCCGAATCCGTGTAAGTCGGAATAGCATCTCTATGCCCATGACAAGAGGAACCGAGTCATCAGCCGACTTTCACATTAGTCTAAGTTGTGTGTCCAGCACAACCTTAACGACCAAGGTAAATTAGTATAAACAACATGAATATATAGTTCCACAATCGAATCACATATTCAGTGATACATATAAGTAGTCCATACATGGACAATAACTTTATGAATACATTGAGAATAACATCATACATGATTGCCTCTAGGGCATATTCCCAACACTTGGGTGGGGTTGCAGAGACCTCCAGGCGGGCGGCCAGAGTCCAAGCCGGAGTCCTGGAACAGAGACTCCGGTGTCAAAGGGCCGGAGACTCTGGTGTCGAAGGGCCGGAGACTCCGGTGTCGAAGGGCCGGAGACTCTGCGGTGGCCGGAGACTCCATGGTGGATATAGCTCTCTGGGCTTGTCTCCGGAGGGGTGTACTGAATGCTCCTGGGGCAAGTCCGGAGTCTTGGCCGGAGACTCCGGGCTTCAGGGCTAGAGACTCCGGTTTTGGAGGTGGCTGCTGCTTGTCCATCTTCTTGGGTGACTTGGGGACGAGCTTGGGGACTTGGCGTTGTAGATGTAGTAGCATCCGTAGGATGGGCTCCATCATATCCTCTCTTCACAAAGAGTCGTCCTCGACTCTTCATGATTATCACTAAGAATAGGATGTCGAGAGACCTTCTTGATCCTGGGGTTCACCATGTAGTTGGCCTTGAGAAACTCGATGTGGCAACTCTTATATGTTCCTTCACCTTCCCTGAAGCCTACAAAGCTCACAACAAAAGCGAGGCAACACACAAAGAGTAGCCAATTCATTAATATTATAACATGAGTCCTCAAGTAGAAGGAATTCACCTTAGGATGTAGAGACGGCTCATTGAAGGGTTGCCATAGGTTCGTCTTGTTAACTCTTTGTCCATAGAGGTTGACGTGTAAGAAATTGTACCTTCATACAACAAAGACCAAGCAACATATGTTTGTGTGTGATAGAGGAGCATGTGATTTGTGGCATGTCCATTCTTGTTCACAACACTATTAGCACAACTCAAGTATCGCAAATGAAATGTGTATGCATGGTCAAAGTGCATGGAAATCGTTTGAACATCATCCAAATGTGGGAACTCAAAAACTCCATATAACGTCTTAGTGTGGCACTCAAAGCAATTGAATAAAATATTGATCAACATCTTTGATGCATGGATAGGAGAATTCGGCAAAAACACATGAGGAAGAATGTCCAAACCAACATCATTATGTGTGCAAACCAACCATTGGAAAAAGAAATTGTTTAATATGTTGGATGCCACACACAAATCATCAAAAACCAAAATTATGGGCATAGGAGTATCACAAGCGAAAGCGAAAGCAATGTGTTTGCAAACAAATCATATGAAAGAGCAAGTGGTCCTTATATTTGTTGCAACAACTATATGAGGTACTTGGAAGCTCTTGTGACAATACATGCTCACATTGGCATTATGGTTGCACACAAAACATCGGAAAGAGAAATTGTTCAACATTTTTGTTGCAACACAAAAAGCATCAAAATACAATAGCAACGAAACATGATTGTCACAAGGTGAAAGAATACCATTAACATGCTTGCAAGCTAACCATAGGAAAGAGCAATTTGTCAACATGAAAGATGCAAATCATGCAAAAGGTATCAGAGCTGGGTTCGATCTTGAACTCACTTAGGGGATGCTCTCTAGAGCTCTTTTGTTAACTCCTGCTCAATCGATGTTGACATGATCATTCGGGTACCTACACACATCATAGATAAAAGGAAGAACATGTGTGCATGGTAGAGAAATACATCATCCATCATGATATGGGCACGAAGGAGGAGGTGAAGCCTAATTTCAGGACTCCACCAAGCTAGGTGATGCGGGGCGCATCCCATTGATGATTGGCACGCCAGGACAACCTACGATATGTAATGATAAGTCTAAGATTGTGTCAAATATTATTGGTATGTTATTGAGTCCGAGTCTAGGTTAGGTTCGAGTCTGTTGTGTGTTCGGTTTGGGTCTATCCAACTGACTAGTTGTAGGCCTCCTATATAAAGGAGCCAGCCACTTAGGGTTTAGGGGAGTTCGGTTGTTTAGTCTCCAAACTATATTGTGCTCCACCGTGTATCATCCCTTCGGGGACAGCGATACCGTTTATCAGATTATTGTTGTGAAGGTTCTTGTGATCATCAAGGATTGTCGTGCTCAGGTTTGAGGCGTGGTGATCTTCATCATGTTACTTGCTGGATTGATTCCTCTTCTTTAGGTGACATTCATCGGCGTTATTGGAAGATTACCATCCGGGTTGACTCGCTGTGAAAGATCGGGACAAAACTATAGGATCATTGGCTTGATCCGTATCAGGTTGTATCAGAGCTCTCGTTGATCACAGCGTGTTTTTGGATCATATGTGGACTATTTTTCTCCAAATACTCTACCGATTGGTTGTGGAGAAGAGGTTGGAAGAAAGAAGAATCGTTTTTGATGAAGTGTTGCATACGGCAGTCGCCAGGAAGAATCGATCTCCTAGAGAAGAGGTATCGCGGCGATCAATCTCCCTTAGCGTGCTTGAGTTTTTCAGTACCGATCCGCTCGATCGCGAGCGTACTCCGCGCATGAGTCTGCCCTGCGGCCGTACCAGGTCCGATCGAAGATAAAAAACAGAGTCCAGCCGTCGTACGCCTGCCGAGTCTGGGCGATCCGCTCGATCGTGACTGACTGGCGACGGGTTTTTGTGCGCGCTGTAATCCAAGAGATCCGATCGGTTCCACTTCAAAAAAAAGAGGAGGTTCGCCGCTTTACGCTACAGATCGAGCCTCCTGGGAGATGCACCTGCCTATGTCCCGAGCGGGTTTCGGCGATCGAACGAAGTGCGCCCCGCCTGGCCTGTGCTTGGCACTCGCTCGGTACCAGATCTGATCGTGTGGACTCTTTAAAAAAAAAGCCAGCCGTATGTGTCATGACATAGAGTCCCCTGGCGATCGCACTTCATCTCCTGGCGCACTCGCGATCGGGGATCGCTCTCGGAGTGGCACGCTGCATCATAGAAGAAAATAGGAGAAGAATCAAGAGTCACGTGGACTCGAAAGGATTAATATGGGAATAACAAAGGAAGTTCGTAAGATAGACCGAGCGGATGATGTGTACTTTGACTACACTACTATTGTTGTGGGATTGTCACTTAATTCTGCAGATATAAAATGGAAGTTGGACAGTTCTGCCACATATGTGGAGTTTAGATCTTGGAGGTCTGACATGGATGATGGTTTTGCCAAATGTCGTTCGATCGATTCCAAGTTTGGTGGTTGCACTGAATTTGTTCTTGCACACCGGCGTGTAGATGAGACTATGGCTAGTTGGTGGAAGGAAGAGAGGACCTCAAAGGGCATAACAACACCTAGTTGGGCATATTTGAAGCAATTTATGTGCACTAGATTTTGGGAGAAGTCCAAGGAGCTGGACAAGGTGGTTAGTTCTGAGGATGTTGTACCATTGAGTGAGCTGAATTTGCAACTCAACAAGGTACAAGGCGATGCTTGCATGACAGTTGACAAGGGCCAGCGTTGGAATTTATTTCAGGCGCAGTGTATGATCAAAGGCAAAGCATGCAAGTCGATTAATGATGGAGGAAGCAGTACTAATGGCATTAGCAAGGCGATGTGGCAGCGTTGGGGTTTTCCACATGGCGTATTCCTGAACCTAAGCATCTACAGTAGTATAGTTGTGGTATGGTGAAGGTAACTCATAAGGTGCGTGTGCCATTTACAGTTGGTGATTATGTTGATGAGGTTGAGTGCGATGTGTTGCCATTGGAGGTATGTGGGCTGTTACTTAGTCGTCCATGGTAGTATGATTGAAACTTTACACATGCTAGAAGAGCAAATACATATTCTTTTGTGCATGGTGGCAAACAACAGACTTTGAAGACTGATACGTCCATTTTGCATCACTATTCTATGTCATAATTCACAATTATTCATTAATATATTTCGTATTGAGAGGTGATACTTATGTTATTTCATCCTTTTTGCATGGTTGATGACTTTTGGAGCATGGACCGCTGCAGTCAGGATTCTAATGGAAAAGGTGCTGTTTGGAGGCAAAATTCGCGAAGATCATAAAATCCGGGAAAATATACGGAAAATCTTATTTTTCCAGAAGACTAAGGATGCCAGAAGATGGAGTGGAGATGGGCCACTGGGGGCCCACACCACCCCATGGCGCGGGTAGCCCCAGGTCGCGCTTGGAGGTGGTGTGGCCACCCTGGCCCACTCCAGCCTCTCCCCTCTGGCATATATCATCCTCCCGAAACCCTAAGACTCGGGGAGCAACCACAGAAAGATTCCGCCGCCTCTGCGGGGCGGAAAACACCGAGAGAGAAAGATCTCTCCGGCAGACAGATTTCTGCCGGGGGAATTCCTTCCCGGAGAGGGGAGATCGTTGCCATCAACACCACCATCAAGTTGGACTTCATCGGGATCATCATCATCATCACCACCACCATCATCACCCTCATCACCATCTCCATATTGTTGTAACAATTGCGTTGAATCTTGCGTAGTTCATAGGGGAAACTTTCCCAGTGTTGATTACTCTTTGTAGTTGATGCTATTGAGTGAACCATTGAATTATTGTTTATGTTCAGATTGTTATACATCATTATTCCATCTCTGATCATGATCCATATGATGTCTTGTGAGTAATTCGTTTTGTTCTTGAGGACATGGGAGAAGTCTTGTTATTAGTCGTGGAGTTGCGTTGAGAAAGATTCAATAGATTGTTATTTAAGTTGTGGTGTACTTCTTCTAGTGGTGTCATGTGAACGTCGACTACATGACACTTTACCTATATGGGCCTAGGGGAATGCATTGTGTATTTGGCTACTAATCGTAGGGGTTGCCGGAGTGACAGAAACCTGAACCCCCGTTAGGAAACCATTGCACAAGGGACGTAAGGGTCTTAGAGTTTAAAGCTGTGGTTAGGTTTCTACCTTAATTACTTTCTTGTACTTACGGATGTTTGCAAGGGGTATAATCACAAGTATGTATTAGTCTTGGATGGGGCGGTACATTAGCACAGGTTCACCCACACAACACTTAGCAAGCTAGACAAGATTAATCAACTATATGAAGCGAAAGCACTTGACAGTCTTCCCATGTGTCCTCGAGAACGTTTGGTCACCTTAAGTAATACAACCGGCTTATCCTTTGCTGCATAAAGGATTGGGCCACTTGCTGCATTTATCTCTACTGTCTTTTATTTTACTCGTACTTTGTTTACTTGCTTTATCGAAAACCCCTAAAAATCTGTTTGCTAAGTTTTGCAGAGAATTCATGATCCATACCACTAGCCAGCACCTTCTGCTCCTCGTTGGGTTCGACACTCTTACTTATCGAAAATACTGCAATACACCCCCTATACTTGTGGGTCATCAAGACTATTTTCTGGCGCAGTTGCCGGGGAGTGAAGCGCTATTGGAGAGTGGAACTGGTAAAGGAAACTTCTACTGTGAGTATTGTTTACTTCTGCTAGTCGCTTTATTTTCGTTATGGATAATTCGCTGAGTTTCATATTTGGTAATGCTACTACCACTGCTAAGGTAGTAGATAAGCCACCACCTGCTGAGAATGATGTTTTCAAAATACCTACAAGAATTATTGATCATGTTATGGATAACTACTATGTTGGGGATGGAACTGTCCATCCCGGTGATCATTTACTCTTTATACACGAATTATGCGGGTTGTTCAAGTGTGCAGGTATTACTATAGATCAAGTTAAGAAGAAGTTATTCTCATTATCTCTGAAAGGAAGAGCTGAGGAATGGTATAAGCTGCTAAAGAATGGTCAAGCTCTGGAATGGGAGGAAATAGTGCCTCTCTTTTATTCAAAGTTTTATCCTCCTAGTGAGATTCATAAAGATCGGAATCAAATATACAACTTTTGGCCTCTTGATGGACAAAGTACAGCCCAAGCTTGGGGGAGATTGAAGTTGCTAATGCTCAAATGTCCCATTCATGAGCTCCCCAACAATATTATTATCAACAACTTTTATGCAAGGCTCCCTCTACATGACAAGGATTTATTGGATGCTTCTTGTGCTGGATCATTCACTCGCATGGAAGAAGAAGCTAAATGGGACCTTCTAGACCGTATTCAAGACAATGTTGAAGCTTGGGAGAATGACAAAGGTAGAAAGTCAGGTATAAATTATGATTATGAATGCATTGATTCTTTTATGGGAACTAATGACTTTCAAAATATTAGTAATATTTATGGTCTTGATTTGCAAGTTATTACGAATTGCTTTAGAGTTTTTGCTTCCTATATCGAAATTCAAAAAGGGGATGGAACAAATACCATGCACCTTACAAAGATATTGTTGACTATGCTCCTATTGGAAGTGCTGAGTATTGCATTATTAACCCCATCTTACCTGAACCTTATATCGAGAAGATTCCCTTCCCCGAAAAGGTAAAGGACCATCCTATGATAACTAATGTAATCACCAAAAGTGAAAAAAGAACTGTAAAACCTGATGAATAAATAAACACTGAACCTATGGTAGCAATTGTGAAAGACCTTGTCACTAAAAGCGTAGAAGATGGGCACATAGTCTTTTGTGAGGATGCTTCTAATATTGTTTCACATCCCAATAGAACTAAAAAGGCTAGTGTTCCTGCGCTTTCTGTTAGAATTGGTGATCATTGCTATTATGGTTTATGTGATATTGGTGCAAGTTCTAGTGCTATTCCTTATGAGCTTTACAGAGAAATTATGCATGAAATCAGTCCTTGCGAGTTGGAAGAGATTGATGTGGTTATTCACCTCGATAATAGAGAGACCATCTCTCCAATTGGTATTGTACGAGACGTGGAAGTTCTTTGTAGTAAGATTAACCCTGCTGATTTTCTAGTACTTGGTTCGGCTGCTAGTAAAAACTACCCTATCATTTTTGGTAGACCTTTCTTGAGTACTTGTGGAGCTATTATTGATTGCAAGAGGGAGAAAATCTTGACTAAGTTTGATGGGGAATCTTATGAGTTTAATATTTCGAAATTTGCTAAAGAACCTTGCGAAGAGGAAATCCATAATGAGGATTTTAGGGTTGAACAGCTTGCTTCTATTTCTCTTGCTCCTAACAATGCTTTGCAGCAATTTATGGAAGATCATGAAAGTGAAATCTTCATGGAAGAAAGGAATGAGATTGACTGGATTCTCCGTGATCAACCTATGATGCTTAAGCACGACTTGCCTGTAGAAGACTTGGGTACCACGATGCCACCTAAAAAGGATCCGATTTTCGATCTAAAACCTCTCCTGATGATCTTAAATATGGTTATATTGATGATAAAAAAGATATATAATGTTATTGTTAGCGCTAAACTTTCAGGGAAGGAAGAAGAAAGGTTATTGGAAGTTTTGAGGAAACATCGAGGAGCTATGGGCTATACTCTGGATGATTTAAAAGGGATTTCACCTACTATATGTCAGCATTCTATCAACATAGAACCAGATGTGAAGCCAGTAGTGGAACACCAACGACGTTTAAATCCTAGGATGAAGGAAGTGGTAAGGAATGAGGTATTGAAACTCCTTGATGCTGGTATTATTTACCCTATTGCTGATAGTGAATGGGTTAGTCCTGTTCATTGTGTTCCTAAAAAGGGAGGTATTACCATTGTCCCTAATGATAATGATGAGCTTATTCCTCAAAGAATAGTGGTAGGCTATAGGATGTGCATCGATTTTAGGAAAGTCAATAAAGTTACTAAGAAAGATCACTACCCGCTTCCTTTTATTGATCAAATGTTGGAAAGGTTGTCTAAAAAGACCCATTTTTGTTTTCTTGATGGTTATTCTGGTTTCTCTCAAATTGCTGTTAAACAACAAGATCAAGAAAAAACTACTTTTACTTGCCCTTATGGAACTTATGCTTATAGACGTATGCCTTTTGGTTTATGTAATGCTCCTGCTACTTTCCAAAGGTGCATGTCTGCTATCTTTCATGGTTTTTGTGAGGAAATTGTAGAAGTGTTCATGGATGACTTTTCTGTCTATGGAACTTCTTTTGATAATTGTCTGCACAACCTTGATAAAGTTTTGCAGAGATGTGAAGAAACTAATCTTGTTCTTAATTGGGAGAAATGCTACTTCATGGTTAATGAAGGGATTGTTCTGGGGCATAAAGTTTCCGAAAGAGGCATAGAAGTTGATAGAGCTAAGGTTAAGGCAATTGAGAAGATGCCATGTCCAAGAGACATCAAAGGTATTCGTAGTATCCTTGGTCATGCTGGTTTCTATAGGAGGTTTATTAAAGACTTCTCTAGGATATCAAAACCTCTCACTAATCTTCTTCAAAAAAAATGTACCCTTCATTTTTGATGATGATTGTAGGGAAGCTTTTGAAACTCTTAAGAAGGCTTTAACTACAGCCCCTATTGTTCAACCACCTGATTGGAGTTTACCCTTTGAAATAATGTGTGATGCTAGTGATTTTGCTGTAGGGGATGTCCTTGGGCAACGTATTGATAAAAAGTTAAACGTTATCCATTATGCTAGTAAGACTCTAGACGCTGATTAAAGGAATTATGCCACTACTGAAAAGGAATTTCTAGCTGTTGTTTTTGCCTGTGATAAGTTTAGGCCCTATATTGTGGACTCAAAAGTAACCATTCATACTGATCATGCTGCTATTAAATATCTTATGACGAAGAAGGACGCTAAGCCTAGGCTTATTAGATGGGTAATGCTTTTACAAGAGTTTGATCTACATATAGTAGATAGGAAGGGTGCTGAAAACCCTGTAGTTGATAATTTATCTCGTTTGGAAAACATCTCTTTTGACCCTATGCCTGTTAATGATAGTTTCCCAAATGAACAGTTAGCTGCAGTAGGGATGAGCTCGCGAGGAAGCCCTTGGTATGCTGATTATGCTAACTTTATTTTCTCCAAGTATTTGCCTCCAACTTTTACAGCTCAGCAAAGAAGAAAGTTCTTCTATGATTTGAGGCATTATTTTTGGGATGACCCACACTTATACAAAGAAGGAGTGGATGGTATTATGCGAAGATGTGTTCCAGAATATGAACAAAAGGAGATATTGTATAAATGTCTTGGTAGTGCCTATGGAGGACATCATGAAGGAGATAGAACTGCACAAAAGGTACTACAATCAGGTTTCTACTGGCCTACCCTTTTTAAAGATGCAAGAAATTTTTTTTTATCTTGTGATGAATGTCAGCGTGCTGGTAATATTTCTAGATGCAATGAAATGCCTAAGAACTAATCTCTAGTTATTGAACCTTTTGATTGTTGGGGATTTGACTTTATGGGTCCTTTCCCTCCTTCGAAAGGCTACACTCATATTCTTGTTGCCGTTGATTATGTTACTAAGTGGGTAGAAGCCATTTCTACAAAGAGTGCTGACGGAGAGACTTCTCTAAAAATGCTTAAGGATATTATCTTCCCTAGGTTTGGGGTGCCTAGGTATCTCATGACTGATGGGGGTTCTCATTTCATTCATGGTGGTTTTAGGAAGACCCTTGCTAAATATGATGTTAATCATAGAATTGCTTCAGCTTATCACCCCCAAACTAGCGGGCAAGTAGAATTATCAAATAGAGAAATTAAATCTATCTTGCAAAAGACTATTAATAGGTCTAGAAAAAACTAGGCTAAGAAGTTGAATGATGCTTTATGGGCTTATAGAACTGCTTACAAAAATCCTATGGGAATGTCTCCTTATAAATGGTTTATGGGAAAGCTTGCCACCTACCCTTAGAATTAGAACACAAAGCTTACTGGGTAGTGAAAGAACTAAATAGAGATTGTAAGCTCGCTGGTGAGAAAAGATTATTTGACTTAAGTTCTTTAGATGAATGGAGGAGTGAAGCCTATGAGAATGCTAGGCTCTTTAAGGAAAAAGTTAAAAGATGGCATGACAAGCGAATATTTAAGAGAGAATTTCATGTTGGTGAGAAAGTTCTATTGTATAGGTCTCGTCTCAGATTTTTTGTAGGTAAGCTACTATCAAAATGGGAAGGACCTTTCATCATTGAAGAAGTATACCGTTCAGGAGCAATAAAAATTTCTTCTCTAAAAGATAATACTACACAAGTAGTGAATGGACAGCGACTCAAACACTATATTGCTGGAGATTCTTACAATGAAGATATTGATGCTTTTCAAGTTATAACTCCGGAGAAATTTATCGAGGACCAAATTCAGAGACCTGCAGAGTCTGTTTTCAAATAGGTAACAGTTCTGGTAAGAAAAGTTCCGCAAAAATACAATACAACTATATTTTTGCAGTTTTCAGTCAATAAGGAAAGTTACAAAGCGAAAAGGGACGGAACCGGAGCCGGGGTAGCCCACACCACCCTGTGGCGCGGGCCCACCCCTGGCCGCGCCACCAGGTGGTGAGGCCACCTAGGACTCTGCCTCCGACTCGTTTTCACCCAGTACCTTCCTTTTGATATGAAACTTCGTAATATATAACCCCCCGGACCCCCCGAGGTTCGTATATCGTGTTTTCGTCGTGTTTTTGTTTCGATCTGTTTCTGCCAGGACATACTCTTTGAAAGTTTAGAAGCACAATGGTGTCTGCCAAGGATAAAGGGAAGGAGCCCATGGAGGAAGACCTCCAAGACCCCGGGAAGGAGAAGGAGATCAAGAGTCAAGGTGAGGAGGAGCAAGGCCAACACCCGCACACCGGCACTACCATTGCAAGCATTGGAGTGGTGGCAAACCCATCCATTGGAGGGAAGCCTCCTCACCACCGTTCAGATCCTTGGTTACTTCCTCCACGCACCAAAAATCCTTTCCATACTCTTATCCATGAGCATCAATACCAGAATATGCCCAAGGGGAAATTACCCTCCAATTGGGATTTGCCTCGTTCTAGCCATGCAGGAAAAGAAGACTTCAAGGAGGAAGAGTGGGGAAAGAATAGCAAGGGTTGGAATTCTCAACCCGACATGATCATGAGCCGCATTGAGCAAAACTCGCAGCTGATTCGTAATCTCACTTTCGAGATTGAGGACTTGGGGAAACTGATCAGAGAGCTCATCGAGAGGATACCACCACCACCAAAGGAGTAATTCGTCATTAGGTTTGGCATCCCCTTGGTTTGTTCCAAGCTTGGGGGGGTGCCGCAGTATCATATCACTATCTTCTATCTTTTTACCTTTTTAGTAGAGTCATATCATGAATAGAGGAGTTATTATGTAGTATGGTTTGCAT
The DNA here is from genome assembly GCA_910589775.1 of Avena eriantha. Lineage (NCBI taxonomy): Eukaryota > Viridiplantae > Streptophyta > Magnoliopsida > Poales > Poaceae > Avena > Avena eriantha. The sequence goes on from OU342744.1 coordinate 362,624,629, forward strand.
TATGGAAGTGTCCCCTCTCTCGTTAGATATGTATCCCTTGGTGTGAGTTTCCGTTATGGAATATTAATGAGAAGTTCTATCATTCACTCTTTTGCATAGCTTATATTAGTTTTCAATTCGTGGTTATATGATTGATCTTGTTGTTAGTATTGGTATCACTTTGGGATCATTGAGTTAATTTAGTTGGTTTTGGCAAACCTGGCTCGGTCAGTAACAACACCTTTTTGATAGTTGAAAGAAAAGACAAAAGTACTCTAAAGAAAAAATATGTCATCATCTTTCTTTCTTGATTTGCTCATAAGTCTAGTATTCTCTAGTTAAGATCTTTTGTGCTTCCAAGGAAGATTGCATGTTTGTTTTTATCATTTGTACGTTTGGTTGTTTCCTTCAACTCTTATACTTGCTACCCAGCCTTGCTAGCCAAAAACATGTACTGAGAGGGAATTCTTCTCGTGCATCCACCTCCTTAAAACCAAAACCTTTGCCATTTGTGTCCACCATACCTACCTAGTAGCATTATTGCTATTCCAAGTAAATTCTTGTTTTATCTACCTCCCAAATTAAACTTGTTATGTGAAAATTAGTGATTAAAGCTCTGACGAACTTGATGGCACACTTTACTTTCTTGCATTTAATAAACTTGAACCATTGTGCTCACCTATGTTGCGTATATGCTTGCGCTTTGTAAGTTGTGAATTAGCAGAACCATGCTGTCATGGGGAACGCTTTCAACATTGCACTGGTACTTTGTACCAAGTTGATATCATGTTATTTTGTCTATGGATGTCGTCGGTGTGAAATGAAAGGGGAGCTTGTAAGTCCATGGAGTTATGCATATGTGTTAGAGAAACGCCTGGGCCGCTGGTCTAATCCATGCTGACATGGTGGAAACCTGCAACGTAACCATAACGAGTATCTATGAAGCATTCTTCTTATAAAAAAAAGAGTCTGATATTGAAAAAAAAAGAGAAAAAAAAGAGATATTATGAAAAGAGGAAAGAGAGAAAAAAGCACCATATTCCCATGGTAAATAAGAAGATTGCTGAGATGCTTGTTGTCTGCTTGCCTTGTCATTTTGATATGGGGATTCTTCCGTATCATTGGGCAGGGGGTACCCCGTTGGCGGTTCTCTATGATACGCATATGCTTACGATGACAAGAACTAACCGTTGACTAAACTTGAGTAGCATGATGAGCAGCCCTCGTATTCAAGGGACATGAGATTCTCAACTTACAACTTGTCAATGCATATCCTTATTTTTTATCACTTTAACCTTAATCACCTAAAGATGCCTATGATAGGGGCAATGAGAGCTGAAAGCTAGTAAGTATCATAATTTTTGGGAGCTCTTTATGAGACTTGCAATCCATGCTTCCCTCTGTGAAGGGCCTTTCTTTTACTTTGTAGTTGAGTCAGTAAACCTATTCCCTTCTATCTCAGCAAGTATTTTGAGTTGATGTGTTTCATTCATTCATATGACGGTTTATTCAATCATGTTTCTTATGTTCCTTGTTTTGCACATTGCTCTTATCTTGATGTTTACTACTTTGAAAGCTATCATTGAAAACCAGCTATTTGTGAACTCCAGCAAATTATCAACTATTCTTCGACCAAGAGCTAAGTTTGCCATTACCAATTATGATTCACTTTATGTATCTTTATCGTGTTTCCTTTACTCATTACAAGTTGAGTTATATAATAGTGAGTTGTCTTCTATTATGATCTATGCTTTTGATGAATGTGATGCTTCTTGTCTGTATTCTTTTATTGACTCTTCACTCCATAAACCCGAGGCCATGTTTATTGAGCTCAATTCGCTTGAGGACAAGCGAAGTCTAAGCTTGGGGGGAGTTGATACGTCCATTTTGCATCACTATTCTATGTCATAATTCACCATCATTCATTGACATATTTCGTATTGAGAGGTGATACTTATGTTATTTCATCCGTTTTTGCATGGTTGATGAATTTTGGAGCGTGGACCGCTGCAGTCAGGATTCTGATGGAAAAGGTGTTGTTTGGAGGCAAAATTCGTGAAGATCAGAAAATCCGGGAAAATATATGGAAATCCTATTTTTCCAGAAGACTAAGGATGCCAGAAGATCGAGTGGAGATGGGCCATAGGGGGCCCACACCACCCCATGGCGCGGGCAGCCCTAGGCCGTGCCTGGAGGTGGTGTGGCCACCCTGGCCTACTCCAGCCTCTCCCCTCTGGCGTATATCATCCTCCCGAAACCCTAAGACTCGGGGAGCAATCACAGAAAGATTCCGCCGCCTCTGCAGGGCGGAAAACACCAAGAGAGAAAGATCTCTCCGGCAGACAGATTTCTGCCAGGGGAATTCCTTCCCGGAGACAGGAGATCGTCGCCTTCAACACCACCATCAATCTTGACTTCATCGGGATCCTCATCATCATCATCACCACCATCACCACCATCATCACCATCAGCACCCTCATCACCATCTCCATATTGCTGTAACAATTGCGTTGAATCTTGCATAGTTCATAGGGGAAACTTTCCCGGTGTTGATTACTCTTTGTAGTTGATGCTATTGAGTGAATCATTGAATTATTGTTTATGTTCAGATTGTTATACATCATTATTCCATCTCTGATCATGATCCATATGATGTCTTGTGAGTAGTTCGTTTTGTTCTTGAGGACATGGGAGAAGTCTTGTTGTAAGTAGTGGAGTTGCGTTGAGAAAGATTCAATAGATTGTTATTTAAGTTGTGGTGTACTTCTTCTAGTGGTGTCATGTGAACGTCGACAACATGACACTTCACCTATATGGGCCTAGGGGAATGCATTGTGTATTTGGCTACTAATCGTAGGGGTTGCCCGAGGGACAGAAACCTGAACCCCCATTAGGAAACCATTGCACAAGGGACGTAAGGGTCTTAGAGTTTAAAGTTGTGGTTAGGTTTCTACCTTAATTACTTTCTTGTACTTACGGATGTTTGCAAGGGGTATAATCACAAGTATGTATTAGTCTTGGATGGGGCGGTACATTAGCACAGGTTCACCCACACAACACTTAGCAAGCTAGAGAAGATTAATCAACTATATGAAGCGAAAGCACTTGACATTCTTCCCATGTGTCCTCGAGAATGTTTGGTCACCTCAAGTAATACAACCGGCTTGTCCTTTGCTGCATAAAGGATTGGGCCACTTGTTGCATTTATTCGTACTGTCTTTTATTTTACTCGTACTTTGTTTACTTGCTTTATCGAAAACCCCTAAAAATCCATTTGCTAAGTATTTGCAGAGAATTCCTGATCCATACCACTAGCTAGCACCTTCTGCTCCTCGTTGGGTTTGACACTCTTACTTATCAAAAATACTACGATACACCCCCTATACTTGTGGGTCATCAAAGACTATGCAGGATGATCACATAAAGTCTGATGTAGAGCTGGTGGTACATAAGGAGAAGGTGCGCAAGGCTAAGACAAAATCTGGGCTAGCTAAGGTGCAGGATGGAGAGCATGTAGATGACAAGCCACTGGAACTTGTTAGTGACAAGCCAATTGAAGTGCATCCTCTTATTGCTGAGAGGAAGGATGTTGCAGCATGTGTTCAGAAGGTTGTTTGTATTGACACAGGTGTTCAGACGGATGATATTTGTGCTCCTGATGTTCTAGTGCATGTGGTGCAGCGGGGTAACAAGAGCAGTTTTGTTAGCACACCTGTGAGGCGTTTTGTTGGGACAGTTGTGCGGATGCATAGAGGCAAGGATGGACATGTTCGACAGTTCTGTGGTCCAGGCATTACTCATCTTATGCCAGGTCGTGCAAAGAAGGTCCATGTTCAGCAACCTCGGGTTCCAACAAGAGTTGAGAAGAAGAAGAAGAAGATGATGGCGCCTAGGTCCAAGCTTTCAATCGAGGGTGGAGTGCGGGGGAAGGAGGGAAGGATGAACACGAAGAACACACGCACGAAGAACGCGATGAACACACACACACAAAACCACGATAAACACCAATAGCTCACGCCGTCGGTGACCGATCCGGCGCAATCCCTAGGATCGGCGTCGGGCGGAGGACTCTCTCTCGAACCGGCATGGCGAGATGGGAGAGTCGGTGAGATCTTGACGTCTAGGCAAAGGGACACCGATGCCTAGGGCTTGTTCAACATGGAGGCACAATGCAAACTCCAACGAGGTTTGGGGATATTGGTGCTCCTTAGTCAAGGAGCATGAGGCAAGAATTAGATAGATCCACAAAGGGGTTTCGAGTAATTCCAATATCAAGCCTAGGGTTTACAATGGAGGTGGGGGTCTATATATAGGCCAACCACACAGTCAGGGGTAATTCAGGCATTAAAGTAGAGTTCTGGACAAAATAGAGGGGTACATGGGCCATAGGGCCCAGCTAGGCTCGCATGCCCATCACTTGGACCGGACAGTCCGGGTCGAGCGGGCCGGACAGTCCGGGGTGGCCGGACAGTCCGGGTCGAGTGGGCCGGACAGTCCGGGGTGGCCGGACACTCCGGGCAGTGTCCAGGCAATGTCCGAACTGGCACACAGAATGTCCGCGCCAGGTTCGTGCTCGGGGAGGCCGGACACTCTGGCTGAGTCGCGCCGGACACTCCGGCTTTGGCAGCTTCAGCACAGGTGTAGCTCCAGGGCTCGTGGATCGACGCGGTGGGGGCTCGTACCTGGTGATGCACAAAGTAGTGGTATGAAGTAGCACGCCATCCAAGGAGGTATCAAATTGGCACGAGGAGAGGAGCGAGTTCACCTTAGCTTGGAGGAGTTTGTCTCGGGTACGAGTCATGGGTCCACTTGGGGGACTTGTTGTTGTAGATGTAGAAGCGTCCATAGGACGGGCTGCATCAGCTCCCCCCCTTAGGAAAGAGTCGTCCTCGACTCTTCATGGATATCATCTTGAGCATCTCCATGGTAGGGTGCGAGGTCCTTGACATTGAATGTATTGCTTGCAAGGTACTTGGAGGTCGGTATGTCGATGATGTAGGTGTTGTTGTTGATTCTTTTGAGGACCTTGAAGGGACCATCTCCTCTTGGCTTGAGCTTGGAGTCACGTTCCTTAGGGAAGCGGTCCTTTCTTAGGTGTATCCACACAAGGTCACCTTCTTCAAATATCATCTCCTTCTTGTCCTTGTTTAATCTTGAAGCTTGGTGAAGGACTTGTTGTTCGATAGTAGCTCTTGTTTCTTCATGAAGCATCTTCATAGCTTGTGCGCGCTTCTCGACGTCCATGTTCGTGCGCTCATGGAGAGGTAGTGGAAGGATGTCGAGCGCAGTGAGGGGCTCGAAACCATAGACAATCATGAATGGACTCATCTTGGTTGTTGAGTGCTTGGCTCGATTGTAGGCGAACTCGACGTGTGGAATGCATTCCTCCCAATCCTTCAGGAGAGTTCTGAGGCTTCTGTTGACAACTTCGGTTTGGCCATCAGTTTGAGGATGTGATGCGGATGAGAAGAGGAGCTTCACGCCGAGCTTGTTCATGAGGGTCTTCCACAAGTAGCTCATGAATTTGACGTCGCGGTCGGAGACGATTGTCCTTGGCACACCGTGAAGACGGACGATTTCCCTGAAAAATAGATTTGCAACATGTGAAGCATCGTCGGTCTTATGGCACGGTATGAAGTGTGCCATTTTGGAAAAATGATCCACAACAACAAATATAGAATCATGACCATGCTTAGATCTAGGCAATCCTAACACGAAATCCATGCTAATGTCGGACCAAGGTGTATGAGGAATAGGAAATGGCATATAAAGACCATAGGGATTAGCTTGTGACTTAGCTTGAACACATGTCGTGCATCGTTGAACGTAGTGCTCCACGTCACGCTTCATCTTGGGCCAAAAGTAGTGATTGGAGAGCATGTCCAATGTCTTGTCGCGACCAAAGTGACCCATAAGGCCTCCACCATGAGATTCTTGGAGAAGCAAAAGTTGAAGCGACGACTTCAGGATGCATAGCTTGTTTTGTTTAAATAGAAAGCCCTTATGCAAATAGAAGTCATCAACTCCTTTGTCATTGGAGCACTTTGCGAAAATTGGTTCAAAGAACGGATTGGAAGCATACAAAGATTTTATTTCCTCAAGACCCAACACGTTGATTTCAAGTCTCGTAAGAAGGCTTGTATGTTTGCGAGACAATGCGTCCGCAACTACATTATCTTTGCCCTTCTTATACTTGACAATGTACGGAAAAGACTCCATGAACTCAACCCACTTAGCATGTCTCTTGCTCAAGTTAGCTTGGCCTTTGAGATATTTCAACGACTCGTGGTCGGAATGTATGATAAATTCCTTGGGCCAAAGGTAGTGTTGACAAACTTGAAGGACACAAACTAAGGCAAAAAGCTCTTTGTCATAAATCGGATAGTTAAGGCGAGCACCATCAAGTTTCTCGCTATGGTAGGCAATAGGACATCCATTTTGCATAAGGACTCCTCCAATGCCAATACCACTAGCATCACACTCTATCTCAAAAGTTTTTGTGAAATCCGGTAAAGCAAGAAGAGGTGCTTCGGTGAGCCTCTTTTTAAGTTCATCAAAAGCTTTTTGTTGTGCTTTGCCCCACACGAAGGTGACATTCTTTTTGGTCAATTCATTAAGGGGACAAGCAATGGTTGAAAAGTCTTTCACAAAGCAACGATAGAAACCGGCCAACCCATGAAAACTTCGGAGTTCACTCACATTTGTTGGGATGGGCCAATCTCGTATGTCCTTTACCTTGGAAACATCAACTTCAATTCCCTTCGAAGAAACGACAAATCCAAGAAAAATCAACTTGTCTTTAGCAAAGGTGCACTTGGGAAGATTAGCATAAAGCTTTTCATGTCGAAGGATTTGCAAAACTTCCTTGACATGTGTTACATGGTCCTCAAGTGATTTGCTATAAACAAGAATATCATCGAAATAGACAACAACACTTTTTCCAATCAGAGAACACAAGATGTGATTCATAAGGCGCATGAAAGTGGATGGTGCATTTGATAAACCAAAGGGCATACCCAACCATTCATAGAGACCAAGTTTGGTCTTGAAGGCGGTTTTCCACTCATCACCTTCAGCCATGCGTATTTGATGGTAACCACTACGAAGATCAATTTTCGGAAAAATAGTGGCTCCACACAACTCATCAAGCATGTCATCGAGACGTGGTATGGGATGTCGATAACGCACGGTGATAGGATTGATTGGACGGCAGTCCATGCATAACCGTAACGTATCATCCGTCTTTGGAACAAGAATCACGGGTACGGGACTTGGACTAGTGCTAACTTGGATCAAACCTTTAGAGACGAGTTGGTTGATTTGACATTCGATCTCCTTCGTCTCCTCCGGGTTCGTGCGGTAAGCGGTGCGGTTGGGAAGTGGTGCACCGGGAAGAGGTCAATTCGATGTTCGATGCCGCGAAGAGGAGGTAGTCCATGTGGAAGCTCTTCGGGAAACACATCCTTGAATTGCTGATTCATCAAAGATGGAGGAACATTGGTTAATTCATTAGTTCCTTACGCTAGTCCCTTGCAAAGGAGGACATATTGCAAGATGGATGGGTTGTTCCGAACATCTCTCATCTCACTTTTGGTGGCAAGGAGAACACTCTTAGTTTTTCCACTAGAATTTGGCTTGTGGCTCTCACTCACTATGAGGTGGTTCTCTCTCTTACCGCGCTTCTCATAAGTAGGTGTTGTGCTTTGCGTCCTCGCTAAAGCCTTTGCATTGTCCGCAATTATTTGGCTAGGAGTCATCGTTGCAAAACACATGTTTTGTTGAGCCATTTGAAGGTGTATATATTGGTGCGACCATCATGTTGAGCAGCCTTGTCAAATTGCCATGGTCGACCAAGAAGCATGTGGCAAACTGTCATAGGAACCACATCACACTCCACCGTATCTTTGTAAGGACCAATGGCGAAGGCGACCGATACGGTATGCTTGATCTTCATGGACCTTGGTCACTTAGCCATTGCACATGGTAGGGGTGCTTGTGTGGATGGAGGGTGAGGTTGAGCTTCTCACACAACTCGGTGCTGCAAGGTTGTGACAACTCCCTCCGTCAATGATCACCTTGATAGATTTGCCGTTGATGCCGGCTCGTGTTTGGAAGATATTCGAGCGTTGGTCTTCATGCTCTTGTGCTTGAGTGGTCAAGATCCTTGTGACGACAAGAGGATGACTTGCGTCATGCTCACACATGAGGAGTTCTTGATCATCTTCCACTCGTTGCCTTGCCATTGCTTCCTTGACACGGGCATCAAACTCATCTTCACTCAAGTACTCTTCATCACCATTGTCATGGATGAACAAGACTTTCTTGTTTCCAGATTCGGCCGATTTGTGTCCTTTACCTCCACACTTGTAGCATTCACCGTTGAAAGGTGTATCACTCTTTGCTTGCTTGCCACTTGGGGGTAGTTTTCCTTGAGGAAGTGTGGGCTTAGGAAGGCTTGGAGGTACTTGAGGAGCTACCATTGAAAGTTGTTGGTGTAGGGGTTCAAGCTTGCTTGTAGGTGAAGTACGTCTTGGGCTTTTTGTACTTGATATCCTCTTGCACTTGACGTTCAGCCTTTGTTGCGATGTGCACAAGCTCAACCATGGTGTTGTATGTTTGGAACTCGACGATGCGCTTGATTGGGTGATTCAAGCCAATAAGGAAACGTGCCATTGTTTCTCCATGCGCTCATCAATGTTGGCGCGAATCAAGTTGACTTCCATTTCCTTGAAGTATTCTTCCACGGTCTTTGTCCCTTGATGAAGAGCTTGAAGGTTGTTGAAGAGGTCACGCGTGTAGTGCGCGCGGACAAACCGGGATCTCATGTGAGCCTTCATGTCATGCCAAGTTGTGATTGGCGGCTCTTGTCTTGCATCACGAGCAACTTGAACTTGTTCCCACCAAAGGTTGGCGTAATCATCAAACTCAAGCGAAGCCATCGTGACCATCTTCTTGTTGCTATAGTTGTGCATGCGGAAGATCTTGTCGACTTTGAGTGCCCACGAGAGGTATTCTTCGGGGTCATTGGATCCGGTGAACTTGGGCATTGTGAACTTGAGCTTGCCAAAAGTTTCTTCATCGTTGTGGTCATTGCGACGAGCTTGGTGACCTGGTTGATGATCTTGTAGTTGGGGAGGTGGAACTTGGTTCTCGCGTCCTTGTTGCGGAGCTTGCTCTTGATATTGTTGTTGAGGAGGAGCTTGCTCTTGCTCTTGGCGCGGTTGTTGACATGGTTGAGGCGCTTGGGCCTCATGGTGGCGAGGGTGTGGAGCCTCTTGACACGGTTGATGACGAAGAGGAGGCTCGTTCCTCGGTTGGTGATGTTGGTTAGGCACATGGGCCTCACGGTGAAGAACATGGTCATGAGCCTCTTGACGTGGTGGGCGTCGCTCAACTTGTATCACTTGACGCTCCAAGTTTTGTTGATGTGGAGGAGGCGCCGCATGATGACCATGGTGTCGTTGTTGACGTTCATGACGTGGATGACGAAGAGGATGATCTTGGAGAGCTTCACGTCGATGACGAGCTTGATTCTCCAAGTTGGAGTCATCACTTGTTGTGTCAAGAATGTGTCGCGGTCGACGGTGGTAGACTTGCGGTTGTACTTGCGGTTGCGCTTGTGGTTCCTCTTGTGGTTGCTCTTGTCGGATCACTAGTGCCCTTGCATGATGACGGTGTGCTTCTTGCCTTGCTCGTGGCCTTGAAGAGAGGTCACCATCATAGCTTGACGCTGCGGCGTGCCATGGGGAAGGTACATAGTTCGAAGAAATTCCATCTTCAACCATGGGGGCATCATTGCGTCTTTGAGCACTTTGATGTAGATCTTGTGGAAGAGGTGCATGACGATGCGAAGAACTTGCCGAGCTTGATGCGCGTGAACATGGTCTTGCCATGCCGTCGATGAGGCGTCGAAGATTGTCATTTGTTTCGGCAACGGAGCGTTGGAGCGCTTCATTTTGGTGGCCGAAGTTGTGATGCATTGCATGCATTTGTCGTTCGAGGCCGTCTAAGCGGTTGTCAATGTTCTTGAACTCGGCTTGCGTCTCGCCAAATTGTTCATCTTGTCGCGTCTCAAGGGCTTGGCAACATTCACGGAACTCTTGTCGAACGATGAAGTGACTTGCGCGCGTCATGTACGGACCTTGATCTTCTTCTTGGGGAGGTGGTTGGCTCGTCTCACCGTGCCTATCCATCATGCAAAACACACAAGTATTGTATATGGAAGTGGAATATGGTGGTGTTAGCCTTGTACCTCACCTTGGGGATTGCACCAAACTAGAAACCACAAGTGAGAGCTATAAGCGTGCAAAGTGGAATTGCAAAGAAAACTCACACTAAAGAAAGAACTAACTCTCAACAGCTTGTTGGTGGTAGGTTAGTATTACGGAAAGCCAAAGAACCGACCAAAAGTAAAGGGATAGTCAAAAGTGGGTAAAATCCAACAAAACTCAAGTCAAAGGCGAAGGTCAACAACTCAAAAGGGTGACGGGAACCTACGACTATATACACACACGTGGAGAAAGTTGGGATTGACACGACTATGAAAATGAGCAAACAAAACATCCTAACGAATACTAAGCTCGTTGTCGTGCCAATGCAAGGAGAGACCGTGGCTCGTTTGCAAAGATTAAAAGTGAGCAACAGATTTGTGCACTTGCCTTGGGCGCTCTTCTTTCTCTCTTGCTTACAAGCTTTGAGACTCTCTTTTGCAAGGGGAGACTATTTTTCTTTTGCTTTTTCTTTGTATGTTTTTCCTTTTTTTGCTCTCCCTTGATGCTACCTAGTCATACTTTCTATTGCTCTTGCACTCTCACTATCCAAGGACAAATGCACAATGCTGAAGCAAACACAAGATGAGCCACTCTCATGGGATAGGTACACACAAAGGAAGATGGGGTTAACAAGGTGACGCAAGTAATACCTTCTTTGATGATGAAGTTGGCGTCGGTGGTGTGGGATGATGTTCGTGGTCCGTGGTGTCGATGAGCGCGGAAGTTGATGATGCGGAAGCTTGCTGGTAGTTGCTGACACGCACACGGGACACGAGCAAACAGAGGAGATTAGCCAATGCGAAAAATGAGGTAAAATTGTGAAAACTGGCATTATGGCCGGACACTCCGGTCTGTCTGGGCCGGACACTCCGGTCTGTCTGGGTCGGACACTCCGGTCTGGTTCGGCCGGACACTACGGTCGATACGTGTCGGACACTCCGGCTCGTGTTCTTGAGCGGAAATCCTCGCCTTCGGGCCTCAAATCCGCGAAAAACTGGCCAAATCGGGCTAGGGAAACGCATGATAAAGCTGGACCAACTCCTTAGACAAGGTTTGGTCGGATCAAAACCACAAATAACACTCCAAATCAAGAGATCGATCCAAAGGCAAATATGGGCTGTTTTTTTTGGGGGATTTTCGAATTTTTGGTGGATAGAAGAAAAATTTGTGGGGGAAATCGTGAGCAACGAAGCTCTTGATACCAATATGTTGAGGGCAAACGTCTAGGGTGGCCCGATCTTTCACGATTACCTTTCAAATCGAGGGTGGAGTGTGGTGGAAGGCGGGAAGGATGAACACGACGAACACACACACGAAGAACGCGACGAACACACACACGCAAAACCACGTTAAACACCAATAGCTCACGCTGGCGGTGACTGGTCTGGTGCAATCCCTAGGATCGGCGTCGGGCGGAGGACTCTCTCTCGAACCGGCACGGCGAGAGGGAGACTCGGTGAGATCTTGACATGTAGGCAAAGGGACACCGATGCCTAGGCCTTGTACAACGCGGAGGCACAATGCAAACTCCAACGAGGTTTGGGGATATTGGTGCTCCTTAGTCAAGGAGCATGAGGCAAGAATTAGATAGATCCACAAAGGGGTTTCCACTAATTCCAATATCAAGCCTAGGGTTTACAATGGAGGTGGGGGTCTATATATAGGCCAACCACAAAGTCAGGGGTAATTCAAGCATTAAATTAGAGTTCTGGGCGAAATAGAGGGGTACATGGGCCATAGGGCCCAGCTAGGCTCGCAGACCCATCACTTGGGCCGGACACTCCGGGTCGAGTGGGCCGGACACTCCGGGTCGAGTGGGCCAGATAGTCCGGGGTGGCCGGACACTCCGAGCAGTGTCCGGGCAGTGTCCGAACTGGCACACAGAATGTCCGCGCCAGGTTCGGGCTCGGGTAGGCCGGACACTCCGGCTGAGTCACGCTGGACACTCCGGCTTTGGCAGCTTCAGGGCTCGTGGATCGACGCGGTGGGGGCTCGTACCTGGTGATGCACAAAGTAGTGGTATGAAGTAGCATGCCATCCAAGGAGGTATCAAATTGGCACGAGGAGAATAGCGAGTTCACCTTAGCTTGGAGGATTTTGGCTCGGGCACGGGTCATGGGTCCACTTGGGGGACTTGTTGTTGTAGATGTAGAAGCGTCCGTAGGACGGGCTGCATCACACGGGTTCCAACAAGAGTTGAGAAGAAGAAGATGATGATGATGATGGCGCCTAGGTCCAAGCTCGTATGGAGACGGAAGGAGGTGCAGGCGCCGAGGGCTGTATCAAGTCGAGCAGGCCAAGAGGGAGGATGTGGTGAGGAAGGCAAGCAAGACTTGAAGATGGCGAAGACGCGTGAAGCTATTGTTCATATCACGCCACCTTTCCGACCCGACCCGCAAGCATTGGGTACAACGCTTCTTTAAGGGGGGGATGATGATATAGGGCATGTTCGTCTGCGGTACCAAAGTTCGCAGGCCAGCGCATGGCGGTACCTAAGTTACCTGAAATTGCCGCGTTTTGAAAAGTTGGGCCGCCAACTACTGAGAGGGGCCATTTCGAGGCAAACTCATCTCACCCCTGCCAAATTCAAACATTCCGTTAAACTGCCCCGTGAAGTAGACGGTTAGGACCCTCATGTCAATCATCTGTCCGTGACGTGAGCGCCAACACGGCAACCTCTTAGGCAAATCTAGGAACTAAGTGGATTGGATGTGTTGACCAATTTCACAAATCCATTCCCACCTTTCCCCTGGCACCGGCGGCGTCGGAATCCACCCTCCAGGCAGGATGGTCCCTTTGGACATTTGACTTCCGGTGCCAAGTTGCTGCGCCCAGTTGCTGGGCCTAGTCGCTGATCCCAAGCTCCAATGGCGCATGCCGTAGCCACCGTTGCGAGGCTCTAGCCTGCCTCCGCCGCCGACGAGCCGAGCAACTCGGAGGATGGCAGATCCTACTACCCAGGAAGAAGAAGTTCTGGCTACAAGCGGGTGAGCTACCCTTCTCTTTGCTATTCGCACTAATTATAACTGCTAGCTAGCTACTGAACCTCAAATCGTTCGTTAGCCTAACGCTGACAAACATATTTTGTCCATGGTTTTCTATCAAGTGGGATCTCCGTGGACCACCATTACCTGGATATGGTAAGCCTCTTCAGGTACGACTCTAAGGGCAAGTGGTATGGAGACCATTGTATCATGATGGAAGAAGCGCATGCACAGATCTGCACTATATCTGGTATGGTTGCTGCTCTGCATAATCATGATGAATTATGGCCGAAGCAGACTGCAAAGTTCAGATTCATGGATAAACATGGCATCATGGTTCCTCTAACGTGTGACAGTCAGCTAATTGGGTTGATGAAAAGGTATGCTTCAACTTGCATGTTTGAGCTAAACTCTGATGTACTGGATGTGGAAGCTGCTGCAACTAGGAGTCGCCCTTCTATTCTTGGACAGTGTGGTTGCTTGAATCCAATTAGCTCCTAGTAAGCAAAAGTCTCTTGGGGTTCGCATGTTTGTGCTGAATTGTAATTTTTGTTTTATTTACTCTGTAGATATTGGGCAGTTATGCAACAATCCTGTTTCTTTGACAGGAAGCGCCGCAAGGTTAGAAACATGACTACCGGGTTAGTCATTTTGCTACTCGAAGAAATGAAAAATGAGTGGAAACATGATGCTGGACATGATTCAGGTGCCCATTGTCCCGTCGATGCAGAGTACGTGAAGCTAAGAAAATTGGCATCGAGGAAGAGGAAGAAGGCAGGAAATGAAGAAGCCAGTGGACGTGAAGGCTTGGCACCCAGGCTGCGGAAAAAGGCTGCTGGCAATGAAGATGCATAGTAATGTGTTGAACTTGAACCTATATATGTAATTCGGTTAAATTCTAGAGCTCTCTGTGTGGTATTTTGCTGGGCGAAACAATCTACCCACGTTCTCTAAGTAAAATGTACCGCGACTTAGGGTTTGGAAACGCCTGAGTCAGTAGTTGAATCCAAAATTGTGATTGTGCCACTGCTATCTGAAAACACGCAGCACCGGTTCCACGATTGCTGAGGGGCAGGAGGTCTCCAAATACGACAGAATGTAAGTGGGACAGAAATAAATTATTTAAGCTGCTACACTCCACAAAGCAGCAACTTATTTCAGCTGCTGCACACAACGACATGGCAACATAAACAGCAATGGCAACCGATAATGCCCAGACGCTTGAGCCCGTCTATCTCACCGCCTCCCTGCTCCTGCATCCCTGCGTCTGGCGAAGCTCCCGAATCTCCATTAACCGGGTGTACGTGCGTCCACTTTATAAATTGTGGCTGTGCCATTTTCATGCGGCACAATCCACGTATATTACGTTTAAACAAACCACCAATGTCAGAATACCACCATGATCAGACAAAAGGAAATGATGCAGGGTTAAGACAGACTAACGGGAGAGCAATTTTTTCCTCCCAGTACTCTGGGACCACTAGTTCAGACCGCTAGCTCAACAAGTACTACTATTACAACTCAAGAAGGCACGGAGCTCAAGCTAAATAGAACTAGTTATCACACATCTCCTTGATCTTCCTAATCTTAGCCCGATGCGCATCTTCCTGTGAGAGCAAGGATCGATTAGTCTGCTCCTTCCTTTTAGCATCTTCCTTGCACAGCTTCAATTGTTTCTCTGTATTTTTCCTCATGCACTTGTCAATACTCGTAGTTGTGAACTGCAGGGCTTTGGCATGGTGAAGATCATTCCTTGATTGAGTCAGTTCTTGCTCTGCTTTAGCCTTCAGGGCCAACGCCACGTCTCTCTCCTTCTCGACTTTGGTAACCTTGTCTTCCGCCCTCCTGAGATCTCGGTTAAGCTTGGTCGTGTCAACTGGGTCCCATAGCTTCATCTCAACACTATCAAGAAGTGAGCTGACTACGGATTCTTTCAACTCAACAGTCATATCCCATAGTTTGTCCGGCGTTTTCTGCATCGATTTGGGCCACTCTAGGTCTACCCATTTGACAACACCGCAACTTCTGCCTTGGATCATTGCACGATGTCCTTGACACCGTAGAAACCTCATGCCTGTGTTTCGTCCTTCGAACGCTACAAATTTAGCGGGCACATGTCCATGTTTACATAGCCGAGGACTGTCTTCATCCACTAAACCGTGATAGTCAGAGTCATACATCGCCTGGTTGGCCTAACACATCATACGCGCATGAGTAACCAGAGTAGATCTAGCTCAATAAATAGATAACTGGCCCCAGATGATAGAGATAGAGATGAGACGACTCACATCGAAATCACCGTCACTGTTGTCACAACGCGTTTTCTCGTCGTCTCCCCTTGAACCCATGGTGAGAGGGGTGGGGGTGGCTGCCGGAGAGGGGATTGGGATGGAGGCGCCGTCGGCTTGTGACTACGGTAGGATGGGAGTGAAGTGGGGAAAGTGGCTTCGAGGGGAAGGAAGAGAAGTACATGGAGGAAGAGAAGTAATGGGGACGTAACACTGTGATATGGCCCACTCAACTCGTCAGTCGTGACACTCGCAACAGGGGAGCGCCCAGTGTTGCCAGTTTGTCCAGAGCAAGTGTGGCCAATCATGCCGCAGTACAGCCTACTCGCGGATCGCTCTCATGAAGACCATCCCAATCGTCCAAGCGCACTGATCGAACGGTATGTAACAATCGCCAAGCAGACAACTGTGTTAGGGAGTGCCTTCTAGAAGACTCGGTCTAACGGCCACCCATTGGGGGGCTAAGGTTAGGGCTCTCCTAAGGTTAGCATCCATATGTGGTTTATGAGAGGAACGGACATGCAATGACACTGGGTGTGGTTCATGAAAAGAATAGACATGCAATGACACTGGTGGATCCATATGTGGTTTGTGAAAAGAACACACATGCAATCACACTGGGTGGATCCATGTGTGGTTCATGAAAAGAACACACATGCAATGACACCGGTGGATCCATGTGTGGTTTGTGAGAAGAAACACATCCAATGACACTAGGTGTGGTTCATGAAAAGAACACACACCCAATGGCACTAGGTGTGGTTCTTGAAAAGAACACACATCCATTGACACTATGGTTGATGAAAAGAACATACATGCACTGACACTGGTGGATCCATATGTGGTTTGTGGAAAGAACATACATGCAATGACTCTAGCTGTGGTTCATGAAAAGAACAGACATGCAATGACACTGGTGGATCCATGTGTGGTTCATGACAAGAACACACATCCAATGACACTGGTGGATCCTTATGTGGTTTGTGAGAAGAACAGACATGTAATGACACTGGATGTGGTTCATGAGAAGAACACACATGCAATGACACTAGTTGATCCATGTGTGGTTTGTGAGAATAACACACATGCAATGACTCTAGTTGTGGTTCATGAAAAGAACACACATGTTATGACACTGGAGGATCCATGTGTGGTTTATGAGAAGAACACACATGCAATGATACTGGGTGTGGTTCATGAAAAGAACAAACATGCAATGACACTGGTGGATCCTTATGTGGTTTGTGAGAGGAATAGACATGCAATGACCCTAGCTGTGGTTTATAAAAATAACACACATGCAATGACACTAGTGGATCCATGTGTGGTTTGTGAAAAGAACAGACATGTAATCACACTAGGTGGATCCATGTGTGGTTTGTTTAGAGGAACAAACATGCAATGACACTGGGTGTGGTTCATGAAAAGAACAGACATGCAATGACACTGGTGGATCCATGCGTGGTTTGTGAAAAGAACAGACATGCAATCAGACTAGGTGGATCCATTTGTGGTTTGTGGAAAGAACAGACATGCAATGACTCTGGCCGTGGTTCATGAGAAGAACACACATGAAATGACACTGGTGGATCCATCTGTGGTTTGTGAAACGAACAGACATGCAATCACACTAGGTGGATCCATGTGTGGTTTGTTTTGAAGAACACACATGCAATGACTCTAGCTGTGGTTTGTTTAGAGGAACAGACATGCAATGACACTGGGTGGGGTTCATGAGAAGAACAGACATGCAATGACACTGGTGGATCAATATGTGGTTTGTGGAACGCATAGACATGCAATGACTTTGGGTGTGGTTTATGAAAAGAACAGACATGCAATGACATTGGGTCGATCCATGTGTGGTTTGTTTAGAAGAACAGACATGCAATGACACTGGGTGGATCCATGTATGGTTTCTTTAGAAGAACACACATGCAATGACACTGGTGGATCCTTATGTGGTTTGTGAAAAGAACACACATGCCATGATACTGGGTGTGGTTCAAGAGAAGAACATACATGCAATGACACTAGTGGATCCATGTGTGGTTTGTGAAAAGAACAAACATGCAATCACACTAGGTAGATCCATGTGTGGTTTGTTTAGAGGAACAGACATGCAATGACACTGGGTGTGGTTTGTTTAGAGGAACAGACATGCAATGACACTGTGGATCCATGTGTTGTTTGTGAAAAAACAGACATTCAATGACACTAGGTGGATCCATGTGTGGTTTGTTTAGAGGAACAGACATGAAATGACACTGGATGTGGTTTATGAAAAGAACAGACATGCAATGACACTGGTGGATCCATGTGTGGTTTGTGAGATGAACAGACATGCAATGACACTGGTGAAAGAACATTTCATGTTCTCCTATGTTTTGCGTGTTAGATAACAATACTATGGAGACTTTTCATGTGCGCTAAGTGTGCAGGAAGTTTTGAGGGGGGCCGGATAATCCGCCCCACCAAGGGCCGGATAATCCGGCTTACCTCATCACTCAAAGGAAGCCAAGGCGCGTCGCTCGGTACCCGGTCGGATTTTCTCCCGGAAAATCCGAACTGGGCGGTTTTTCCTCCCCAGGCCGGATAATCCGGGTGTTGCACGGGCCGGATAATCCGGCCCACAGTTTTCGAGCAAAAGGAGCCAAGGCGCGTCGCTCGGTATCCGGTCAGATTTTCTCCCGAAAATCCAAACTGGGGTGGTTTTTCTTCCCCAGGCCAGATAATCCGGCCCTCGCATAGGACCAGATAATCCGGCCCCCAGAAGTTGATCAAGGGCAAGCTCGGCGCGACGCTCTGAGAGGGGGCGGATTTTATGCCGGATATTCCGAGTCTAGGGCGGTGTTTTTCCCCAGACCGGATAATCCGGCACTCACTTGGGCCAGATAATCTGGCCCCCAAAGGTTGCAATGGCTGGTTTCTGAAGGGGGTATAAATACCCCTTCTTCCCCAATGTTCAGACTCCTTGATTCATTCGAAATTGACCAGACATTGTGCAAGAGCTCTCATTCTCGATCTCCCACTTCAACCACCCGAAGGTCTTGATCTTTGGTGGAATTGAAGGAGGAGAAGTTCATCATCATCATCATCAAGAATCAAGTGCTTCAACTCCTCTCCATTCACTTGGAGAAATCCCCGATCTAGTATTCTTGTCAATACCTAGATCTTGTTTATTGTATTTGATAAGTTTGTTCTTGTGGCAGCTTGTTGTCATTTCGGGAGCCTCCAAGTTGTTGTGGAGTTGTTGCCCCGCTAGTTGTGTAAAGGCGCCGGTGCCCGCCACGAAGGGTAACTATAGTGGAAGGTGGATCAGGCCTTTTGTGGTGAGATCCATCGGAGAACAGGGTGAGGCCTTTTGTGGCGTGGTGGTCTTAGTACCGCCCACCCCTCCAACGCAGACGTACTTCCCTTAACAAGGAAGGAACTGCGGTCAAACAAATTATGTGTCTCCGCATGCTTCACTTTGGTTTACTCGTTCCTCTTCCACTCGCTCTTTACTCGCTAGTTTGCATATAGGGAAATTCCACCTAATAGTTTATCTAGTGAATTTACCCTTTGTGCTAAGCCTAAAATTGAAAAAGAATTAAAAATTGGTGTAGCACCTATTCACCCCCCTCTAGGTGCCCATACGATCCATTTCAATTGGTATCAGAGCCCAGGCTCTTTATTCGGGCTTAACCGCCTAAGAGTAGTATGGGTACCAAGGATGATGGAAATGAGGCTATGGATAAGGTCACAATGGATAATCTCAAGTCGTTGGAAACAACCTTGCTGAAATCCTTTGAGGCCAAGATGGAGGAGATGAATCAAATGATTGCTCGCCTGACATCATCCATAGCCCCATCTCCATCCTCCTCTGAGGCTGCCACACCATCATCTAAGGAAAAGGGTAACACCGGATCCAAGGATGATGATGTGGAAGGTGAAAAACTTAATGGTTCCACCTCCAAGAAGGGAAGTGGTAAGGAGGAATATAATGAGGTTCGCCACGTATATTCCCCCGACCCACCTATCCCTCATCCTCATATAAACAATAGGGGTGATCCACCCAAGCTCACTGCATCCTCTTTTAATCAATGGCAATTCCTAATGAAATCTCATGTTTGTAGCTCCTCTATTGAATTGTGGAGGATCATTGAAGAGGGTCTTCATATTGGATATCAAACCAATCTAACGAGAAGAGAAGTTGTGGATAGCCAGTTGAATGCTACCGCTCTCCACATGATACAGTTGGGTGTGGGTCCCAAGTATATGCCACACATTGAACATCTCAACACAGCTAAAGAGGCTTGGGATGCTCTTACGGATCTCTTCGTTGGAAATGAAAGCATGAGAAGAAACAGGTATGATGCCCTTAGTAATGAAGATGAGGGATTCTATATGTTGGATGGTGAAAACCATGAGGACATGTATAGAAGACTCAAGGGCATCGCAACAACATTTCGAAAGCATAGGGCCACTCACATTGATGATGCATGGATAAAAAGGAAATATGTGAGTGCCTTAATGCCTTTCAAGCCAACGGATTTGAAGAGCCTGCAAGGTAGACACAACTATCATCAAATGACATCCAACGAAGTCATGCAAGAAATGGCTTCATTCAAAGTGGCAGCAAAGAATGCTGAAGATGCTCGTGCTCGGGCCATTGGAATGCAAAAGGGTGTCAATGTGGCTCTCAAAGTCAATGTTGTTGATCAAGAGGAAGATGAAGGAGCTTTTGAGGGGGTATCCATGGACTGCCCCGATGAGGTCAAACATGCTCATGGTGAGTACATGGCATTCTATGCAAGGAACTTTTGGAAGGACCCTGCCAAAGCCAAGTCTGAACTTGAGCGCAAGAACTGGTCAAATGGAAGAAGAGAAAGTGGCCCAAGATTGAGAACTTGCTTCAACTGTGGAGATAGAATGCACTTCGTAGCCGAGTGCCCTTATCAAAATAGAGAAGACAATGGTGGCAGGGTCATTCTTAAAGAGAAATCTAAAGCACCTAAGAAGAAGCCATTTATTAAGAAGAATGGTCCTTTCAAGAAGCAACCCAAGATTGTCTTGGTAGCTCAAGAGGAATACTCCTCCGCAAGTGAAGATGAAGAGGATGATGATAGTTCCCGCGAGGTGGCTGCTATAGCCACCACATCGACTCCCTCATCTCTCTCCGACTCACCGAACGAGAACGCCATCAACAACAACGCCACTTGCCTAATGGCAAGAGGGTCCGAGGTATCAACTTCTAGCTCTTCATTTCCTAAGACTAACATAATTTTGGATATGGATGATCATGACAGTCTTAGAATGAAAGAAGAAGTTATTACCTTGGATACTTTTTTTACTAACCTACAAGGTGAGCAAAAACTCCATTTTGATGCCCTTATGAGCCAACTTGCTCAAGCCAAAGATCTTCTTGAAGAAAAGGGCAGAATTGAAAGAGAAGATGCCTTGGAGATAGCTTCTTTGAAGAATGCCTTGGAAGAGGACGAGGAAGCTCGAGTATCTTTGGAAGAAAGACTCGGATCTCTTGAGGAGTCACAAGAATAAGCTGTAGCTCAGCTCATTAAAGAACGTGACCATGCTCTTGCCAAGGTAAAGAAACTAAAGAAAGAAAAGATTGACTTTGGGGCTGTTCATGCTAGACTTTTGGAGAAGTTTGATAATCTTGAAAGTGCTCAAAAGGCATTGAAGAGTGATCATTCTACTTTAAATGAGTCTCATGACCAGCTCCAAACTCAATTGGAACGGTATGATGTGCCAAGTACTTCCACTTCATCCTCTGGAAAAGAAGACCTTGCAAGAAGTTCCCAAAACAAAGGTAAAGGGGTTATTGATGATGTACTGGGCATGCAAAGGACAAACAACAGTAAAGCAGGTCTTGGTTACATACCCAAGACAAAGAGCAAGGAAAACAACAACAAGAAGAAGAAGAGCAAGACTGCTCAACCAAAGACCAGCAACATTACCAATGACAAGACTAATTATGATGGTTTTGCAGGGATCAACAATCCTAACTTTGAACTATATTGTGATTATTATGGTGATGTTTATGCTAGTTATGTAGGCCCTTATGATTGTTACATTCCTTGGTCTATTTGGGTTCCCAAGACCCTTGTTACTAGCATGAGAGGACCCATTGAAAAATGGGTACCTAAAACCAAGAAGTAATTTTCTTGCAGGGCTATGCTTCCGGTGGTTCCAAATGGGTACTCGATAGCGGGTGCACGAGTCATATGACCGGAAGAAAGCAGATCATCACGGATATGTGGCCAAACCTTGATCACATAACCGTCTCCTATGGCGACAAGTCAAAATCTGAGGTATTGGGTCTCGGAAAAGTTGTGGTGGCTCACGATATCTCTCTCGTGGACGTCATGCTTGTTGAGACCCTCGGGTACAACTTACTTTCAGTTCGTTCCCTTGGTAAGATGGGCTTTGCAGTTTTATATTGATGTTGATTTGGTGGTACTTTTGTGGAGCAAGTCTCTAAAAGTTGCTTTCGTGGGATATGTCGAAAACGACCTGTACGTGGTGGACTTTTCTGGGAAAACCACTACAGGCCCGATGTGTCTTTTCGGAAAGGCTGACGCAGGTTGGCTATGGCATCGCCGACTAGCCCACGTCAATATGAGAACTTTGCAAAGTCTCCACAAGGGTGGCCACATTTTTGGATTAAAAGAAAATGTCTCTTTTGCCAAAGATCGTGTTTGCAGGGCGTGTGTTGAAGGGAAAATGCATGACTCACCTCATCGAAGGAAAACCATTATCTCTTCAAAAAGGATTTTGGAGCTCCTTC
Source organism: Avena eriantha (assembly GCA_910589775.1). Lineage (NCBI taxonomy): Eukaryota > Viridiplantae > Streptophyta > Magnoliopsida > Poales > Poaceae > Avena > Avena eriantha. The sequence goes on from OU342744.1 coordinate 362,646,941, forward strand.
ATGTGGATCTCTTCGGACCTCCATCTCATGCAAGCCTCGGTGGGAAGAAGTATTGTCTAGTGATTGTTGATGATTACTCAAGATACACTTGGGTTTATTTCTTCAAGCTGAAGAGTGAAACTCAACAAACTATCATCGACTTCGCCAACGAGGTTCAACGTCAACACAACGTCCCCATTCTGGCTATAAGGAGTGATAACGGCTCTGAGTTCAAGAACTACACCTTAAATGAGTTCCTAAGTGAAGAGGGGATAAGACATCAATATTCCGCTACGTACACCCCTCAACAAAATGATGTAGCCGAGAGGAAGAATCGGACTCTAATGGATATGGCAAGATCAATGTTAGCCGAATTCAAATCTCCATATAACTTCTGGGCTGAAGCAATCTCTACTGCTTGTCATTCATCCAACCATTTATACCTCCGTAAGATCTTTGACAAGACTCCGTATGAAATACTTACCGGTAACAAGCCAAACATCTCATACTTTCGGGTATTCGGGTGTAAGTGTTTCATTCTTATCGAAGGAGTTCGTTTATCTAAGTTTGAATCTAAGGCATTAGAAGGTATTTTTGTTGGTTATGGTGCCGAATCCCACATTTATAGAGTCTACAATAAGCTCTCCGAAACTGTTGTAGAATCTTGTAGTGTGGTGTTCGAGGAAAATGACAGTTCCCGTGCAGAGCAAGTTGGTGTTTGTGATGCAGATGTTGAAATACCCCAAGATGCCATAAGAAGAATGGGCGTGGGATTTGTCTGCCCCATTGAGGAACCCCTTGTGGCGGACCGGGAAGGACAATGCTCTACTCATATAGAGCCCTCATCTACACATACTCAACATGTTCCAACCACGGGGGCAATTTCTACACCATCTCCATCAACTACTGAAGGTCAAGATGTTCTAGAAAGCTCCAGGCCGTATTTTCCGGTGGACACCGGATTATCCGGCCACCCCACTCCAGCTGACCTTTTTTCTCTTGGTGGTGAAGATATCAGCGCAAGCTCTAGGCTGGATTTTCCGGCTGGCCCCGAATTATCCGGCCCCTCGCCAGTTCAAGCAAGCCCCATGCTTCCTGATGAAGCAGCTACAAATACTCCCAAGCCGGATTATCCGGCCTCTCCATCGGCCAGATTATCCGGCCCTAACTCTCCAGTTCTGCAGCCTTCTGTTACGGCTACAGACTCACCTCAAGGGCACGCGTCTCCACCACCTGCTACTGATGTTCCCGTTACTGATCAAGGTCGAGGAAATGCTTCCAATGAAGACTCAAGTGATGAATCTCCTCCTCCAAGAGAGAACAAACTTATTGAACTTCGTCGCAAGGCTCGGGCTGATCGAAACCTTGAGTTGAGGGGTCACACTCTCGACAAGGTGGTTGGTGATCTTCGACGAAGGGTTTCTACAAGAAGAGAATTGGCCAGCTTTGGTGAGCATCAAGCTCATATCTCCATGGTGGAACCTAAGAAGGTCTTTGAAGCTCTTGAAGATCCAGACTGGGTTGTTGCTATGCATGAAGAATTGAATAATTTCGAGCGCAACAAAGTCTGGAAACCCAAAGAGTGCCGCAATGTTATCGGCACCAAGTGGATTTTCAAGAACAAGCAAGATGAGAATGGCATTGTTGTTAGGAACAAGGCAAGACTTGTGGCACAAGGTTACTCCCAAGTTGAGGGCATCGACTTCGGCGAGACCTATGCTCTATTGGCTCGCCTTGAGTCCATCCGTATCCTTCTTGCTTATGCTGCTCATAAAAATTTCAAGTTATAGCAAATGGACGTCAAGAGTGCCTTCCTTAACGGTCCTCTACATGAGTTGGTATACGTAAAGCAACCCCCGGGGTTTGAGGATCCTAACTTTCCGAACCATGTCTACAAACTCGGTAAGGCACTCTATGGCCTTAAACAAGCCCCACGTGCGTGGTATGAGCACCTTAGAGAGCTTTTGTTAGATCGTGGCTTCGAAGTTGGGCAAATCGATCCCACTCTTTTTACTAAGAAGGTTAAGGGGGAGCTCTTCGTATGCCAACTATATGTAGATGATATTATCTTTGGTTCTACTAATAAAGCTTTTAATGATGAATTTTCAAAGCTTATGACTGACGGGTTTGAGATGTCTATGATGGGGGAATTACGGTAATTTCTTAGATTCGAGATCAAGAAACTTAGAGAAGGAACCTTTATTAATCAAGCAAAGTACATCCAAGACATGCTCAAGAGATTCAATATAACGGATCTTAATGGTGTCGCCACTCCGATGCAAACAAAATGTCATCTCGAACTTAACCCAAATGGTAAGATGTGGACCAAAAGGTATACCGGTCCATGATCGGCTCTCTTCTTTACCTCTGCGCATCTAGACCCGATATTGTGTTGAGTGTGGGAGTGTGTGCAAGGTATCAAGCAGCTCCTAAAGAAAGCCACTTAGTGGCGGTCAAGAGGATCTTTCGATATTTGGTTCATTCCCCTAACTTTGGTCTCTGGTATCCCAAGGGCTCCAATTTATCTTTATGTGGCTATACTGACTCAGATTGGGCTGGTGATAGGGATGATCGGAAGTCCACTTCTGGAGCTTGTCAATTCTTGGGAAGATCTCTTGTATGTTGGTCCTCTAAAAAGAAGAATTGTATCTCTCTCCACCGCCGGAGCTGAATATGTTGCTGCTGCCAGCGCTTGTACTCAATTATTGTGGATGAGGCAAACTTTAAAGGAATACGGTGTCAATTGTGACAAAGTGCCTCTTTTATGTGATAATGAAAGTGCAATCAAAATTGCGTACAATCATGTTCAGCACACAAGGACGAAGCATATTGAGATTCGGAATCATTTTATTTGAGACCATGTTGCTTGCGACGATATTGATCTATCCTTTGTGAGCACGAAGAACCAGCTTGCGGATATTTTTATCAAGCCACTTGATGAAGCAAGATTCTGCTACTGGAGGAATGAGCTAAATATCATTGATTTCAGGAGCTTGTCTTGATTACCCATGCACTCACTCGTACATCTCAATCCTTCTTTGGTCTAGGTGTGGGCATGGATATAGGGGGAGTGTGGTTCTAACTCATTGGGATAACCCTCCCCCCATAATGCCAAAAGCAAGATAAATCATCTCTCTTAATATCATTTTGTGATATGTGAGCTTATTGATGAGTATTGGCTGTGAACCCAAGATATATCTTTGCGGTGTCACACCATACACTCCAACAAGGTGGCTTCGGCCGCCACCCTCTCCCGTGAGGAGAATTGGATCTTTTTGGATGTTATTTGCTCTCTCATGTTCTTATGGGAATCACACTCAATCTTGGCTTTTATTTGATTTGAATGTTGCAAGTTTGAGTGTCTATTGCCATCTCAGTTTGGCTCTCTTAATCCTAAGCCTTTCCCTACCTCTAAGCCATCTATTCTAGCACACAAGTCCCTTGTACACCTTGTGGGGGTGTTTTTTGGGGACGCGCGGGCCTGGTTCTGTGTATAACAGAAACCCAGATTTCAGGCCGGATAATCTGGCCCAAGTGTAGGCCGGATAATCCGGCCTGTCAGATTCGATTCTGGTTCAGTTTCACTATGGGATATGCATTGAGTAGTTTTGTCCTATGAACTTTTTGACTACTTTTTCCATGCTCTTCTTCCTTTTTGGTGTCTCGATGCCAAAGGAGGAGAAGTAGTTCTATTAGGTTGTCCGTGGATTTGCATGGGTCGGGCATAAGCACTTGCACTTTTCTATTCGTTTTTTTGCTTATGCCCATTTAGCGTTGAACTTTAAATTCGTGATTTGTGGTTGGTTGAGACTTTATGTGGTTGTCTAGATTATGCTTATGGATCTATCTATTCATATCCTATTGCTGGAGGCTTATACGGAAGGCGCGCTCATAATGGTTATCCGGTATTCATTATGACTTATGTCAAGGATGCCTACTCTCTACTTCGTGGTATGTGTTTTTGCTCATATGTCTATGGAATAGATTCACCTATTTGTGTGCATTTGTATTCCAATGCAAAACTCTATTATGCACACATTGAGGGGGAGTCCCTTTCATAGTTATCACTGGTTGTCTTGTGTCTTTCTCCTGCAAATCCTTGTATTGTCATCTAACACCAAAAAGGGGGAGATTGAAAGAATATTTCATGTTTTCCTATGTTTTGCGTGTTAGATAACAATACTATGGAGACTTTTCATGTGCGCTAAGTGTGCAAGAAGTTTTGAGGGGGGCCGGATAATCCAACCCACCAAGGGCCAGATAATCCGGCCTACCTCATCACTCAAAGGAAGCTAAGGCGCGTCGCTCGGTACCCGGTCGGATTTTCTCCCGGAAAATCCGAACTGGGCGGTTTTTCCTCCCCAGGCCGGATAATCCGGGTGTCGCACGGGCCGGATAATCCGGCCGCCAGTTTTCGAGCAAAAGGAGCCAAGGCGCGTCGCTCGGTATCCGGTCGGATTTCCTCTCGAAAAATCCAAACTGGGGCTGTTTTTCTTCCCCAGGCCGGATAATCCGGCCCTCGCATAGGACCGGATAATCTGGCCCCCAGAAGTTGATCAAGGGCAAGCTCGGCGCGATGCTCTGAGAGGGGGCGGATTTTATGCCGGATATTCCGAGTCTGGGGCGGTGTTTTTCCCCAGACCGGATAATCCGGCCCTCACTTGGGCGGGATAATCCGGCCCCCAAAGGTTGCAACGGCTGGTTTCTGAAGGGGGTATAAATACCCCTTCTTCCCCAACGTTCAGACTCCTTGATTCATTCGAAATTGACCAGACATTGTGCAAGAGCTCTCCTTCTCATTTTCGTACTTCAACCACTCGAAGGTCTTGATCTTTGGTGGAATTGAAGGAGGAGAAGTTCATCATCATCATCAAGAATCAAGCGCTTCAACTCCTCTCCATTCACTTGGAGAAATCCCTGATCTAGTATTCTTGTCAATACCTAGATCTTGTTTATTGTATTTGATAAGTTTGTTCTTGTGGCAGCTTGTTGTCCTTTCGGGAGCCTCCAAGTTGTTGTGGAGTTGTTGCCCCGCTAGTTGTGTAAAGGCGCCGATGCCCGCCTCGAAGGGTACCTATAGTGGAAGGTGGATCAGGCCTTTTGTGGCGAGATCCATCGGAGAACAGGGTGAGGCCTTTTGTGGCATGGTGGTCTTAGTACCACCCACCCCTCCAACGCAGACGTACTTCCCTTAACAAGGAAGGAACTGCTGTCAAACAAATCCTGTGTCTCCGTGTGCTTCACTTCGGTTTACTCGTTCCTCTTCCACTCGCTCTTTACTCGCTAGTAGATAGGATTGCATATAGGGAAATTCCACCTAATAGTTTATCTAGTGAATTTACCCTTTGTGCTAAGCCTCAAATTGAAAAAGAATTAAAAATTGGTGTAGCACCTATTCACCCCCCTCTAGGTGCCCATACGATCCATTTCAACTGGGTGGATCCATGTGTGATTTGTGAGAAGAACACACATGCAATGACACTGGGTGTGGTTCATGAGAAGAACACACATGCAATGACACTAGTGCATCCATGTGTGGTTTGTGAAAACAACAAACATGCACTCACACTAGGTGGATCCATGTGTGGTTTGTTTAGAAGAACACACATGCAATGACTCTAGCTGTGGTTTGTTTAGAGGAACAGACATGCAATGACACTGGTGGATCCATGTGTAGTTTGTGAAAAGAACACACATGCAATCACACTAGGTGGGTCCTTGAACAATTCGTGGAAAGAACAGACATGCAATGACTCTGGTTGTGGTTCATAAGAAGAACACACATGCAATGACACTGGTGGATCCATGTGTGGTTTTTCAAAAGAACAGACATGCAATCACACTAGGTGGATCCATTTGTGGTTTGTTTAGAAGAACACACATGCAATGACTCTATGTTATGGGTCTCCTTGTGGATTTACCCTTGGAGTGGTCCGATCTTCACGGATTTGAGGCGGAAGTGAGGGAAAACCCGATGATCACGATGAACACAACTCTAATGCAAGGTAAAGATAAAAACACACGCCAAATCACACCCAATTCGATTTTCTCCCGTTGGTTCGAACAACCAATCTAATGGAATCGTCGGCGAGAGACCTTACAGTAGAATCACCAAAGGAGAGATCGACAAGCGGATGGTAGAATCCAAATCAAGGAGAGAGTAGCAACCAAGTAGAATCCCAAAGGGGAGAGACCAAGCACTACTAGAATCCTTGATAGGGAGAGACCAAACACTTGAGGAGGGTCTTGACAACTTGGAGAAGGGCACCGACTCCAAGGCCTTGTACAACTCATAGATTTACTATTGAGAGGGGGTTCCCATCTAGGGTTTGGCACATGCCTCAATTCATCATCATCTCTAGGGTTTCAAGGAGGGGGAGGGGGCATATATATATAGGCCAGCCACGAGCTAGGGGTAAAACAGGCATAAGCAGGAAGTTTAGGGCGTTACATGGGCCAAGCCCAGCTTAAGGCGCGCAGGCCCACGATGCTCGGTCCGGAGACTCCGGTGTGGGGTCCAGAGACTCCGGTGTGGGCCGGAGACTCCGGTCTGTCTCTGGTGTCGCCTCCGGAGACGGTCTCAGACTGTCCTAGGTGCAGGTTCGGGGCTCGGTCTGGAGACGTGCCGGAGACTCCGGTGTGGTAGACCGGAGACTCCGGTCTGCTGGTCTGGAGACTCCGGTCCTGCTTCAGCATCTTCTTGCGTCTTGTCTTCCAGGCCTCTTGCTTGGGTGTCTTGGCTCCAGAGCCATCCTTGCTGCATCTCCTTGGCATCATGTTCATGGACCTAGTCACATCATGGGCATTTGTCTCAAGTAGGATTACATTCACACAATAACCAACGAAAGGCAAAGCGTGGAAGGAGTTCACCTTTGGAGTGATGATTAGCGTGGCATGATTGGGGCCAAAGGTGGTTTCCATATGTTGGGCTACATCATCTCCCCCCGCTTGAAAACGAGTCGACCTCGACGATGTTTGTTCATCATGCAAGAAAGGAGTTGTGTCCTTGGCCTTGATCTTGTACACGGTCGGATCGCCGGTGTCGAAGCCATTCTCAAACTTGTTGAAGAGCTTGTGGTACATATTGCCATCATGTTGTGGTTGGAGATCTTGTAGCTTTATCCTTGTAGTTGGTGGTGTATCTTGGGTACCTTGCAAAACCGAAAACAAAGAGAGAGAATTGTATGAATTATTGTTAGTATGGGTCACACTCAAGTCTCTATTCTCATAATTTGTGGCTTGCATCGTGGCACTCATGATTTTTCCACTCATTTTGGGCTTGTGGCACTCACTCTCTTGATGGTGGTTCACTCTCTCACCACTCGTCTCACAAGGGTCTTTAGCTTGCTTTATTTTGTTGATGGGTGTCATGTTGAATGCGATGACTTGGCTTGGCGTCATGGGTTGGAGCACCAATTTCTTGTCATTCCACTTGAACGAGTATTGGTTGGTGGAACCATGATGCATTGCTCCTTTATTGTATTGCCATGGCCTTCCAAGTAGCATGTGGCACACAGACATTGGCACGACATCACATTCGACGGTGTCTTCATATGGGCCAATCTTGAAGGAGACTTGGACCTTTGATGTTATCTTGAGGGCTCCATTGTCATCAAGCCATTGGATATGGTAGGGGTGTGGGTGCTCTATGCATTGCAGCTTGAGTTTCTCACAAAGCTCCGTACTTGCGAGGTTTTGGCAACTACCTCCATCAATGATCACTTTTATTGACTTGCCATCAATTCCAGCACGAGTTTGGAAGATATTGAGGCGTTGGTCCTCTCTTGGGGTGGAGTTTGTTGGCGTGATTTGAGCTATGACAAGTGCGGGCCCGGATCATGCTCGCATACAAGTGTGTTATCCTCTTCCATTGCGGCTGCCCTTGCAATAGCTCGTTGAGTGATAGCTTCATATTCCTCTTCACTTACGGAGTAGGTTGCCCCATTCTCATCCGTAAGCATCACTCGTGAGTTGGTGCACTCATATGACGTGTGATCTTTCACTCCACACTTGAAGCAAGTGACTTGACTATCCGATGTCGTGTTGGAGGAGGGTTCTATCACGGTCTTTGCTTGCTTGGATGAGCTTGTTGCTTGGTTATTTGGCTTTGCGGGAGCATTTGCATTGATGGACGCAAAGTATGGCTTGGGCCTCTCGTATGCATTCTCCTTTTGCAAGTGCCGCTCAGCTTTGGTAGCTTGATGGAGGAGCTCGGTGAGGTTCTTGTACGGTTGAAAGTCAACAATCTTCCTTATTGGGCGGCTCAAACCGTTGAGGAACCTTGTTATGGTTTGCTCTTCGAGTTCTCTCACATCAGCTCGCATCATGGTTTTCTCCATTTCCTTGTAGAACTCTTCAATTGACTTAGTGCCTTGTTTCAAGTTTTGTAGCTTGTCGAAGAGATCTTGGCGATAATGCTCAGGGACGAAGCGTGTGTACATCACTTCCTTCATCTCGGTCCATGTTTCAATTGGAGGTTCCTCATTCTTCTTGCGGTTCTTTTGGAAGTCTTCCCACCAAACATTTGCATAGTCCTCAAACTGAAGGGATGCCATTGCAACTTTCTTCTCTTCGGAGTAGTTGTGAACTCGGAAGATCTTGTCAACTTTGAGCTCCCAATCAATGTATGCATTGGCATCTTCTTCTCCCTTGAACTTGGGCATAATGAACTTGAGCTTCCCAAACTTGCCCTCTTCATGTTCATGGTGGTAGTTGCGGAGATCTTGCCTTATGCTTGCTTCACTTGGTGCACGTGGTGGTGGAGGAGGAGCTTGATTTTCTCGAGGACGTGGTTGAGCAGGAGCTTGATGCGCAAAGTATCTTCTACACCTTTGCTCGGGATCATTTGCATTCATTGGTTGTTGATGACGATGGTGGGGTTGAGCATAGCGGTTGTTGGGTCTTGCGTGGTGTGCTGCCTCGTCATCATCACTCGTATCCCATTGTGGTGCTCGATGAACTTGTTGTTGATGGCGATGGTCATGGTTCGGGTGTTGGCGCCTATCAACGCGGTTGTGTTCACCATGGCGTTCTTGCTCTTGGGGTGGTGGTGGCGCTTGTACCATAGCTTGTTGTGGAGGGCAACCATGTTCTTCTTGGTGTTGTGGATGCGCTTGGTGATCATGGTGTCGATGACGTCTTGCATGGTGCGGTTGTTGATGTTGTGGCTCAACCACTTGTTGATGGCGATGACGAGCTTGATGTTCCCCATTGTGGTGGTGGGGTTCTCCATGATGAGAATGGGAGTGCGAGGAGTCGCCATGATGACTTGAGGAGCGCGCGCGAGACAAACTTGACGAGCTTGAATGGTGTCCATGACGGTTGCCGAGGTTGGCAATAGCTTGGTGAAGAGCTTGGAATTAAGCATTGTGCTCCACTTGGCATTACCTGTCACGGTAGTCGAATTCTCGAAAAGTTTCATCAAGCTGGTTCTCAAGCCTCTCAAATTGGGCATTGAATTCTTGGCGTTGCACCCATAAGTTGTGGCGCGTGGCAAAACCATCTTGGTTGTTGAAGTTGCCATCTCCGCTTTCTCCGCTTTCCCTAGACATGTTGTTTGACCACAAGTGAAATGAGGGTGGTATTGGTGGTATGGTATGTGCTATCTTGCCTCACCAAGTCAAAAATTGGAAAGGTTGTTCTTGCCGAGAGCAAAGCGAATACACAAGACACACACACACAAAGGCCTATGGTGGATGGGTAGGAAGGTGGATAGCAAATGGAACAACCAAACGAAAAGGTTATTGTCAAAAGTGGGTAAACTCCAACAAAAACAAAGTCAAAGGTCAAAAGGGTGACGAGAACCTACGACTATACACACATGGTGGAGATTAATGTGGCTAACACGACTATGAAAATGAGCAATGAACAAAATTTGTCCTAGCGAAGACTAATGCTCGGTGTTGTGCCAACACTAGGAGAGACTGTAGCCCGTTTGCCAAAACATGGAGAAGCAACGGATTTATACGCTTGCCTTGCTTTTGCTCGCACTCTTGCTTAGAAGCTTTGGACTCTCTTTTGTATTGGTATCTTTCTCTTTTTGTTTTTTCTTAGAAGCTTTTTTTGTACCTCTTTCTTTGCTATGCTATGGAGTCAAGTTTTTGCTATTGCCTCTACACTATGACTTATGCAAGAGCAAGCGCACAATGCTTCGGCAAACACAAGATGATCTACTCTCGATAGGTTAGGTAACACACAAAGGAAGAAGGGGTTATCAAGGGTGGTGCAAGTTATACCTTGTGGTGATGTCGCACTTGCAACCGTTGGTGGAGGGATGGTTCGAGTTCCGTGGTGTCGATGTCAAGTGTGAGGCGTTGCGGAAGCTTTTGTTAGTTGACAGACACGCACACGAAACACAAATGTCAAAAGGAAATCAGTCAAAAAAAGGAAAAGGGGTAAAAAAATTGTCAGGGCCGGAGACTCTGGTGTTGATTGTCCGGACACTCCGGTGTAGGCCAGAGAGTCCGGTATTTTGGTCCGGAAACTCCGGTGTGGGCCGAAGACTCCGGTCTGCCGGTCCGGAGACTCCGGTCTGGAGTCTGCACGACGAACAACTCGTGTTCTTGAGCAGAAATTTGGACCTTGAACCCTCAAATCCAGAACATTTCGACCAAATTGGGCTGGGAAACGCAAGGCACAAGTAGACCAACTCCAAGACTAAAACCACAATCAACTCACCAAAATGAGAGATCGACCCAAAAGCAATTTGGGGCTGTATTTTTGGTATTTTTCAGTTTATGGTGGAAATCGAAGGGCGAAGTCAAATCCATGGCAACCAAAAGCTGTTGATACCAGTTGTTATGGGTCTCCTTGTGGATTTACCCTTGGAGTGGCCCGATCTTCATGGATTTGAGGCGGAAGTGAGGGAAAACCCGATGAACACGATGAACACAACTCTAATGCAAGGTAAAGATACAAACACACGCCAAATCACGCCCAATTCGATTTGCTCCCGTTGGTTCGAACAACCAATCCAATAGAATCCTCGGCGAGAGACCTTGCGGTAGAATCACCAAAGGAGAGATCGGCAAGCGGATGGTAGAATCGAAATCAAGAAGAGAGTAGCAACCAAGTAGAATCCCAAAGGGGAGAGACCGAGCACTACTAGAATCCTTGATAGGGAGAGACCAAACACTTGAGGAGGGTCTTGACAACTTGGAGAAGGGCACCGACTCCAAGGCCTTGTACAACTCATAGATTTACTATTGAGAGGTGGTTCCCATCTAGGTTTTGGCACATGCCTCAATTCATCATCATCTCTAGGGTTTCAAGGAGAGGGTAGGGGCATATATATATAGGCCAGCCACGAGCTAGGGGTAAAATAGGCATAAGTAGGAAGTTTAGGGCGTTACATGGGCTAAGCCCAGCTTAAGGCGTGTAGGCCCACAATGGTCGGTCTGGAGACTCCGGTGTGGGGTCCGGAGACTCCGGTCTGTCTCTGGTGTTGCCTCCGGAGGGGGTCTGTTATGGGGTAACCCCATGGGTGGCCCGATCTTCATGGATCTCGTGGTCAAATTGATGGGAAAGCGAGGGGAAAGGGAGAAGGTAGCAGAAGCGGACGCACACCTCGCGAAGAACACGATGAACACACGCAAAACACACACGATACAAGGTCGATTGCTCTCACCGGTGGCCACTGGTCCGATAGAATCCTCGCAAGGAAAGATTGGTTAACGTGCTCCCTTCAATCCCAAGCGGAGAGGGAAGAACACCTTGGAGAGGGTCTTGACGTCTTGGCAAAGGGACACCAATGCCAAGGCCTTGTACAACGAGGGAGGTGCGATGCAAACTCCAACGAGGTGGTGATGATAGTCGATCCCCTTTGGTAGAAGGGCATGAGGCAAAACTAGAGCTTCCACAAAGGGGGTTTTCTTTAGTCTATCATCTATGCCTAAGGGATACAATGAGGGGTGGGGGCTCTATTTATAGGCCAGCCACTAGTTCAGGGGTAGTTTGGGCATAAAACTAGGGTTTGGTGCGGAATAGAGGGGTACATGGGCCAAGGGCCCAGATGTTGGCACGCAGGCCCATCGCGTAGGCCGGACACTCCGGTGTTTCAGGGCCGGATAATCCGGTCAGGTCGGACACTCCGGGTCAAGTGGGCCGGACACTCCGGGGTGGCCGGACACTCCGGGTAGTGTCCGGGTAGAGTCCGATGTAGCACACAGAATGTCCACGCCAGGATGGGGCTGGGGTAGGCCGGACACTCCGGCTGTATTTGGCCGGACACTCCGGCTGGATTGGGGCGGACTCTTTGGGGCGATGACGGCAGAGACTCTAGTTTTGGAGCTTGCTGCTCCTTGTCCATCTTCTTGGTTGACTTGGGGACGATCTTGGGGACTTGGCGTTGTAGATGTAGCAGCGTTCATAGGACGGGCCACATCAGCTCCCCCCTTCAAAAAGAGTCGTCCTCGACTCTTCATGCTCATCCTAAGAAGATGATGTCGAGAGACCTTCTTGATCCTGGGGTTCACCATATAGTCGTCCTTGAGAAGCTTGATGTGGCAACTCTTCAATGTTCCTTCACCTTCCATGAAGCCTACAAAGCTCACAACTAAAGCGAAGCAACACTCAAAGAGTAGCCAATTCATGAAGATTATAGCATGAGTCCTCAAGTAGAAGGAAGTCACCTTATAATGTAGAGATAGCTCATTGAAGGGCAGCCCTAGGTAACTCTCTTCGGTTCATCTTGTCAACTCTTTGTCCATAGAGGTTGACGCGTATGCAATTATACCTTAATGAAAAAAAAGACCAAGCAACATATGTTTGTGTGTGATAGAGGAGCATGTCATTTGTGGCATGTCCATTCTTGTTCACAACACTATTAGCACAACTCAAGTATAGCAAACAGAATGCATATGCAAGGTCAAAGTGCATGGGAATTGTTTGAACATCATCCAAATGTGGGAACTCAAAAACTCCATATAACATCTTAGTGTGGCACTCAAAGCAACTGACTAAAATATTGATCAACATCTTTGATGCAAAGCTAGGAGAATTCGGCAAAAACACATAAGGAAGAATATCCAAAGCAACATCATTATGTGTGCAAACCAACCATTAGAAAGAACAATTGTTCAATATGTTGGACGCCATACACATATCATCAAAACCCAAAATCATGGGAGTATGAGTATCGCAAGTGGAAGCAAAAACAACATGTTTGCAAACAAACCATATGAAAGAGCAATTGGTCCTTATGTTTGTTGCAAAAACAATACGAGAGACTTGGAAGCTCTCATGACAATACATGCTCATAATGGCATTATGGTTGCACACAGAACATCGAAAAGATAAATTGTTCAACATTTTTGTGGCAACACACAAAGCATCTATATCCAAAAGCAATGAAACATGATTGTCACAAGGTGAAAGAATACCATTAACATGCTTGCAAGCTAACCATAGGAAAGAGAAATTTGTCAACATGAAAGATGCAAAGCATGCAAAATGTATCAGAGCTGGGTTCGATCTTGAACTCACTTGGGGGATGCTCTCTAGAGCTCTTTTTGTCAACTCGTACTCAACCGAGGTTGACATTCTTGTGCGGGTACCTACACACATCATAGATAAAAGGAATAATGTGTGTGCATGGTAGAGAAATACATCATCCATCATGACATATCTCTTCTTGTGCACATCACCATTAGTGTCAATCAAGGATGAAAAATATGCATGGTGAGTATGCAAGTGGGGAACATGCTTATCATGCCAATTATCAAAATCTCCAAAATTTGAGAAAGCTATGGGGGCCATCTCAATATAAACCATATGAGAATTATTGTGGCAAGCAAAACAAGTGAAAGAGCAATTATTCAACTTATTGCAAGCAACGGGAGAGATTGTAAAACATTCATGACAAAGCATGGTTCGAGGGGTACCATTGGTAACATCATTGCAAGCAAAACATTGGAAAGAGCAATAGTTTAACAAAGTGCAAGCAATGATATCATCAACGTAACGTTTAGAGAATGGCATGTCTATGGAAACATCATCACAATCAAATAATTTCACATGCTCAACATTATGGAAAGGCAAAGTATCACATGGAAATATCAATGAAGCATATGTGATATCACAAACATCATCCATAGCATGCCAATCATCACAATTCATCATGTCCACTAGTGGGATCATGGCATCATCAACACCCTTATTTTTACCTTGTTCATACCTCTCATATGAAGTGGGTTTTGTGGTAGAATTGGCCTCCATGTGGGCGACTTCTTCATCATGTATGGGGATGGCATCATCTTCATCCACCATGTTCATCTTCTCGGTCGGAGGCATCATCATCTCCAAGTTTGGCGCTTCTTGATCCATGGAACCTAGCACATCAAGAGAAAACACACTAGAGGTAGAGGGTAAGTTGTGAGAAATCAAAGTGGTCTCACATGACCTATCAACTACCACTCTCAACTCACTAGGTGTATCACTCATGCCCTCCAAATGGAAGCACTCAATCTCACGTATGGTGGAGTCACTCATCTCAGTCTTATTATCACTCAAGTGGGCTAAGTGGCTCTCATACTCACATGGGATTGGTACCAAATCATCACTCAAGCATATGGGGATAGGCTCGGTTCTCTCAACTCCATGCTCCTCCTTTGGTGAAGGGAAAATCCCATGCTCACCAATCTTGACCTTGTCGTCGCCATCTTGTGGTAGTGGTGGAAGTAGGCTCATGTTATTGTCAAGAGCGGTGCTCGGATCGACTTCATCACATATGTGGCCTTGGCTTCCTCCATCTTGAAGTGTACACTCTTGGCGTGAAGCTTGATGGCATGGAGGAGAGCTAGCTCTTGGTGCCCTTTTGGTGGTGGCACGAGTAGTTGAAGGCACCTTATGATGGTGTCGACGGAGGTCATTGGTGTGCCTTTTCAAAGGTTGATGTAGATGGTGCACTTGGTCATCCACATGACACTCGCGACGATGCTCCTTGTCCTTGGCACTCTTCTTGGTGAGGCATTGTAATGAGCGCAAAGCATCATTAGTGTTGGCCATCATGCTCATGGTTTTGGTGAAGTTGTTGTCCATGTCGCTCTTGAAGTTGTTGAGGGAGCTTTCGAACTTGTCCAGGTGATGGTGGACCTTGGCGCTCTCGAGGTGGAGGCTCCCTCTTGGTCGATGTGACTTGAGGAGCTTGTCGTTGTCATTCTTGAAGTCGTCCATGCTTGGGGGAGTTATTGTTGTTGTAGAACTCCATATCACCCAAGCATGTGGAACCATTGTCGGTGTAGTGATCCATCATGTCATCCATGCTTGTGGAGGCATATGCATGGTGGCTCATCATGGATTCTTCATAGAAATCATCCTTGGTTCCGGAGTTCCTAGACATGATTCACAAGACCAAGTGGTGTATATGGAAGTGGTAGGGGTTAGGGATGCAACGTCAAACCTTACTTTACCTTGGAAGATAGTATCGTGCAAGTGGCAACACTTGAGAGCAATCAAAACCAAGCAAAGTGAAGTTCACGTGGAACACCAAACACAACTAACCACTAAAAAAAACACACACACAAAGCTTATGGTGGATAGGTATGGAAGGTTGTGTGTCTAAGAACAATCCGAAATCAAGATATTGTAATGGCAAGTAAAGAACTACGATGATCACAAAGCAAACAAGTCAATCCACAAGATAGGAATTATGTACAAGGAAGCACACACGGTGGGATAAATGAGACTTGTGCGACGGAGAAAGTGAGATAAGAACCAAATGATTACCTAGCGAAGACTATAAGCTCGTGTCACAGAAGTGCAAGGAGAGACGCTAGTTCGATTGCAATAAAATTGGTGGGCTACAAGATATGCACAATAAGTACCACCTATTTGATGTTCATCGAGCTTGTTCTTCCTATTATATGAGGCACTTGTTTGTTTCTTTCTTTTTTTCTTGTTTTTTTCTTTTTCTATTTTTTTCTCTTTTTCTTTTCTTTTTCACTTTCCCCTTCCTTGTGCCAACAACTATACAAGATAACTATATGAGATAGCGCGCTCACAACTTTTGCTCGAAATTCTACAAGGTATCAAATGTGCATAGCCCAAGCAATCATAGGAGGAACTAGTCTCAATAGGTGTTTGTTGAACGCAAAGATAGTGTAGCTCACAAAGGAAAGCAAGTGGGGAGAAGTCACGGAATTTTATACCTTTCGTCGCCGATCTTCACCCTTTATTGGTGGATTCCACCTTGCTCACGGAATTTGGATGGAGTAGATATCATGAACCACGGAGATGATGATGTAGAGCTCTTTCATCTCTTCAAAACGAGCTAAAGAACACCAAAATCCAAGTTTGTATGCAAAAGTTATGCTCAAAACCGTGAAACAGATTTTTCTGTCAGCAGGGGGCAGACAGTCCGGTGCGCGTAGGCCGGACAATCCGGCCAGGCCGGATATTCCGGTAAGTTTAGGCCGGAAACTCCGGTGGGGCGGATATTCCGGTCCGTTTTGGCCGGACAGTCCGGTCTGGTCGAACCAGAACTTCCAGAACACGAACGGGATGAGTTTTGGCGGAAAAACTCGAATCAAAACCTCAAATTAATGGGGGAAATCAAGGAATTAGGCTATGGAAACGCAGGGGAAGGTAGATCAACAAGTTTAGCAAGTAATCCACGGATCAAAACCTACCAAAACACACTCAAATCACAGATCGGTCCAAAACACAAATTGGGACTATTTTTGGTGGAATTTTCGAATTTATGGGGAAAAGACCAAATCGATGAGAAATCCGTGGCAACCAAAAGCTGCTGATACCAGATGTTATGGGTTGACACAAGATCCACTCAAATTTGTCGCTATTTTTGTGGTTTTTCAAGAAAAAAATTGGTGGGGAAGAACGCGAGTGAAATCCGTGGCAACTTGGGCTCTGATGCTAGTTGTTATGGGGTAACCCCGTGGGTGGCCCGATCTTCTCGGAGCTCGTGGTCAAATCGATGGGAAAGCGAGGGGAAAGGGAGAAGGTAGCGGAAGCGGATGCACACCTCGCGAAGAACACGATGAACACATGCAAAACACACACGATACAAGGCCGATTGCTCTCATCGGTGGCCACCGGTCCGATAGAATCCTCGGAAGGAAAGATCGGTCAACGTGCTCCCGTCAATCCCAAGCGGAGAGGGAAGAACACCTTGGAGAGGATCTTAACGTCTTGGCAAAGGGACACCGATGCCAAGGCCTTGTACAACGAGGGAGGCGCGATGCAAACTGCAACGAGGTGGTGACGATAGTCGATCCCCTTTGGTAGAAGGGGATGAGGCAAAACTAGAGATTCCACAAAGGGGGTTTTCTTTAGTCTATCATCTATGCCTAAGGGATACAATGAGGGGTGGGGGCTCTATTTATAGGCCAGCCACTAGTTCAGGGGTAGTTTGGGCATAAAACTAGGGTTTGGTGCGGAATAGAGGGGTATATGGGCCAAGGGCCCAGATGTTGGCACGCAGGCCCATCGCGTAGGCCGGACACTCAGGTGTTTCAGGGCCGGATAGTCCGGTCAGGCCGGACACTCCGGGTCAAGTGGGCAGGACAGTCTGGGGTGGCCGGACACTCCGAGTAGTGTCCAGGTAGAGTCCGATGTAGCACACAGAATGTCCACGCCAGGATGGGGCTGAGGTAGGCCGGACACTCCGGCTGGATCTGGCCAGACACTCCGGCTACGCCGGACACTCCGGCTGGATTGGGGCAGACTCTCCGGGGCGATGACGGCAAAGACTTCGGTTTTGGAGCTTGCTGCTCCTTGTCCATCTTCTTGGTTGACTTGGGGATGATCTTGGGGAATTGGCGTGGTAGATGTAGCAGCGTCCGTAGGAGGGGCCGCACCAGGGTCTCAGACTGTTCCAGGCGCAGGTTCGAGGCTCGGTCCGGAGACGGGCCGGAGACTCCGGTGTGGTAGACCGGAGACTCCGGTCTGCTGGTCCGGAGACTCCGGTCCTTCTTCAGCAGCTTCTTACGTATTCTCTTCCAGGCCTCTTGCTTGGATGTCATGGCTCAAGAGCCATCCTTGCTGCATCTCCTTGGCATCATGTCCATGGACCTAGTCACATCATGGGCATTTGTCTCAAGTAGGATTCCATTCGCACAATAACCAACGAAAGGCAAAGCATGGAAGGAGTTCACCTTTGGAGTGATGATTAGCGTGGCATGATGTGGACCAAAGGTGGTTTCCATATGTTGGGCTACATCACTCTAGCTGTGGTTTGTTTAGAGGAACAGACATGCAATGACACTGGGTGTGGTTCATGAGAAGAACAGACATGCAATAACACTGGTGGAGCTGATGCAGCCCTACGGATGCTTCTACATCTACACCAACAAGTCCCCCAAGTGGACCCATGACTCGTGCCCGAGCCAAACTCCTCCAAGCTAAGGTGAACTCGCTCCTCTCCTCGTGCCAATTTGATACCTCCTTGGATGGTGTGCTACTTCATGCAACTACCCTATGCATCATCAGGTACGAAGCTTCGACACATCACCAAGCACCCAAGAATGGAGAACAAGGAGCAGAACATGAAGCAGAAGCCGCTGGAGCTGCTCAGACTAGAATCTCCGGTCTGCGCACACCAGAGTCTCCAGCCTACCAAAGTCTCTGGTCTGAAGACACCGGAGACTCCGGCCCTCTCTCCGGTCTGACCCCCTGCACCGGGCCCTGGGACAATCTGAAGACCCCTCCGGAGGCTGGTCCGGAGACTACACTGGATTCTCCGGTCTAGACCGGGGTCTCTGGTCCACCACACCGGAGTCTCCGGTACGACCGTCGCCAGGCATGAAAAGGCCTTTGGGCCTTCGGCCCATGTACCCGTTAGTCCGTACAGAACTTGTCTTTTATTCCTAAAGTACCCATGTTTAAGTGGTTGGCCTATATATAGACCCCCACCTCCATTGTAAACCCTAGGCATGATATTGGAATTAGTGGAAACCCCTTCGTGGATCTATCTAATTCTTGCCTCATGCTTCTTGACTAAGGAGCACCAATATCCCCAAACCTCGTTGGAGTTTGCATCGTGCCTCCGTGTTGAACAAGGCCTAGGCATCGGTGTTCCTTTGCCTAGACGTCAAGATCTCACCGAGTCTCCCATCTCGCCGTGTCGGTTCGAGAGAGAGTCCTCCGCCCGACGCCGATCCTAGGGATTGCGCCAGACCGGTCACCGCTGGCATGAGCTATTGGTGTTTATCGTGGTTTTGCGTGTGTGTGTTCATCGCGCTCTTCGTGCGTGCATTCGTCGTGTTCATCCTTCTCTTCTTCCCCCCACTCCACTCTCGATTTGAAAGGGAATCATGAAAGATCGGGCCACCCTAGAGGTTTGCCCTCAACAGGATCCATATGTGGTTTGTAGAAAGCACAGACATGCAATGACTCTGGGTGTGGTTCATGAAAAGAACAGACATGCAATGACACTAGGTGGATCCATGTGTGGTTTGTTTAGAAGAACACACATGCAATGGCACTGGTGGATCCTTATGTGGTTTGTGACAAGAACACACATGCATGACACTGCATGTGGTTCATGAGAAGAACAGACATCCAATGACACTGGTGGATCCATGTGTGGTTTGTGAAAAGAACAGACATGCAATCACACTAGGTGGATCCATGTGTGGTTTGTTTAGAAGAACAGACATGCAATGACACTGGTGTGGTTTGTTTAGAGAAATAGACATGCAATGACACTGTTGGATCCATGTGTGGTTTGAGAAAAGAATAGACATGCAATGACAGTAGGTGGATCCATGTGTGGTTTGTTTAGAGGAACAGACATGCAATGACACTGGGTGTGGTTCATGAAAAGAACAGACATGCAATGACACTTGTGGATCCATGTGTGGTTTGTGAAAAGAACAGACATGCAATGACACCAGGTGGATCCATGTGAGGTTTGTGAGAAGAACACACATGCGATGACATTGGGTGTGATTCATGAGAAGAACACACATGCAATGACACTGGTGGATCCCTGTGTGGTTTGTTTAGAAGAACAGACATGCAATGACTCTAGTTGTGGTTCATGAAAAGAATAGACCTGCAATGACACTAGGTGGATCCATGTGTGGTTCATGAGAAGAACACACATCCAACGACACTGGTGGAATCTTATGTGGTTTGTGAAAAGAACACACATGCAATGACACTGGGTGTGGTTCATGAGAAGAACAGACATACAATGACACTGGTGGATCCATGTGTGGTTTGTGAAAAAACATACATGTAATCACACTAGGTGGATCCATGTGTGGTTTGTTTAGAGGAACAAACATCATGACTCTAGCTATGGTTCATGAAAAGAACATACATGCAATGACACTGGTGGATGCTTATGTGGTTTGTTTAGAAGAACACACATGCAATGACTCTAGTTGTGGTTCGTGAAAAGAACACACATGCAATGACATTGTTGGATCCATGTGTGGTTCATGAGAAGAACACACATGCAATGACACTGGTGGGTCCATATGTGTTTTGTGGAAAGTACATACATGAAATGACTCTAGGTGTGCTTCATGAAAAGAAAAGACATGCAATGACACTTGGTGGATCCATGTGTGGTTTGTTTAGAAGAACACACATGCAATGACACTGGTGGATCCTTATGTGGTTTCTAAGAAGAACACACATGCAATGACACTGGGTGTGGCTCATGAGAAGAATAGACATGCAATGACACTAGTGGATCCATGTGTGGTTTGTGAAAAGAATTGACATGCAATCACACTAGGTGGATCCATGTGTGGTTTGTTTAGAAGAACTCACACGCAATGACTCTAGGTGTGGTTTGGTTAAAGGAACAGACATGCAATGGCACTGGGTGTGATTCATGAGAAGAACATACATGCAATGACACTGGTGGATCCATATGTGGTTTGTGGAAAGCACAGACATGCAATGACTCTGGGTGTGGTTCATGAAAAGAACATACATGCAATGACACTGGGTGGAACCATGTGTGGTTTGTTTAGAAGAACACACATGCAACGACACTGGTGGATCCTTATGTGGTTTGTGAGAAGAACACACATGCAATGACACTGGGTGTGGTTCATGAGAAGAACAGACATGCAATGACACTGTGGATCCATGTGTGGCTGTGAAAAGAATAGACATGCAATCACACTAGGTGGATCCATGTGTGGTTTGTTTAGAGGAACAGACATGCAACGACACTGGGTGTGGTTTGTTTAGAGGAACAGACATGCAATGACACTGTTAGATCCATGTGTGGTTTGTGAAAAGAACAGACATGCAATGACACTAGCTGGATCCATGTGTGGTTTGTTTAGAGGAATAGACATGCAATGAGACTGGGTGTGGTTCATGAAAAGAACAGACATGCAATGACACTGGTGGATCCATGTGTGGTTTGCGAAAAGAACAAACATACAATGACACTGGGTAGATCCATGTGTGGTTTGTGAGAAGAACACACATGCAATGACTCTAGATGTGGTTTGTGAAAAGAACAGACATACAATGAGAGTGGTGGATCCATGTGTGGTTCATGAGAAGAACACACATCCAATGACACTGGTGGATCCTTATGTGGTTTGTGAGAAGCACAAACATACAATGACTCTAGCGGTGGTTCATGAAAAGAACAGACATGCAATGACATTGGGTGGATCCATGTGTGGTTCATGAGAAGAACACACATCCAATGACACTGGTGGATCCATGTGTGGTTTGTGGAAAGAACAGACATGCCATGACTCTGTCTGTGGTTCATGAGAAGAACATGCATGCAATGACACTGGGTGTGGTTCATGAGAAGAACACACATGCAATGACACTGGTGGATCCATGTGTGGTTTGTTTAGAAGACAGTCATGCAATGACTGTAGTTGTGGTTTATGAAAAAGCACAGACATGCAATGACTCTGGGTGTGGTTCATGAAAAGAACATACATGCAATGATAGTGGGTCGATCCATGTGTGGTTTGTTTATAAGAACACACATGCAATGACACTGGTGGATCCTTATGTGGTTTGTTAGAAGAACACACATGCAATGACACTAGGTGTGGTTCATGAGAAGAACAGACATGCAATAACACTGGGTATGGTTCATGAAAAGAACAGACATGTAATGACATTGGTGGATCCATATGTGGTTTGTGGAAAGAACAAACATGCAATGACTCTAGATGTGGTTCATGAAAAGAACAGACATGCAATGACACTAGGTGGATCCATGTGTGGTTTGTTTAGAAGAATAAACATGCAATGGCACTGGGTGGATCCATGTATGGTTTGTGAAAAGAACAAACATTGAATGGCACTAGGTGGATACATGTGTGGTTTGTGGAAAGAACAGACATGTAATGACTAGCTGTGGTTCCTGAAAAGAACACACATGCAATGACACCATTGGATCCATGTGTGGTTCGTGAAAAGAACAGACATGCAATGACACTAGGTGGATCCATGTGTGGTTTGTTTAGAGGAACAAACATGAATGACTCTGGGTGTGGTTCATGAAAAGAACATACATGCAATGCCACTGGTGGATCCATGTGTGGTTTGTAAAAAGAACAGACATGCAATCACACTAGGTGCATCCATGTGTGGTTTGTGGAAAGAACAGACATGCAATGACTCTGGATGTGGTTCATGAGAAGAACACACATGCAATGATAGTGGTGGATCTATGTCTGGTTTATGAGAAGAACACAAATGCAATGACTCTAGGTGTGGTTCATGAAAAGAACAGACATGCAATGACTGTGGTGGATCCATGTGTGGTTCATGAGAAGAACACACATGCAATGACACCGAGTGTGGTTCATGAAAAGAACAGACATGCAATGACACTGGTGGATCCTTATGTGGTTTGTGAAAAGAACACACATGCAATGACACTTGGTTTGGTTCAAGAGAAAACACACATGCAATGACACTAGGTGTGGTTCAAGAGAAGAACAGACATGCAATGACATTGGTGGATCCATGTGTGGTTTGTGAAAAGAACAGACATGCAATCACACTAGGTGGATCCATGTGTGGTTTGTTTAGAGGAACAGACATGCAATGACACTGGGTGTGGTTTGTTTAGAGGAATAGACATGCAATGACACTATTGGATCCATGTGTGGTTTGTGAAAAGAATAGACATGCAATGACACTAGGTGGATCCATGTGTGGTTTGTTTAGGGGAACAAACATGCAATGAGACTGGGTGTGGTTCATGAAAAGAACAAACACGAAATGACACTGGTGGATCCATGTGTGGTTTGTGAAAAGAACAAACATGCAATGACACTGGGTGGATCCATGTGTGGTTGGTGAGAAGAACACACATGCAATGACACTGGGTGGATCCATGTGTGGTTCCTGAGAAGAACACACATCCAATGACACTGGTGGAAACTTATGTGGTTTGTGAAAAGAACACACATGCAATGACACTGGGTGTGGTTCATGAGAAGAACAGACATACAATGACACTGGTGGATTCATGTGTGGTTTGTGAAAAGAACAGACATGTAATCACACTAGGTGGACCCATGTGTGGTTTGTTTAGAGGAACAAACATGCAATGACACTGGCTGTAGATCATGAGAAGAACACACATGCAATGACACTGGTGGATCCATGTGTGGTTTGTGAGAAGAACACACATGCAATGAGTCTAGCTGTGGTTTATGAAAAGAACACACATGCAATGATAGTGGTGAATCCATGTGTGATTCATGAGAAGAACACACATGCAATGACACCGGTTGTGGTTCATGAAAAGAACAGACATGCAATGACACTGGTGGATCCTTATGTGGTTTGTGAGAAGAACTTGCATGCAATGACTCTAGCTATGGTTCATGAAAAGAACATCCATGCAATGGCACTGGTGGATCCTTATGTGGTTTGTTTAGAAGAACACACATGCAATGAGTCTAGCTATGGTTCGTGAAAAGAACACACATGCAATGACACTGTTGGATCCATGTGTGGTTCATGAGAAGAACACACATGCAATGACACTGGTGGATCCATATGTGGTTTGTGGAAAGCACAAACATGGAATGACTCTAGGTGTGTTTCATGAAAAGAAAAGACATGCAATGACACTTGGTGGATCTATGTGTGGCTGTGAAAAGAACACACATGCAATCACACTAGGTGCATCCATGTGTGGTTTGTTTAGAGGAACAGACATGCAATGACACTGGGTGTGGTTTGTTTAGAGGAACAGACATGCAATGACACTGTTAGATCCATGTGTGGTTTGTGAAAAGAACAGACATGCAATGACACTAGCTGGATCAATGTGTGGTTTGTTTAGAGGAATAGACATGCAATGAGACTGGGTGTGGTTCATGAAAAGAACAGACATGCAATGACACTGGTGGATCCATGTGTGGTTTGTGAAAAGAACAAACATACAATGACACTGGGTGGATCCATGTGTGGTTTGTGAGAAGAACACACATGCAATGACTCTAGATGTGGTTTGTGAAAAGAACAGACATACAATGAGAGTGGTGGATCCATGTGTGGTTCATGAGAAGAACACACATCCAATGACACTGGTGGATCCTTATGTGGGTTCTGAGAAGCACAAACATACAATGACTCTAGCGGTGGTTCATGAAAAGAACAGACATGCAATGACATTGGGTGGATCCATGTGTGGTTCATGAGAAGAGCACACATCCAATGACACTGGTGGATCCATGTGTGATTTGTGGAAAGAACAGACATGCAATGACTCTGTCTGTGGTTCATGAGAAGAACATGCAAGGAATGACACTGGGTGTGGTTCATGAGAAGAACACACATGCAATGACACTGGTGGATCCATGTGCGGTTTGTTTAGAAGACAGTCATGCAATGACTGTAGTTGTGGTTCATGAAAAGCACAGACATGCAATGACTCTGGGTGTGGTTCATGAAAAGAACATACATGCAATGATAGTGGGTCGATCCATGTGTGGTTTGTTTAGAAGAATAAACATGCAATGGCACTGGGTGGATCCATGTATGGTTTGTGAAAAGAACAGACATTAAATGACATTAGGTGGATACATGTGTGGTTTGTGGAAAGAACAGACATGCAATGACTAGCTGTGGTTCCTAAAAAGAACACACATACAATGACACCGTTGGATCCATGTGTGGTTCGTGAAAAGAACAGACATGCAATGACACTAGGTGGATCCGTGTGTGGTTTGTTTAGAGGAACAAACATGAATGACTCTGGGTGTGGTTCATGAAAAGAACAGACATGCAATGCCACTGGTGGATCCATGTGTGGTTTGTGAAAAGAACAGACATGCAATCACACTAGGTGGATCCATGTGTGGTTTGTGGAAAGAACAGACATGCAATGACTCTGGATGTGGTTCATGAGAAGAACACACATGCAATGACACTGGTGGATCCATGTCTGGTTTGTGAGAAGAACACAAATGCAATGACTCTAGGTGTGGTTCATGAAAAGAACAGACATGCAATGACTGTGGTGGATCCATGTGTGGTTCATGAGAAGAACACACATGCAATGACACCGAGTGTGGTTCATGAAAAGAACAGACATGCAATGACACTGGTGGATCCTTATGTGGTTTGTGAAAAGAACACACATGCAATGACACTTGGTTTGGTTCAAGAGAAAACACACATGCAATGACACTAGGTGTGGTTCAAGAGAAGAACAGACATGCAATGACATTGGTGCATCCATGTGTGGTTTGTGAAAAGAACAGACATGCAATCACGCTAGGTGGATCCATGTGTGGTTTGTTTAGAGGAACAGACATGCAATGACACTGGGTGTGGTTTGTTTAGAGGAATAGACATGCAATGACACTGTTGGATCCATGTGTGGTTTGTGAAAAGAAGAGACATGCAATGACACTAGGTGGATCCATGTGTGGTTTGTTTAGGGGAACAAATATGCAATGACACTGAGTGTGGTTCATGAAAAGAACAGACACGCAATGACACTGGTGGATCCATGTGTGGTTTGTGAAAAGAACAAACCTGCAATGACACTGGGTGGATCCATGTGTGGTTTGTGAGAAGAACACACATGCAATGACACTGGGTGTGGTTCATGAGAAGAACACACATGCAATGACACTGGTGGATCCATGTGTAGTTTGTTTAGAATAACATACATTCAATGACTCTAGCTGTGGTTCATGAAAAGAATAGACATGCAATGACACTGCGTGGATCCATGTGTGGTTCATGAGAAGAACACACATCCAATGACACTGGTGGAAACTTATGTGGTTTGTGAAAAGAACACACATGCAATGACACTGGGTGTGGTTCATGAGAAGAACAGACATACAATGACACTGGTGGATTCATGTGTGGTTTGTGAAAAGAACAGACATGTAATCACACTAGGTGGACCCATGTGTGGTTTGTTTAGAGGAACAAACATGCAATGACACTGGCTATAGATAATGAGAAGAACACACATGCAATGACACTGGTGGATCCATGTGTGGTTTGTGAGAAGAAGACACATGCAATGAGTCTAGCTGTGGTTCATGAAAAGAACACACATGCAATGATAGTGGTGAATCCATGTGTGATTCATGAGAAGAACACACATGCAATGACACCGGGTGTGGTTCATGAAAAGAACAGACATGCAATGACACTGGTGGATCCTTATGTGGTTTGTGAGAAGAACTGGCATGCAATGACTCTAGCTATGGTTCATGAAAAGAACATACATGCAATGGCACTGGTGGATCCTTATGTGGTTTGTTTAGAAGAACACACATGCAATGACTCTAGCTGTGGTTCGTGAAAAGAGCACACATGCAATGACACTGTTGGATCCATGTGTGGTTCATGAGAAGAACACACATGCAATGACACTGGTGGATCCATATGTGGTTT
>OU342744.1:362674760-362724147 GCA_910589775.1 Avena eriantha
CACGCAATGACATGGGTGGATCCTTATGTGGTTTTTTTAGAAGTACACACATGCAATGATTCTAGCTGTGGTTCAAAAAAAGAACACACATGCAATGACACTGGGTGTGGTTCATGAGAAGACCAAACATGCAATGACACTGGTGGATCCATGTGTGGTTTGTGAAAAGAACAGACATGCAGTCACACTAGGTGGATCCATGTGTGGTTTGTGGAAAGAACAAACTTGCAATGACTCTGGCTGTGGTTCATGAGAACACACATGCAATGACACTGGGTGTGGTTCATGAGAATAACACACATGCAATGACACTGGTGGATCCTTGTGTGGTTTGTGAGAAGAACACACATGCAATGACTCTAGTTGTGGTTCATTAAAAGAACACGCATGCAATGACACTGGTGGATCCATGTGTGGTTCATGAGAAGAACACCCATGCAATGACAGTGGGTGTGGTTCATGAGAAGAACACGCATACAATGACACTGGTGGATCCATGTGTGGTTTGTGAAAAGAACAGGCATGGAATCACACTAGGTGGATCCATGTGTGGTTTGTGGAAAGTACAGACATGCAATGACACTAGTTGTGGTCCATGAAAAGAACACACATGCAATGACACTGGTGGATCCATGTGTGGTTCATGAGAAGCACACACATCCAATGACACTGGTGGATCCTGATGTGGTTTGTTTAGAAGAACACACATGCAATGACTCTAGCTGTGGTTCAAGAAAAGAGCACACATGCAATGACACTGGTGGATCCATGTGTGGTTTGTGAAAAGAACATACATGCAATCACACTAGGTGGATCCATGTGTTGTTTGTGAAAAGAACAGACATGCAATGACTTTGGTTGTGGTTCATGAGAACACGCATACAATGACACTGGGTGTGGTCTATGAGAAGAGTACACATACAATGACTCTTGTGGATCCATGTGTGGTTTGTGAAACGAACATACATGCAATTACACTAGGTGGATCCATGTGTGGTTCGTTTAGAGGAACAGACATGCAATGACACTAGGTGTGGTTTGTGAGAAGAACAGACATACAATCACACTAGGTGGATCCATGTGTGGTTTGTTTAGAGGAACAGACATGCAATGACACTGGGTGTGGTTCATGAAAAGAATACACATCCAATGATACTGGTGGATCCATATGTGGTTTGTGGAAAGCACAGACATGCAATCACACTGGGTGTGGTTCATGAAAAGAACACACATCCAATGACACTGGTGGATCCATGTGTGGTTTGTGGAAGGACCAGACATGTAATGACATTGGTTGTGGTTCATGAAAAGTACACAGATGCAATGACACTAGTGTATCCTTATGTGGTTTGTGAGAAGAACACACATGCTATGACTCTAGCTATGGTTCATGAAAAGAACAGACATGCAATGACATGAGTGGATCCATATGTGGTTTGTGGAAAGAACAGACATGCAATGCCATTGGTTGATCTATGTATTTCATTGTACAAGACACTCACTTTCCATTTTTATACTACTTAGTTTTGCCCTTGGTTTTTGATACTACTCAGTTTTGCCCCCCTCTCTCTATCTTTTGTAGAAGCCCAAACATGTGCTCACTCTGTCTGCTACTCTCTATTTGTTTGTCACAGTTGTCACACGGATCGTGCGCACCAACCGTTGATCTGTCTGATCCAATGATGATCATTGCACACATCGTGCCCTTCACAGTACAGCGTGAGACAGCACGGACGTGTCCCTCAACGAGACTTCTACAAGAAGGAACACGATGCCTTCCATGGAAAAAGTCGTCGAGCGTTCATGTCATGTTTAATCAAGTCTGAAAAGCCTACTATTGCTACTACTACGCCACAACACATGCGTCATCGAGTGCACGGTCATCGATGGACAGCTGCAATTTATTGCCACTTGATTTTAATAAGACACATCCCATTTTTTACGCAGCGGCTCTCAATCTCACTTCCAACTGGGGCCCACCGTAAGAAGCTTGCACGCTCTAGCCGGAGGCTGAACAGCTGAGCTCGATGAGACCAAACATCTCCGGCTTCATCGAGTCACTCGTAGCCATCGACACATCCCTTTACCCGATCTATTAGTACCCCCACAAATCTCGCCGTACAACCACCTACCTTCCCCTCTACATTTCCACTTTTAACTATCGCCAATTTTAGGGCCGTGTCAAACTTCGTACATAGAAATTGGGTGTGCGCCCTTTGCATGCGGCACAATACAGAACTGCCATGCATGGCCCGAGAAAAAAACGTGACGTATCGTGCGCGTGTCGCGGTGCATGGTGCAGTAAACAGCATGGCGCGTTGCGCGGTGGTGCAATTAAACGTGCCTTGCTTCTATCCACCTTAACTATAGAGCCCCTCTCAGCACACCTACTCCCACTCTCGCTCAATCTCCCCACGCAACCCTCTCCACCGTCCCATCAGCATCCGCAAACTCCCGAGAATACCCCGTCCGCGCCGCCGATGGCCGAGGAGGATAAGGTGGCCATCGTCGCCTCTGAGGCCGCCGGTGAGGAGCCCCCCATCTCCTCGCCGGTCCCCCTCGACGCGTTGAAAGCGGCCGACGTCCCTGTCCAGGCCCCGTCGAGGCCCCCGCCGGTCACAAGCAGATCAAGCACTTCTTGGGCACCTACGATCCAGATAAGTGCATCACTCCGCTGAACCCCTACGACACCGGCATCAACGACCCATGGTCGGAGGTAACTAGGGTTTGCTCCTCTCCCCTAGTTCTTCTACCGTTCCCATCGTTGGATGCTAGATCTTGGTTTATTAGGATTCGTTTGTTCGCATTTCGATTGCTTGATCTTCTTACATCATCTACTCCCCCATTTTCCTTTTCTTCCAATAGGTTTCTGGCAGCGACATCTGCAGCGATGACGAGTCCATTCACACCAAGGCTCGTCAGGTGCTGAGGAGGCTGCGGGCCGGCCAATACGACGCCTTCCTCAGGCGCGACGACTATAGCTGCCCCTTCTGCAAGGGGATCACCTACTGCTTGACGAGTCATGCGGGCGGCACCAACTTGAACACCTTACTGAAGCATGCAGAGGCTACGGGCTCTGGCATCCACAAAGGCGGCAAGCGCGAGACCATGAATATCAACGCCTACATCGCTAAACATCGGGCTCTCGGCATTCACCTCCAAATCCTCCAGCGGGTGGCCATCAAAGAGGGTCGCATGCCACCAATCAGGCCCAAGGCCCCCAAGATCAAGGGACTGGGCAGCAAGAAGTGGAGGAAGCGCCGGAGGGAGGAGGCGGAGGCGCGGGCGGTTGCAGGATGTGCCTGCAGCTGCAGCGGCTGCTGCTGCTAAGCAGCTTCTTTCTAGCTATATCCTATTTCTGGCTGAATGCATCGAACCTCGTTAAGCAACCTACTTTTTATCGCTACATCCTATTTAGCTGCGCATAGCTATATCTACATTTGTTTTGTTTTCTGAATGAATGTATTCTTCCTGGTGTGATTTGCTGCTCTAGATTTGCTACCTGATCGGAGGAAAAAAGAGGTCCAAAAGGGAATGAATTATCGAAGTGAGAACCTTCTCTAGATTTACTACCAATTTGGGAAAATGAAACATATTTGTTTAGCGAGAGAGGAAAAGGGCACTCTTTCAAACTGCCAGTTAACAAGCTACCATCTTGACAAGCTACAAGACACATACATAAACATAACACAACGAGGGTTAAATTTATTTTACTAGTATCACTTGAGGCGCTGATCTTGACAAGCTAACTGAGTTCCACAAAACAGAAACATAACACTGACAAGTAAAATTTAATTCACTTCTCATCAGATCACTTGAGTTGCTTGCCATCGTTTCTAGGCGACAAACTGCGACCATTCCAGGTACTCCACAGCTCACAAAATGCTTCGTCCCACCTGGGATCTGACTTGGCTTCCCTATCTTTAGTGTCCTGTGGCACAATTAGCCGTGCATCACAGGCCTGATTGTTGCCGCTAGAAGATGTTGCCTCTCTATTTGCTGCTTCAGCTGCAGCCTCTCTGTCAGCTGCTTCTGCTTCAGCTGCAAGCTCTCTTTCAGCTGCTTCTGCAGCCTCTCTGTCAGCTGCTTCAGATGCAGCCATTTTCTTTGCATATGCAGCTTCAAACTCATCTATTCTGCATTTTCTACAAAGGGCTCCCCTAAGCTCGTCTTCCCTCTTGCAAATAGGGCAAAACACGAGGTAACATAGAAAAAAATGGATCTTCTTGTACAGCTGGTAGGTCATGTAAGCATCTATGGCTGGATACTTCAGGTTTATATTAGACAATGGCCACTCCTCCCAGAAATCGTGCCTATCCGTAGGGAAATCTTCCTTCATTTTGTCGTACGACTCATCGAGGATTCCAGTTGCGAGTGATGCCATTCCATCCTTCCTCGAGCCCCCTAGGATCTTGACAAGACTCTGAATATCGATCTAGTTGTGTGTAGGAATTATAATTCCCTCTTGATAAAATTTCGAAAAATTAGTTGTTTTGTCGACAATGCAGAAATCAAGAACTGGCGCAGCGCCGGACAATTCCTGTCAGTTCTGAAAGTATGTAGTTTGTTATCACCAAAATTTGTAACTACAAATATTTTGTCAATGCAAGATCATCATATGAATAAAATTTTGAAAAGTTTAGTAAATGCAAGATCAAGACTCTGAACATTGTCTTGTCATAATTTATTCGGTTTTGCTATTTCTCAGTCGACGGAACGAGTTGCACATTTCTTTTATCTACGGTTGCACTTTTCTTAGGTGATTGAGACTAAAGAAAATCTTAGTCGATTGAGACATAGGAAAACCCTAATTTATTTGGTCCTAAATAAAATCCAGTAGTTGCAAGATGAGCAAGTGGATAAAGAACAAGAGGAGAAAACCCTAAAAGCGGTTAGCTACAGAGAGCAGATCTACAAACCGGGAGAGGTGGTAGACGAGGACGTGTTTCCGCATGGCCAGTTGAACGACGACGACTTCACTCCCTGTAGGGAGAGGAGGGGAGGATGAACACACACACGAAGAACGCGATGAACACACACACAGAAAACCACGATACACGCCAATAGCTCACACCGGCGGAAACCGGTCCGGCGGAATCCCTAGGATCGGCGTCGTGCGGAGGACTCTCTCTCGAACCGGCACGACGAGATGGGAGACTTGGTGAGATCTTGACGTCTAGGAAAAGGCACTCCGATGCCTAGGCATTGTACAACGTGGAGGCATGACGCAAACTCCAACGAGGTTTGGGGATATTGGTGCTCCTTTGTCAAGGAGCATGAGGCAAGAACTAGATAGATCCACAAAGGGGTGTCCACTAATTCCAATATCATGCCTAGGGTATACAATGGAGGTGGGGGACTATATATAGGCCAACCACTTAAACAGGGGTACTTTAGGAATAAAACACAAGTTCTGGACGGACTAAGGGGTACATGGGCCGCATGCCCAAAGGCCTTTTCATGCCTGGCGTCGGTCAGACCGGAGACGTCTGTGTGGTGTACCGGAGACTCTGGTGTAGGCCGGAGATTCGGGTCAGTCTCCGGACCAACCTCCGGAGGGGCCTTCAGATTGTCCTAGGGCCCGGTGCAGGGGCCAGACTTGAGAGTGGGCCGGAGTCTCCGGGGTCTTCAGGCCGGAGACTTTGGTGGACCGGAGACTCCGGTCTGAGCAGCTCCAGCGGCTTCTGCTTCATGCTCTGTGTTATCGAGTAACCCCGTGGGTGGCCCGATCTTCACGGATCTCGTGATCAAATCGATGGGAAAGCGAGGGGAAAGGGAGAAGGTACCAGAAGCGGACGGACACCTCGCAAAGAACACGATGAACACACGCAAAACACACATGATACAAGGTTGATTGCTCTCACCGGTGGCCACCGGTCCGATAGAATCCTCGCAAGGAAAGATCGGTCAACATGCTCCCTCGATCCCACGCGGAGAGGGAAGAACACCTTGGAGAGGGTCTTGACGTCTTGGCAAAGGGACACCGATGCCAAGGCCTTGTACAACGAGGGAGGCACGATGCAAACTCTAACGAGGTGGTGATGATAGTCGATCCCCTTTGGTAGAAGGGGATGAGGCAAAACTAGAGATTCCACAAAGGGGGTTTTCTTTAGTCTATCATCTATGCCTAGGGTTACATGAGGGGGTGGGGGCACTATATATAGGCCAGCCACTAGTTCAAGGGTACTTTAGGAATAAAAGGGGAATGTCTGGGCAGACTAAGGGGTACATGGGTCGAAGGCCCAACTGGCGGCGCGCAGGCCCATATGCTCAGGCCAGAGACTCTGGTGTGGTGGTCCGTAGACTTCGGTCTATCTCCGGTCCGTCTCTGGAGTGGCATACAAACTGTCCTCAAGCTTGATCTGGGTGTTGGTCCGGAGATGGGTCCGGAGACTCCGGGGTATGTAGGCCGGAGACTCCGGTGTGGCTGGAGACTCCGGTGCTCTAGCTGCTGCTTCTTCCGTCTTCTCTTCCAATCCTCCGTCTTGTCGGGCTTGGTGCTCCAGGCTTCCTCCCTTGCCTCCGTATTTGTCGGTATGAACCTATCATGGATATGGGACGGAGTATGAAGTAGTATACCATTCAAGAGGATAGGAAGTGGGCTCGCATAGAGGAACGGATTCACCTTTGGAGTCCATGACGACTTGGCATAAGTTGGAGACCATGATGTTGGGCTACATCACTCTGCTCCTTGTTCTCCATCCTTGGTTGCTTGGTGATGTGTCGAGGCTTCGTACCTGATGATGCATAGAGTAGTTGCATGAAGTAGCACACCATCCAAGGAGGTGTCAAATTGGCACGAGGAGAGGAGCGAGTTCACCTTAGCTTGTAGGAGTTTTGGCTCTGGCACGAGTCATGGGTCGACTTGGGGGACTTGTTGGTGTAGATGTAGGAGCATCCGTAGGACTGGCTGCATCAGCTCCCCCCCCTTGGGAAAGAGTCGTCCTCGACTCTTCATGGTTATCATCTTGAACATCTCCATGGTAGGGTGAGAGATCCTTGACATTGAATGTATTGCTTGGAGGTCGGTATGTCGATGATGTAGGCGTTGTTGTTGATTCTTTTGAGGACCTTGAAGGGACCATCTCCTCTTGGCTTGAGCTTGGAGTCACGTTCCTTGGGGAAGCGGTCTTTGCTTAGGTGTATCTACACAAGGTCACCTTCTTCAAAGATCATCTCCTTCTTGTCCTTGTTTAACCTTGAAGCTTGGCGAAGGACTTGTTGTTCGATAGTAGCTCTTGTTTCTTCATGAAGTTTCTTCATAGCTTGTGCGCGCTTCTCGACGTCCATGGTCGTGCGCTCATGGAGAGGTAGTGGTAGGATGTCGAGCGCGGTGAGGGGCTTGAAACCATAGACGATCATGAATGGACTCATCTTGGTTGTTGAGTGCTTGGCACGGTTGTAGGCGAACTCGGCGTGGGGAATGCATTCCTCCCAATCCTTCAAGTTCTTCTTGATCAACACACGTAGTAGAGTTCCAAGGCTTATGTTGACAACTTCGGTTTGGCCATCAGTTTGAGGATGCGACACGGATGAAAAGAGGATCTCGACGCCGAGCTTGGCCATGAGTGTCTTCCATAAGTAGCTCATGAATTTGACGTCGCGGTCGGAGATGATTGTTCTTGGCACACCGTGAAGACGGACGATTTCCCTGAAAAACAGATTTGCAACATGTGAAGCATCGTCGGTCTTATGGCACGGTATGAAGTGTGCCATTTTGGAAAAGTGATCCACAACAACAAATATAGAATCATGACCATGCTTAGATCTAGGCAATCCTAACACAAAATACATGCTAATGTCGGACCAAGGTGTATGAGGAATAGGCAATGGCATATAAAGACCATAAGGGTTAGCTTGCGACTTAGCTTGAACACATGTTGTGCATCGTTGAACGTAGCGCTCCACGTCACGCTTCATCTTGGGCCAAAAGTAGTGATTGGAGAGCATGTCCAATGTCTTGTCGCGGCCAAAGTGACCCATGAGGCCTCCACCATGAGATTCTTGGAGAAGCAAAAGTTGAAGCGACGACTTTGGAATGCATAGCTTGTTTTGTTTAAATAGAAAGCCCTTATGCAAATTGAAATCATCAACTCCTTTGTCGTTGGAGCACTTTGCGGAAATTGGTTCAAAGAATGGGTCGTAAGCATACAAAGATTTTATTTCCTCAAGACCCAACACGTTGATTTCAAGTCTCGTAAGAAGGCTCCATAAATTCAACCCACTTAGCGTGTCTCTTACTCAAGTTGGCTTGACCTTTGAGATATTTCAACGACTCATGGTCGGAATGTATGATAAATTCTTTGGGCCATAGGTAGTGTTGCCAAACTTGAAGGACACGAATTAAGGCAAAAAGCTATTTGTCATAAATCGGATAGTTAAGGCGAGCACCATCAAGTTTCTCGCTATGGTAGGCTATAGGACGCCCATTTTGCATAAGGACTCCTCCAATGCTAATACCACTAGCATCACTCTATCTCAAAACTTTTTGTGAAATCCGGTAACGCAAGGAGAGGTGCTTCGGTGAGCCTCTTTTTAAGTTCATCAAAAGCTTTTTGTTGTGCTTTGCCCCACACGAAGGTGACATTCCTTTTTGTTAGCTTGTTGAGAGGGCATGCAATGGTTGAAAAGTTTGTCACAAAGGGACAATAGAAACCAGCCAACCCGTGAAAACTTCGGAGTTCACTCACATTTGTTGGGATGGGCCAATCTCGTATGTCCTTTACCTTGGAAACATCAACTTCAATTCCACTCATCACCTTCAGCCATGCGTAATTCTTGGTAACCACTACAAAGGTCAATTTTCGAAAAAATAGTGGCTCCACACAATTCATCAAGCATGTCATCGAGATGTGGTATGGGATGTCGATAACGCACGTTGATAGCATTGATTGGACGACAGTCCATGCATAACCGTAACGTATCATCTGTTTTTGGGACAAGAATGATGGGAACGGCACTTGCACTAGTGCTAACTTGGATCAAACCTTTGGAGACGAGTTGGTTGATTTGACGTTCGATCTCCTTCGTCTCCTCCGGGTTCACGCGGTAGGCGGCGCGGTTTGGAAGAGGTGCGCCGGGTATGAGGTCAATGTGATGTTCGATGCCGCGAAGAGGAGGTAGTCCATGTGGGAGCTCTTCGGGGAACACATCCTTGAATTCATGCAAGACAATCATCAAAGATGGAGGAACATTGGTTAATTCATTAGTTTCTTGTGCTAGGCCCTTGCAAATGAGGACGTAGTTCAAGATGGATGGGTTCTTCCGCACTTCTCTCATCTCACTTTTGGTGGCAAGGAGAACATTCTTAGTTTTTCCACTCGAGTTTGGCTTGTGGCTCTCACTCGCTATGAGGTGGTTCTCTCTCTCACCGCTCTTCTCACAAGTAGGTGTTGTGCTCTACACCCTCGCTAAAGCCTTTGCATTGTCTGCAATTATTTGGCTAGGAGTCATTCGTTGCAAAACACATGTTTTGTTGAGCCATTTGATGGTGTATACATTGATGCGACCATCATGTTGAGCAGCCTTGTCAAATTGCCATGGTCGACCAAGA
The DNA here is from genome assembly GCA_910589775.1 of Avena eriantha. Classification (NCBI taxonomy): domain Eukaryota; kingdom Viridiplantae; phylum Streptophyta; class Magnoliopsida; order Poales; family Poaceae; genus Avena; species Avena eriantha. The sequence continues at coordinate 362,684,314 of OU342744.1, forward strand.
AGCATGTGGCAAACTGTCATAGGGACCACATCACACTCCACCGTGTCTTTGTAAGGGCCAATGGCAAAGGAGACCGATACGGTATGCTTGATCTTCACGGACCCTTGGTCACTTAGCCATTGCATGTGGTAGGGGTGCTTGTGCGGATGGAGGGTGAGGTTGAGCTTCTCACACAACTCGATGCTAGCAAGGCTATGGCAACTCCCTCTGTCAATGATCATCTTGATAGATTTGCCATTGATGCCAGCTCGTGTTTGGAAGATATTGAAGTGTTGGTCTTCATGCTCTTGTGCTTGAGTGGTCAAGATCCTTGTGACGACAAGCGATGGACTTGCGTCATGTTCACACATGAGGAGTTCTTGATCATCTTCCACTCGTTGTCTTGACATTGCTTCCTTGACACGGGCATCAAATTCATCTTCACTCAAGTACTCTTCATCGCCATTGTCATGGATGAACAATACCTTCTTGTTTCCACATTCAGTCGACTTGTGTCCTTTGCCTCCACACTTGTAGCATTCACCGTTGAAGGGTGTATCACTCTTTGCTTGATTGCCACTTGGGGTAGTTTTCCTTGAGGAAGTGTGGGCTTGAAGGAAGGCTTAGAGGTACTTGAGGAGCTTCCATTGAAGGTTGTTGGCGTAGCGGTTGAAGCTTGCTTGTAGATGAAATACGTCTTGGGCTTGTTGTACTTGATGTCCTCTTGCACTTGACGTTCAGCCTTTGTTGCGATGTGCACAAGGTCAACCATGGTGTTCTATGTTTGGAACTCGACGATGCGCTTGATTGGGTGATTCAAGCCAATAAGGAAAGGTGCCATTGTTTGCTCCATGCGCTCATCAATGTTGGTGCGAATCAAGTTGAGTTCCATTTCCTTGAAGTACTCTTCCACGGTCTTTGTGCCTAGACGAAGCGATGGAAGGTTGTTGAAGAGGTCGCCCGTGTAATGCGCGGGGACGAACCGGGATCTCATGTGAGCCTTCATGTCATGCCAAGTTGTTATTGGCGGCTCTTGTCTTGCATCACGAGCAACTTGAACTTGTTCCCACCAAAGGTTGGCATAATCATCAAACTCAAGTGAAGCCATGGCAACCATCTTTTCGTTGCTATAATTGTGCATGCGGAAGATCTTGTTGACTTTGAGTGCCCATCAAAAGTATTCTTCGGGGTCATTGGATCCGGTGAACCTCGGCATTGTGAACTTGAGCTTGCCGAAAATTTCTTCATCGTTGCGGTTTACGACGAGCTTGGTGATCTTGATGTTGATGCGGTGGAACTTGGTTCTCGCGACCTTGGTGAAGAGCTTGCTCTTGCTCTGCCTCTTGGCGCGGTTGTTGACGTGGTTTAGGCGGTTGGGCCTCATGGTGGCGAGGGTGTGGAGCCTCTTGACGCGGTTGATAGCGAAGGGGAGGCCCGTTCCTCAGTTGATGATGTTGGTTAGGCACATGGGCCTCACGGCGAAGATCATGGTCTTGAGCCTCTTGACGTGGTGGGCGTCGCTCAACTTGTACCACTTGACGCTCCATGTTTTGTTGTGGTGGAGGAGGCGCCTCATGAGGATTATGGTGTCAGTGTTGACGTTCAGGACGGTGATGATGAGGAGGAGGATCTTGGAGAGCTTCACGTCGATGGCGGGCTTGATTCTCCAAATTGGAGTCATCACTTGTTCTGTCAAGTATGTTTTGAGGTCGATGGTGGTAGACTTGCGGTTGCACTTGTGGGTCTTCTTGTGGTTGCTCTTGTTGGATCACTAATGCCCTTGCGTGATGATGATGTGCTTCTTTCCTTGCTCGTGGCCTTGAAGAGAAATCACCATCATAGCTTGACGTTGCGGCGTGCCGGGGGGAGGGTACATAGTTCGAAGAAGTTCCATCTTCAACCACAGGGGCATCATTGTGTCTTGCAGCACTTGGATGTAGATCTTGTTGAAGAGGTGTATGACGACGCAAAGAACTTGAAGAGTTTGATGCGCATGAATGTGGTCTTGCCATACCGTCTATGAGGTGTCGAAGATTGTCATTTGTTTTGGCGACGGAGCGTTGGAGCGCTTCATTTTGGTGGCCGAAGTTATGATGCATTGCGTGCATTTGTCGTTCAAGGCCGTCGAAGCAGTTGTCGATGTTCTTGAACTCGGCTTGTGTCTCGCCAAATTGTTCATCTTGTCGCATCTCAAGGGCTTGGCAACATTCACGGAACTCTTGGCGGACAATGACGTGACTTGCGCGCGTCATGTACAGTCCTTGATCTTCTTCTTGGGGAGGTGGTTGGCTCGACTCACCGTTCCTATCCATCATGCAAGACACACAAGTATTGTATATGGAAGTGCCATATGGTGGTGTTAGCCTGGTACCTCACCTTGGGGATTGCACCAAACTAGAAATCACAAGTGAGAGCTATAAGCATGCAAAGTGGAATTGTAAAGAAAATCCACGCTAAAGAAAGAACTAACTCTCGAAAGCTTGTTGGTGGTAGGTTAGGATTGTGGAATGCCAAAGAACCAACCAAAAGAAAAGGGATAGTCAAATGTGGGTAAAATCCAACAAAACTCAAGTCAAAGGCGAAGATTAACAACTCGAAAAGGTGACGGGAACCTACGACTATATACACACACATGGAGATTGTTGGGATTGACACGACTCTGAAAATGAGGAAACAAAAAGTCCTAACGAAGACTAAGCTCGTTGTCATGCCAATGCAAGGAGAGACCGTGGCTCGTTTGCAAAGAAGAAAATGTGCAATGGATTTGTGCACTTGCCTTGGGCGCTCTTCTTTTCTCTCTTGCTTACAAGCTTTGAGACTCTCTCTTGCAATGGGAGACTATTTTTCTTTTGCTTTTTCTTTGTATCTTTTTTTGCTCTCCCTTGATGCTACCTAGTCACACTTGATATTGCTCTTGCACTCTCACTATCCAAGAACAAATGCACGATGCTCAAGAAAACACAAGATGAGCCACTCTCATGGGATAGGTACACAAAAAGGAAGATAGGGGTTAACAAGGTGACGCAAGTTGTACCTTCGTTGGTGATGATGAACTTGGCATCAGTGGTGCAGGGTGATGTTCGTGGGCCGTGGTGTCGATGAGCGCGGGGGTTGTCGATGCGGAAGCTTGTTGTTAGTTGACGACACGCACACAGACACAAACAAACAAGAGGAAATTAGCCAATGCAAGATTAGAGGCAAAACTATCAAAATCAGGCGTCAGGCCGGAGACTCCGGGGTTTCAGGCTGGATACTCCGGTCCAGGCCGGAGACTCCGGTGTGGGTAGGCCGGAGACTCCGGTCTGGAGTCAGATCATGAACTGCTCGTGTTCTTGAGCGGAAATCTTCGCCTTGGGGCCTCAAATCCGCGAAAAATTGGCCAAATTGGGCTGGGAAAACGCAGGATAAAGCTGGACAAAGTCCTAAGACAAGGTTTGGTCAAATAAAAACCACAAATAACACTCCAAATCAAGAGATCGATCCAAAGGCAAATATGGGGCTCTTTTGGGTGGGGGGGTTCGAATTTTTTGTGGATAGAAGAAAAAATTGTGGGGGAAATCGTGAGCAATGAAGCTCTTGATACCAATATGTTGAGGGCAAACCTCTAGGGTGGCCCGATCTTTCACGATTCCCTTTCAAATCAAGGATGGAGTGCGGGGGGGGGGGGGGAGGGGAGGATGAACATGACGAACACACGCACGAAGAACACGATGAACACACACACAAAACCACGATACACATAGCTCACGCCGGCGGTAACCGGTCTAGCGGAATCCCTAGGATCGGCGTCGGGCGGAGGACTCTCTCTTGAATCGGCACGACGATGGGAGACTCGGTGAGATCTTGACGTCTAGGAAAAGGGACCCCGATGCCTAGGCCTTATACAACGCGGAGGCACGATGCAAACTCCAACGAGGTTTGGGGATATTTGTGCTCCTTCGTCAAGGAGCATGAGGCAAGATCTAGATAGATCCACAAAGGGGTGTCCACTAATTCCAATATCATGCCTAGTGATGAGGACATCCCTACAATTACACCTACCCCAATTGCTAATGAAGATGTTCCAATTGCAGAGAAGTATCAATCCAATGAGATAAGGATTGAACCAATCACAAGAGCTCGTGCTAAGCTACTAGAACAACAGGTGAACTTGTTTCTTAATGAACCTGGTGTTTTAATTAATGAGAATTTTATACTACCTAAGTCTTTGAATTATTGTATGATCAGTTACTTAGGAGAAGAAGGCATAGCACGGAGCGAGGAGCTGAAGGAACATGGCGTGTTGATCAATGAGGAATGCGCGAGGAAGGAGAGGGAGGAAGCGCAAGGAGCAATCCACGAGAAGATCAACACATGGTCGAGGGATCTCTGCCGCGACAGAGAAACCACGCAGTTTTCTGCCGCGGCAGCCTGCCGCGACAGAGAAACCGAGTCTAACTTGGCCACGGCAGAGTAGGCCTGCGCGCCTTGAGCCGTCCCACCTTGGGTCGGTTGTATCTTAGTCTAGGTTGAGTCGAACTATTATTCCTAGTCGTAGCCACCGGCCCTTAGTCCTTAAATAGATGGGGCGCCCTAGCTTTAGTCTTTAGACCACGTTAAAATATTATGGAGTTGTTTCTTTCATAGAACCTTTGGAATTACCCTGTGTTTGAAACTATCAACTATAATTGAGTGTGATATGTTGTTCCATTGGGAATTAGTAGATTGCATACTACCGTTCGTGGTCACGGCTGCGTGCGCAAGAGCGTGGTGTTGTGAATATCCTACAAGGTTCGAGAGCTGTTGCATTGGCATCAGGGATCGAGCAGGAGAGTTCATAGCTACAGGATAGTTATCTATCATCCACCATCATCACCGCCATCTGCTTACTGAGAAGATCGAGCCACCCCATATCATCTTGGTATCAGATTTCCTCATTGCCTCGGTAAGCAATCCGCAATCCATCCATAGATTGGAGAGTGTTTTTAGTCCTATACAGAAAAAGGCCCACAAAAAGATTTGCCATAGACTAGATTGCATCGTAGACGAGTCATAGTTGTTGGTCGTGTTCATCAATTAGTCTAGATCTGTTTTGTTTTCATCGTTTTTCTTCTGTCTAGTTGTGTCCACCATTGTTTCCGCCACCATCTAGTAGATCTTATCTAGTTTAGAGTCCTTGTGTTTTACTCCAGGCCGAGTCGGTTTGCCTTAGTCAAAAAAAAACTTACCGATTCTGCCACGGCAAGGAAAAGGCCACTTTCCCTGCCGCGAACCCGAGTCCAACAGAGACTCTTCTACGGCGCAACTTCTCTGCCGCGACACAATTTCTCTGCCGCGCGCTGCTGCCGATCTGCCGCGGCACGATTTCTGGCCGTTTTGCTGCCGCCGCTCTGCCACGGCACGATTTCTGCGTCTTTCTCTGCCACGGCAGGATTTGTTCTGCCACAATAGGATTTTGAGCTGTTTTTCTGCCACGACACCATAATTACAAAGTGTGATCGATTTGCACTTTTCCAAGACCCTTAGCCACAGCCAATCTACTACATAGGTGTAGGAACTTAGCTATTGAGACTAGTCTCCGCTCCTACAGGCTGCTCTTAGGATTTTGGTGCTGTACTTTGTAATTGGCCGTGTGTGATCTATAAAAAAAGCAATATAGCAACAGAAAAAGCAAAAAGAGCTATACAAAAGAAAAAGAAAAATTGTGAAAAAAAGAGAATTTGAGCAAGAGGCCTAGTGATATCATTGTGCACCGGTAGATTGAGCAATCTTGTTCCTGTTTACGTTGAGCTTTGCTAGTGTCTCTTGAGCGTAGTGCAACACCCTTCATAGTTGCATTGCCACGTTTTTCTCCACGTGTGTGTTTCTTGGGTATTTGTACGATCAGCACTAGGACTTGTTTGTGGTGTAGTTAGGATACCATACCTACAGCTCCACCATAAATAACCTGTGTGCCCTGCGATTGTTCTCTATACCTTTGATATTCACTTCATCACATCAAGTGCATCAGTCTTTGATTTCGTCTGGTAGAGTATCTCTATTCACTTTGGAACAGTAAGATCTCCTTTCTTATTAGTTGTGAGTGACCTGTGAGAGTTCCACCATACAGATTTTGATTTTTGCACTAACCTACTAATCATGTCTTCTAGTGATGATGATGTTGTGATGCAGAAAAAAGAAGGATGAGGAGCTTGTTAATTGGCGTGAATATGAGGCTTTGAAGTCTCACTTGACACGTGTGTTTACTAACTCGACAGATGCCATTGACAAGAATCTCCAGGATATGAATATGAGATTGGATCAGCATGTTGGAACGGTTGATACTATCCAAACGCAAGTGGCTACGCTCAATGTCAATGTCACCACTTTGCAGCGGTCCATTGAGGGTTTGACAACCACATTACATAGAAGGGAAGAGCCTCAACATGATGATGCCTTTGATGATTTTGATGAGGGTAGCGTTGTAGATGCTGCTCCACATGTTGGCTGGGGACGTGCTATTCCCCCTGTCCATGCACCTGCTCATGGTCGTGGGTTTGTCCCCATTGGGCGTGGTCCACGTGTGCCCAACCAAGCTGATGATGGTTTGGGAAAGCCAAAATTTTCAATTCCTAAGTTCGATGGTTCCATTGATCCTGAAGATTACCTTACATGGGAGTTGAAGATAGAGAAACTCTGGCGCTTATTTGACTATCCAGAAGACAAGAAGGTCAAGCTTGCAGCATCCGAATTTGATGGTTATGCTTTGCGTTGGTGGGATGCTCTTGTGCAACATAGGAGGGAGGACAATGAACTTCCTGTGATGGATTGGCGCGAGATGAAGCAAATCATGAAGGCTCGTTTCGTTCCAACCAACTACTTGCGATCAGTTTTTAATAAATTGACGCGATTGGAGCAAGGCACAATGACAGTAGATGAGTACTACATGGAGATGGAGCTACTTATGCAGCGTGCTAGAGTTCGTGAGTCCATTGAGATGACCATGCAGCGATTCCTAAACAATCTGAAGTTGCCAATCAAGAGCATAGTGCGTCATCACAAGTATGAGACCATGAAGGAGCTATTGCACCATACTAGAGAGGTTGAATCCCAGTTGGCAGAAGAGGCGAAGTCACGCACTCGTTTTCCATCCTCCAGCAGATTTCCGGCCAGATCTACTCCTACTACAGCAGCGCCACCAGCTGCTGTCCCGTTTACATCATCGACCAAATCAGCAAGTACACCTTCGATTGGATCTAATGCTCAGAAACCCACTGCTAGCTCGGGTTCCAACATGACTACGGCGCATACTCGTGATGTGGTGTGCCATACTTGTGGAGGTAGAGGTCACTACAAGAAAGATTGTCCAAACAACAAGGTTATGTTTGTTAATGAACAAGGTGAAGTAGAAAGTGGAGATGAAGCTTCTGATAATGATATTGATGACGATGAGGATGGTGCTGATGCATATGCTGAGCGTGCACCAACTATTGTCGTGTCTTCACGTGTACTTAGTGTGCAACCGGTTGAGGAATCCCAGCGTTGCAACTTGTTTCAAACAACAACTCTAGTTGGACCAAATAAAGCTTGCAAAGTCATTATTGTTGGAGGTAGCTGCAGAAATCTTGCAAGGAACTATGTGCCAAACTGAATTTGGCATACTTACCTCATCCCAAGCCATACTACATACAATGATTGAGCAACAATGGTGAGATGAAGGTAAATCATATGGTACGTGTGAATTTTCAAATAGGGCCATAGAAAGATTCTATTGATTTTGAAGTGGTTCCTATGGCTGTTTGTCACCTACTATTGGGTCGGCCTTGGCTCTATGATCGCCATGTGCAACACAATGGCCGAGCCAACACATATCACTTAGAATTCAAAGGAAAGAAGATTACTATGCAGCCAATGACACCACAAGAAATTGTGAATGATTCTTGCCAGAAGATAGAGGTGAAAAGGAAGATACTACCACTCGGCGAGACTGTGTAACAGCTGTTCCTGATGTAATTGAGCCTAAATTGAGTGATATAACGAAAAGTGAGAGAGTGCCTAGGTTATTGATACTAGCCACCAAGGAGGATATGATAGAGTTTCGTGAGGATCCTACAACCATGCCACTTGTGCTCATGTATAAGGGCAAGGTATTGGTTTCTAACGACATGACCCCTATTTCTCTTGGTGTCTCTTCTGTTTTGCAGGACTTTGGGGATGTGTTTCCAGAAGACGTACCCGCAGGTTTGCCTCCATTGCGTGGTATAGAACATCAAGTGGACCTGATACCTCGCGCCACACTTCCCAACCGTGCACCTTACAGGACTAATCCTGAAGAAACTAAGGAAATTCAGAAGCAAGTACAAGCGTTGCTGGATAAAGGGTACATTCGTGTTTCTCTAATCCCTTGTGTTGTAACTGTTATTTTAGTCCCTAAGAAAGATGGTACATGGCGCATGTGTGTTGACTGTAGAGCGATTAATAACATCACTATTCGATATCGTCATCCTATTCCACACTTAGAGGATATGCTAGATGAATTGAGTGGTGCTGCTGTTTTCTCTAAAATTGACTTGCGTAGTGGTTATCATCAAATTAGGATGAAAGAAGGGGATGAATGGAAAACTGCTTTCAAAACTAAATTCGGTTTGTATGAGTGGTTAGTCATGCCGTTTAGTCTTACTAATGCACCTAGTACTTTCATGCGTTTGATGAATCATGTTTTGAGAGAGTTTATTTGTCGTTTTGTGGTTGTTTACTTTGACGATATACTCATATACAGCCACACCGAATCTGAACATTGCACTCATATTAGACAAGTTTTGCAAGTATTATGTGATAATAAACTATATGCTAATCTTGAGAAGTGTACATTTGCAAAAGATAAGGTCATATTCCTAGGATTTGTTGTTTCTAAGCATGGAGTAGAGGTAGATCAATCTAAAATTGAATCAATTTAGAATTGGCCTACTCCAATGAATGTAAGTCAAGTGCGTAGTTTCCACGGTCTCGCTGGTTTCTATAGGCACTTTGTGAAAGATTTTAGCACCATTGCTGCACCTTTAAATGATTTGACAAAGAAAGGTGTGCCTTTTGTATGGGGCGCGACCCAAGACATTGCTTTTGATACATTGAAACGTTTTCTTACGTCTGCACCATTGCTAGCTTTACCTGATTTTTCGAAGCAATTTGAAGTTGAATGTGATGCTAGTGGTATAGGCATAGGTGGCGTTTTGATGCAAGAGGGTCGGCCTATAGCTTATTTTTCTGAGAAATTGACTGGTGCTCATTTGAATTATTCAATCTATGATAAAGAATTGTATGCACTTGTTAGAGTACTTGAAGTTTGGCAACATTATTTGTGGCCAAATGAATTCATCATACATTCTGATCATGAAGCATTGAAATACTTGAAAGCTCAATCAAACTTGCATAGAAGATTAGCTAAATGGGTTGAGTTCATTGAGTCTTTTCCTTACATCATTAATTATAAGAAGGGAAAAGAGAATGTTGTTGCTGATGCTCTATCTAGGAAGAACATGCTATTAACCAATCTTGATGTTAAAATTCCTGGATTAGAAGCTATTTGTGCACTTTATGCAGCTGACCATGATTTTGCTGAACCATATCATTTATGTGCTCTTAGAAACGCATGGGATAAGTATCATATACATGATGGATATTTGTTTCGAGCTAACAAACTATGTATTCCAGAATCGTTGTTGTGTTTGTTCTTAGTGCAGGAATCACATGCTGGTGGTTTGATGAGTCACTTTGGGCGTGAGAAGACTTTGTTCATGCTCGCTGATCACTTTTATTGGCCCAAAATGAGGCGTGATATGTACCGATTTGTGAGCAGATGCATTACTTGCCACAAGTCGAAATCGAAGCTGAAGCCTCAAGGTTTGTATACACCTCTCTCTGCACCGACTACTCCATGGGAAGACATTAGTATGGATTTTGTGCTAGGTCTGGCTAAAACTCAGAGAGGTCATGATTCAATATTTGTGGTAATGGATAGGTTCTCTAAAATGGCACATTTTATTGCCTGCCACAAAAGCGACGATGCGTCGCATGTTGCTAACCTGTTTTTCAGGGACATCGTGAGATTACATGGAGTACCTAAGACGACTGTTTCTGACCGTGATGTGAAGTTCATGAGCTACTTTTGAAAGACCTTTTGGGGGAAGCTAGGAACGAAGCTGTTGTTCAGTACTACATGTCATCCCCAAACAAATGGTCAAACGGAGGTGATGAATAGAACATTGTCAAAGATGCTAAGGACCATGATTAAAAAGAATCTGCAGGAGTGGGAAGAGTGTTTGTCACATGTTGAGTTCGCTTACAACAGGGCTGTGCATTCAACTACTCAGCTTTGTCCTTTTGAGGTGGTCTTTGGCTTCAAGCCGTTGACGCCACTTGATATGTTGCCTCTGCCATTACATGAGAGAGTTGATATGGAGGCATCAAAACGTGCTGATTATGTGAAGAAAATACATGAGAAGACTCGAGAGGCTATTGAGAAGAAAGGCAAGAACATTGCTTCTGCAAGGAATCAAGCAAGAAAAGAAGTGTTGTTCGAGCCTAGAGATATGGTTTGGGTGCATCTACGCAAGGACAGATTTCCACTACTTCGCAAGTCCAAGTTGAAGCCACGTGGTGCTGGTCCTTACAAAGTGCTAGCCAACATTAATGATAATGCCTACTTAGTTGATATACCTATTGAGGAGTTTGGTGGTGCTAGCAACAGCTTCAACGTTGCTGATTTATCACCATATGCTGGAGAAGACCTTGGAGCGTCGAGGTCGACGCCTTTTGAAGGGGGGAGATGATGAGGACATCCCTACAATTACACCTACCCCAATTGCTAATGAAGATGTTCCAATTGCAAAGAAGGATCAATCCAATGAGATAAGGATTGGACCAATCACAAGAGCTCGTGCTAAGCTACTAGAACAACTGATGAACTTGTTTCTTAATGAACTTGGTGTTTTAATTAATGAGAATTTTATACTACCTAAGTCTTTGAATTATTGTATGATCAGGTACTTAGGAGAAGAAGGCATAGCACGGAGCGAGGAGCTGAAGGAACATGGCGTGTTGATCAATGAGGAATGCGCGAGGGAGGAGAGGGAGGAAGCGCAAGGAGCAATCCACGAGAAGATCAACACATGGTCGAGGGATCTCTACCGCGACAGAGAAACCACGCTGTTTTCTGCTACGGTAGCCTACCGCGATAGAGAAACCGAGTCTAACTCCGGTGTTGTGAATATCCTACAAGGTTCGAAAGCTGTTGCATTGGCATCAGGGATCGAGCGGGAGAGTTCATAGCTACAGGCTAGTTATCTATCATCCACCATCATCACCGCCATCCGCTTACTGAGAAGATCAGGCCACCCCATATCACCTAGGGTTTACAATGGAGGTGGGGGACTATATATAGGCCAGCCACTTAAACATGGGTACTTTAGGAATAAAAGACAAGTTCTGGACGGACTAAGGGGTACATGGGCCGCAGGCCCAAAGGCCTTTTCATGCCTGGCGTCGGTCGGACCGGAGATTCCGGTTAGTCTCTGGACCAACCTCCGGAGGGGCCTTCAGATTTTCCTAGGGCCCGGTGCAGGGGTCAGACCGGAGAGTGGGACGGAGTCTCCGGGGTCTTCAGACCGGAGACTTTGGTGGACCGGAGACTCCGGTATGAGCAGCTCCAGCGGCTTCTGCTTCACGCTCTGCTCCTTGTTCTCCATCCTTGGGTGCTTGGTGATGTGTCGACGCTTCGTATCTGATGATGCATAGAGTAGTTGCATGAAGTGCACACCATCCAAGGAGGTGTAAAATTGGCACGAGGAGAGGAGTGAGTTCACCTTAGCTTGTAGGAGTTTGGCTCGGGCACGAGTCATGGGTCCACTTGGGGGACTTGTTGGTGTAGATGTAGGAGCGTCTGTAGGACGGGCTGCATCAATATCAATAGAAACCATATGAGTATTATTGTTGCAAACAAAACAAGTGAAAGTGCAATCATACATATTATTGCTAGCAATGGGAGAAATTGTAAAATAGCCATAACAAAGCATGGTCCAAGGGTGTTGAGGGCAAACCTCTAGGGTGGCCCGATCTTTCACGATTCCCTTTCAAATCGAGCATGGAGTGCGGGGAGAGGAGGAGAGGATGAACACCACGAACGCATGCACGAAGAACGTGATGAACACACACACACACGCAAAACCACGATACACACCAATAGCTCACGCCGGCGGTGACCGGTCCGGCGCAATCCCTAGGATCGGCGTCGAGCGGAGGACTCTCTCTCGAACCGGCATGGCGAGATGGGAGACTCGGTGAGATCTTGACGTCTATGCAAAGGAACTCCGATGCCTAGGCCTTGTACAATGCGGAGGCACGATGCAAACTCTAATGAGGTTTGGGGATATTGGTGCTCCTTGGTCAAGGAGCATGAGGCAAAAACTAGATAGATCCACAAAGGGGTTTCCACTAATTGCAATATCATGCCTAGGGTTTACAATGGAGGTGGGGGACTATATATAGGCCAGCCACTTAAACATGGGTACTTTAGGAATAAAAGACAAGTTCTGGATGGACTAAGGGGTACATGGGCCTAGGCCTTTTCATGCCTGGCATCGGTCGGACCAGAGACTCTAGTGTGGTGGACCAGAGACTCCGGTCTGAGCAGCTCCAGCGGCTTCTGCTTCATGCTCTGCTCCTTGTTCCCATCCTTGGGTGCTTGGTGATGTGTCGAGGCTTCATATCTGATAATGCATAGAGTAGTTGCATGACGTAGCACACCATCCGAGGAGGTATCAAATTGGCACGAGGAGAGGAGCGAGTTCACCTTAGCTTGTAGGAGTTTGGCTCGGGCACGAGTCATGTGTCCACTTGGGGGAATTGTTGGTGTAGATGTAGGAGCTTCCGTAGGACGGGCTGCATCAGCTCCCCCCTTGGGAAAGAGTCGTCCTCGACTCTTCATGGTTATCATCTTGAACATCTCCATGGTAGGGTGAGAGATCCTTGACATTGAATGTATTGCTTGCAAGGTACTTGGAGGTCGGCATGTCGATGATGTAGGCGTTGTTGTTGATTCTTTTGAGGACCTTGAAGGGACCATCTCCTCTTGGCTTGAGCTTGGAATCACGTTCCTTGGGGAAGCGGTCTTTGCTTAGGTGTATCCACACAAGGTCACCTTCTTCAGAGATCATCTCCTTCTTGTCCTTGTTTAACCTTGAAGATTGGCAAAGGACTTGTTGTTCGATATTAGCTCTTGTTTCTTCATGAAGTTTCTTCATAGCTTGTGCGCGCTTCTCGACGTCCATGTTCGTGCGCTCATGGAGAGGTAGTGGTAGGATGTCGAGTGCGGTGAGGGGCTCGAAACCATAGACGATCATGAATGGACTCATCTTGGTTGTTGTGTGCTTGGCTCAATTGTAGGCGAACTCGGCGTGGGGAATGCAATCCTCCCAATCCTTCAAGTTCTTCTTGATGAACACACGTAGTAGAGTTCCAAGGCTTTGGTTGACAACTTCGGTTTAGCCATCAGTTTGAGGATGCGACGTGGATGAAAAGAGGAGCTTGACGCTGAGCTTGGCCATGAGTGTCTTCCATAAGTAGCTCATGAATTTGACGTTGCGGTCAGAGACGATTGTTCTTGGCACACCGTGAAGACGGATGATTTCCCTGAAAAACAGATTTGCAACATGTGAAGCATCGTCGGTCTTATGGCACGGTATGAAGTGTGCTATTTTGGAAAAGCGATCCACAACAACAAATATAGAATCATGACCATGCTTAGATCTAGGCAATACTAACACAAAATCCATGCTAATGTCGGACCAAGGTGTATGAGGAATAGGCAATGGCATATAAAGAGCATAAGGGTTAGCTTGCGACTTAGCTATAACACATGTCGTGCATCATTGAACGTAGCGCTCCACGTCATGCTTCATCTTGCGCCAAAAGTAGTGATTGGAGAGCATGTCCAATGTCTTGTCGCGGACAAAGTGACCCATGAGGCCTCCACTATGAGATTCTTGGAGAGGCAAAAGTTGAAGCGACGACTTCGGGATGCATAGCTTGTTTTGTTTAAAAGAAAGCCCTTATGCAAATAGAAATCATCAACTCCTTTGTCATTGGAACACAAGAAGAGTTGCTTTGGTGAGCCTCTTTCTAACTTCGTCAAAAGCGTTTTGTTGTGCCTTGCCCCACACGAAGGTGACATTCTTTTTCGTCAATTCATTGAGGGGACAAGAAATGGTCGAAAAGTCTTTCACAAAGCGACGATAGAAACAAGCCAATCCAAGAAAACTTCGGAGTTCACTCACATTTGTTGGGATGGGCCAATCTCGTATGTCCTTTACCTTGGAAACATCAACTTCAATTCCTTCGAAGAAACGACAAATCCAAGAAAAATCAACTTGTGTTTTCCAAAAGTGCACTTCGGAAGATTAGCATAAAGCTTTTCCTGCCGAAGGATTTGCAAAACTTCCTTGACATGTGTTATATGTTCCTCAAGTGATTTGCTATAAACAAGAATATCATCGAAATAGACAACAACACTTTGTCCAATGAGAGAATGCAAGATGTGATTCATAAGGCGCATGAAGGAAGATGGGGCATTCGATAAACGAAAGGGCATAACCAACCATTCATAGAGACCAAGTTTGGTCTTGAAGGCGGTTTTCCACTCATCACCCTCAGCCATGTATATTTGATGGTAACCACTACAAAGATCAATTTTCGAAAAAATAGTGGCTCCACACAACTCATCAAGCAAGTCATCGAGGCGTGGTATGGGATGTCGATAACGCATAGTGATAGCGTTGATTGGGCGGCAGTCCATCCATAACCTTAACATATCATCCGTTTTTGGGACAAGAATAATGGGAATGACACTTGGACTAGTGCTAACTTGGATCAAACCTTTGGAGACGAGTTGGTTGATTTGACGTTCTGATGTAGCCCGACCTTCGGTCGTTACCACATCATGGTCTCCAACTTATGCCAAGTTGTCATGGACTCCAAAGGTGAATCCGCTCCTCTATGCGAGCCTAGTTCCTACCCTCTTGAATGGTATACTACTTCATACTCCATCCCATATCGATGATAGGTTCACACCAACAAGTACGGAGGCATGGGAGGAAGCCTAGAGCACCAAGCACAACAAGACGGAGGCTTGGAAGAGAAGACGGAAGAAGCAACAGCTGGAGCACCGGAGTCTCCGGCCACACCAGAGTCTCTGGCCTGAAGACACCGGAGTCTCCGGCCTGCATACCCTGGAGTCTCCGGACCCATCTCAGGACCGACCCCCAGATCGAGCTTGAGGACAGCCTATCTGCCACTCCGGAGACGGACCAGAGACAGACCGGAGTCTCCGGCCCACACTGGAGTCTCCGGACCACACCGGAGTCTCCGGCCTGAGCGTATGGGTCTGTGCGCTGCGAGCTGGGCCTTTGGCCCATGTACTCCTTAGTCCGCCCAGACATTCCCCTTTTATTCCTAAAGTACCCTTGAACTAGTGGCTAGCCTATATATAGTGCCCCCACCCCCTCATATAACCCTAGGCATAGATGATAGATTAAAGAAAACCCCATTTGTGGAATCTCTAGTTTTGCCTCATCCCCTTCTACCAAAAGGGGATCGACTATCGTCACCACCTCGTTAGAGTTTGCATCGCACCTCCCTCGTTGTACAAGGCATTAGCATCGGTGTCCCTTTGTCAAGACGTCAAGACCCTCTCCAAGGTGTTCTTCCCTATCCACGTGGGATCGAGGGAGCACGTTGACCGATCTTTCCTTGCGAGGATTCTATCGGACCGGTGGCCACCAGTGAGAGCAATCGGTCTTGTATTGTGTGAGTTTTGCGTGTGTTCATCGTGTTCTTCGCGAGGTGTGCGTCCGCTTCCACTACCTTCTCCCTTTCCCCTCGCTTTTCCCATCGATTTGACCACGAGATCCGTGAAGATCGGGCCACCCACGGGGTTACCCCATAACATCTGGTATCAGCAGCTTTTGGTTGCCACAGATATCCCCTCGAGTTGGTCTTTTTCCCCATAAATTCAAAAATTCCACCAAAAACAGCCCCTATTCGTGGTTTGGATCGATCTGTGATTTGAGTGCGTTTTGGTAGGTTTTGATCTGTGTATTACTTGCTAAACTCGTTGATCTACCTTGCCCTGCGTTTCCATGGCCTAATTCCTTGATTTCCCCCACCAATTTGGTGTTTTGGTTCGAATTTTCCGCCAAAATCGCGTCCCGGACGAGTTCTACACGTCATGGAACCTCCGAACCGAAGATTCCGTCACCCGGACCGGAGATTCCGGCCCCCGGACCAGAGACTCCGGTCCAAACCGGAGTTTCTGGCAAAGTCTCCGCCCCCCACTGCTGACAGCAAATCTGTTTCACCGTTTTGGGCATAACTTTTGCATACGAACTCGGATTTTGTTGTTCTTTAGCTCGTTTTGAAGAGGAGAAAGAGATCTACATCATCATCTCCGTGGTTCATGCTATCTACTCTATCCAAATTCCGTGAGCAAGGCGGAATCCACCGATAAAGGGTGAAGATCGGCGACGAAAGGTATAAAAATTCCGCGATTTCTCCCCACTTGCATCCCTTTGTGAGCTACACTATATTTGCGTTCAACAAACACCTATTGAGACTAGTTCCTCCTATGATTTCTTGTGCTATGCACATTTGATACCTTGTAGAATTCCGAGCAAAAGTTGTGAGTGCGCTATCTCATATAGTTATCTTGTATAGTTGTTGGCACAAGGACAGGGCAAGTGAAAAAGAAAAGAAAAAGAGAAAAAAATAGAAAAATAAAAAGAAGAAAAAGAAAGAAAGAAACAAGTGCCTCATAGAATAGGAAGCGCAAGCTCGATGAACATCAAATAGGTGGTACTTATTGTGCATATCTTGTAGCCCACCAATTTATTGCAATCGAACTAGCGTCTCTCCTTGCACTTGTGTGACACGAGCTTATAGTCTTAGCTAGGTAATCATTTGGTTCTTAGCTCACTTTCTCCGTCGCACAAGTCCCATTTATCCCACCATGTGTGTTTCCTTGTACATATTTCCTTCTTGTGGATTGACTTGTTTTGCTTTGTGATCATCGTGGTTCTTTACTTGCCATTACAATATCTTGATTTCGGATTGTTCTTGGACACGCCACCTTCCATACCTATCCACCATAAGCTTTGTGTGTGTGCTTTTTAGTGGTTAGTTGGTTTTGGTGTTCCGCGTGAACTTCACTTTGCTTGGTTTTGATTGCTCTCAAGTGTTGCCACTTGCACGATACTATCTTCCAAGGTAAAGTAAGGTTTGACGTTGCATTCCTAACCCCCTACCACTTCCATATACACCACTTGGTCTTGTGAAACTTGTCTAGGGACTCTGGAACCGAGGATGATTTTTATGAAGAATCCACGATGAGCCACCATGCATATGCCTCCACAAGCATGGATGACATGATGGAGCACTACACCAACAATGGCTCCACATTCTTGGGTGATATGGCATTCTAAAACAACAATAAGTCCCCAAGCATGGACGACTTCAAGAACGACAATGACAAGCTCCTCAAGTCGCGTCGACCAAGACGGAGCCCCCACCTCAAGAGCAACAAGGTCCACCATCAAATGGACAACTTCAAGCCCGACATGGACAACAACTTTGCCAAAACCATGAGCATGATGGCTAAGACAAATGATGCTTTGCGCTCATTACAACGCCTCACCAAGAAGAGAGCCAAGGACAAGAAGCTTCGTCGCGAGCGTCATGTGGATGACCAAGTGTGCCATCTACATCAACCTTTGGCAAGGCACGCCAATGACCTCCGTCGACACCATCATAAGGCACCTTCAACTACTCGTGCAACCACCAGAATGGCACCTAGAGCAAGCTCTCCTCCACGCCATCAAGCTTCAATGCCCAAACTTGACGTCCTAGGTGACACATGCAACTTCATGGATGAGGAAGACGGAGACCTCTACTTCGCCAAGTTGGACGAGTACGCTAAGAGGACTACGCAAGCCAAGGTGCAAGATGGCGACGCGAAGGTCAAGAATGGTGAGCATGGGACTTCCCCATCACCAAAGGAGGCGCATGGAGTTGAGAGAACCAAGCCTATCCCTACATGCGTAAGTGATGATGTGGTACAAATCCCATGTGAGTATGAGAGCCACTTAGCCCACTTGAGTGAAAGCAAGAGTGAGATGAGCGCCTCCACCATCCATGAGATTGAGTGCTTCCATTTGGAGGGCATGAGTGATACACCGAGTGATTTGAGAGTGGTAGTTGATAGGTCATGTGAGACCACTTTGATTTCTAACGACTTATCCTCTACCTCTAGTGTGTTTTCTCATGTTGTGCTAGGTTCCATGGATCAAGATGCACCAAGCTTGGAGATGATGATGCCTCCAACCAAGAAGATGTACATGGTGGATGAAGATGATGCCATCCCCATACATGATGAAGAAGTCGCCCACATGGAGACCAATTCTACCACAACACCCACTTCATATGAGAGGTATGAACAAGGTAAAAATATGGGTGTTGATGATGCCATGATCCCACTAGTGGACTTGATGATTTGTGATGACTGGCATGCTATGGATGATGTTTGTGATATCACATATGACTCATTGGTATTTCCATGTGATACTTTGCCTTTGCATAATGTTGAGCATGTGAAATTATTTGATTGTGATGATGTTGCCATAGACATGCCATGCTATAAACGTTACAATGATGATATCATTGCTTGCACTTTGTTGAACAATTTCTCTTTCCAATGTTTTTCTTGCAATGATATTACCAATGCTACCCCTCGGACAATGCTTTGTCATGGATGTCTTACGATCCCTTCTGTTGCTTGCAATAAGTTGAATAATTGCTCTTTCACTTGTTTTGCTTGCAACAATAATTCTCATATGGTTTATATTGAGATGGTCCCCATAGCTTTCTCAAAATTTGGAGATTTTGATAATTGCCATGATAAGCGTGTTCCCCACTTGCATACTCACCATGCACATAAATTACACTTGATTGACACTCATGGTGATGTGCACAAGAAGACATATGTCATGATGGATGATGTATTTCTCTACAATGCACACACGTTCTTCCTTTTATCTATGATGTCTGTAGGTACCCACACAAGAATGTCAACCTCGGTTGAGCACGAGTTGACAAAAAGAGATCTAGAGAGCATCCCCCAAGTGAGTTCAAGATCGAACCTAGCTCTGATACCTTTTGCATGCTTTGCATCTTTCATGTTGACAAATTGCTCTTTCCTATGGTTTGATTACAAGCATGTTGATGGTATTCATTCACCTTGTGACAAGCATGTTGCATGCTTTGTGTGTTGCCACAAAAATGTTGAACAATTTCTCTTTCGGATGTTTTGTGTGCAACCATAATGCCATTTTGAGCATGTATTGTCATGAGAGCTTCCAAGTCTCTCGTATTGTTGTTGCAACAAACATAAGGACCACTTGCTCTTTCATATGGTTTGTTTGCAAACACGTTGCTTTTGCTTCCGCTCGTGATACTCATATACCATTGTTATTTGGTTTTGATGATTTGTGTGTGGCATCCAACATGTTGACCAATTGTTCTTTTCAATGGTTGGTTTGCACACATAATGATGTTTTTTTTATGTTCTTCCGCATGTGTTTTTGCCGAATTCTCCTACTCTTGTATCAAAGATGTTGACCAATATTGTCCATTGATTTGAGTGCCACACGAAGATGTTTTATGGAGTTTTTGAGTTCCCACATTTGGATGATGTTCAAAGGATTTCCATGCACTTTGACCTTGCATATGCATCCGGTTTGCTATACTTGAGTTGTGTTAATAGTGTTGTGAACAAGAATGGACATGCCAAAATTGACATGCTCCTCTATCACACACGAACATATGTTGCTTGGTCTTTGTTGTGTGAAGGTACAATTGCGTACGCGTCAACCTCTATGGATCAACAGTTGACAAGACGAATCAAAGAGAGTTACCTAGGGCTACCCTTCAACGAGTTATCTCTACAACATAAGGTGACTTCCTTCTACTTGAGGACTCATGTTATAATCTTCATGAATTGGCTACGCTTTGAGTGTTGCTTCGCTTTTGTTGTGAGCTTTGTAGGATTCATGGAAGGCGAAGGAACATTGAAGTGTTGTCAAGTCAATCTTTTCGAGGATGACTATATGGTGAACCCCAGGATCAAGAAGATCTCTTGACATATTCTACTTTGTGATGAGCGTGTAGAGTCGAGGACGACTCTTTTTGAAGGGAAGGGAGATGATGAGGCCCGACCTTCGGTCGTTACCACATCATGGTCTCCAACTTATGCCAAGTCGTCATGGACTCCAAAGGTGAATCCGCTCCTCTATGCGAGCCCACTTCCTACCCTCTTGAATGGTATACTACTTCAAACTCCAACCCATATCGACGATAGGTTCACACCAACAAGTACGGAGGCATGGGAGGAAGCCTGGAGCACCAAGCACGACAAGACGGTGGCTTGGAAGAGAAGACAGAAGAAGCAGCAGCTGGAGCACCGGAGTCTCCGGCCTGCGCACACCAGAGTCTCTGGCCACACCAGAGTCTCCGGCTTGAAGACACCGGAGTCTCCGGCCTGCATACCCCGGAGTCTCCGGACCCATCTCCGGACCGACCCCCAGACCGAGCTTGAGGACAGTCTGTCTGCCACTCCGGAGACGGACCGGAGTCAGACCGAAGTCTCCGGCCCACACCGGAGTCTCCGGCCTAAGCGTATGGGCATGTGCGCCGCCAGCTGGGCCATTGGCCCATGTACCCCTTAGTCCGCCCAGACTTTCCCCTTTTATTCCTAAATTACCCTTGAACTAGTGGCTGGCCTATATATAGTGCCCCCACCCCCTCATGTAACCATATGCATA
This sequence comes from Avena eriantha, assembly GCA_910589775.1. NCBI lineage: Eukaryota > Viridiplantae > Streptophyta > Magnoliopsida > Poales > Poaceae > Avena > Avena eriantha. The sequence continues at coordinate 362,705,172 of OU342744.1, forward strand.
TATGATATACTAAAGAAAACCCCCTTTGTGAATCTCTAGTTTTGCCTCATCCCCTTCTACCAAAAGGGGATCGACTATCCTCACTACCTCGTTGGAGTTTGCATCGCGCCTCCTTCATTGTATAAGGCCTTGGCATCAGTATCCCTTTGCCAAGACGTCAAGACCCTCTCCAAGGTGTTCTTCCCTCTCCGTGTGGGATTGAGGGAGCACGTTGACCGATCTTTTCCTTGCGAGGATTCTATCAGACCGGTGGCCACCGGTGAGAGTAATCGGCCTTGTATCATGTGAGTATTGCATGTGTTCATTGTGTTCTTCGCGAGGTGTGCGTCCGCTTCCACTACCTTCTCCCTTTCCCCTCGCTTTTCCCATCGATTTGACTATGAGATCCGTGAAGATCGGGCCACCCACGGGGTTACCCCATAAGACATTCGATCTCCTTAGTCTCCTCTGGGTTCGTGCGGTAGGCGGCGCGGTTTGGAAGAGGTGCGTCGGGGATGAGGTCAATGCGATGTTCGATGCCTTGAAGAGGAGGTAGTCCATGTGGGAGCTCTTCGGGGAACACATCCGTGAATTCCTACAAGACAATCATCAAAGATGGAGGAACATTGGTTAATTCATTAGTTTCTTGCGCTAGGCCCTTGCAAATGAGGACGTAGTGCAAGATGGATGGGTTCTTCCGCACTTCTCTCATCTCACTTTTGGTGGCAAGGAGAACACTCTTAGTTTTTCCACTCGAGTTTGGCTTGTGGCTCTCACTCGCTATGAGGTGGTTCTCTCTCTCACCGCTCTTCTCACAAGTAGGTGTTGTGCTTTGCGCCCTTGCTAAAGCCTTTGGATTGTCTCCAATTATTTGGCTAGGAGTCATTCGTTGCAAAACAAATGTTTTGTTGAGCCATTTGATGGTGTATACATTGGTGCGACCATCATGTTGAGCAGCCTTGTCAAACTGCCATGGTCGACCAAGAAGCATGTGGCAAACTGTCATAGGGACCACATCACATTCCACTGTGTCTTTGTAAGGGCCAATGGCGAAGGAGACCGATACGGTATGCTTGATCTTCACGGACCCTTGGTCACTTAGCCATTGCACATGGTAGGGGTGCTTGTGCGGATGGAGGGTGAGGTTGAGCTTCTCACACAACTCAGTGCTAGCAAGGTTGTGGCAACTCCCTCCGTCAATGATCACCTTGATAGATTTTCCATTGATGTCGGCTTGTGTTTGGAAGATATTGGAGCGTTGGTCTTCATGCTCTTGTGCTTGAGTGGTCAAGATCCTTGTGACGACAAGCGATGGACTTGCGTCATGTTCACACATGAGGAGTTCTTGATCATCTTCCACTCATTGTGTTGCCATTGCTTCCTTGACACAGGCATCAAATTCATCTTCACTCAAGTACTCTGCGTCGCCATTGTCATGGATGAACAATACCTTCTTGTTTCCACATTCGTCCGACTTGTGTCCTTTGCCTCCACACTTGTAGCATTCACCGTTGAAGGGTGTATCACTCTTTGCTTGTTTGCCACTTGGGGGTAGTTTTCCTTGAGGAAGTGTGGGCTTGAAGGAAGGCTTAGAGGTACTTGAGGAGCTTCCATTGAAGGTTGCTGGTGCAGCGGTTGAAGCTTGCTTGTAGGTGAAATACGTCTTGGGCTTGTTGTACTTGAAGGGCAACGGGTAGGCTACACTAGCGTAAAATCAAAATTTTCTACCGCGTCAACCAGGAATACTATTGTCATAGATCACGGGATTACCGCTAGACGCGCAGGTGCGGAACTCGATGAAGCACGTTGCGGCAGTGTAGATGTTCTACGTCTCCTCCTCGTCCTCGTCCCACGAGCAGCTCCCCTTTGCGCGGCTCGTCCAAGTGCTACAGATGCAGCACCTCCGAGGTATCCACACGTCCGGAGTGGAAGTCGTCACACGCCAGACTGCTAGGTCTGCGCGTGCAACACAGGCGGAAGAGGAGTGGCGGCTGGGTGGAATGCTCTCTCCTTTTCAGCTCGCCTCACTCCCTCTTATATAGGCATCCCTGGTGGGCTTCTACATTAGCAGCCCATTAGCAGCCTAAGCCTGGTCTAATTCGGATCCAATCCTCATTAGGCTTCCAGCCCCTAAAGTGTGTGACCCTATAGGTTCATACACGTATAGACATGACGCGAGTACACTTACTCCGTCAATAGTTGGTAGCGGCCTCTAGCAAGACGTGCCAACTCCTAAACGCATATAAAGATCATTCGGACGAACCATCACAAGGTTGAGTACATGTCTTTCCCTTTGCCTCACGATATTTGGTCTAGCTCTAAGCTGACCTCTCTTTCTCGATACTGTGATTCAGAATCCCTTTACTAGGTTAACTCTTAACCATATGTAGCACGGCCATGCATTTCTGGATCCGATCACTCGAGGGGCCCAGAGATATCTCTCTCAAGTAGAGAGGGGCAAATCCCATCTTGATTGACCGTGCCTTGCAGCATGTATCAGGACAAACCCGAAAGCTACCTTTATAACTACCCAGTTACGGAGTAGTGTTTGATAGCCCCAAAGTAGGTCGATCCACATCTCAAGTACATGCGACAATCTCAGGTCTAAGGACAAAACGTACACGATGTGTAGAGAGAGCTGCAAGTATTATTGCTAGTCTCATGTTGGGTCAGTCCAACCCCATGTTCATAACATGTGTCCACATCATTGGTTTGACATCTCCATGTCAATGACTTGCGAAACATAGTCATTAACCAATCGATGTGCTAGTCTAATATTCACGTGTGTCCTCGCATGAACTCCGACTAGGGACAATTATTAGATAACCATACAAGTAAAGAGTTTCACAAACAATTCACATAATTGCCAATCAATACAAGTTGCCTGGTATATGGATATTCAAGGAACATTATAATAACTCATGGATACACATGAAATTGCTAAACTCGTGACTCAAATATTCGCCTCCGCGATCAGATCGCAAGGCCTTTATTTTCTTGCCACGTTGATTCTCTACCTCATTTTGAAACTCTTTGAACTTTTCAAAAGTTTCAGACTTATGCTTCATCAAGTAGACATAGCCATATCTACTGAAATCATCAGTGAAAGTAATGAAGTAGTGATATCCTCCTCTGGCTGTCGTGCTCATTGGTCCACATACATCAGTATGTATGAGTTCCAACAGGTCTGTCGCTCTCTCGGGAAACCCCGTAAAAGGCGTCTTGGTCATCTTTCCAAGTAAACAAGCTTGACATGTCTCGTATGATTCAAAATCAAACGAAGTTAGAAGACCATCACCATGGAGCTTCTTCATGCGCTTTTCACTTATATGCCCCAAACGACAATGCCATAGATAGGTAGGACTCAAATCATTTGGCCGAAGCCTTTTAGCACTAACATTGTAAACACATGCATTATCAAGATTTAAAATAAATAACCCATTCACAATGGGAGCATCAGCCACAAACATAGCATTCTTAGAGATTACACAACCATTGTTTGTACTCGCGAATGAATAACCATCCCTCATCAAACATGAAGGTGATAAAATGTTTCGACCCATACTAGGAATGTAATAACAATTATTCAACTCCATGATAAATCCTGACGGAAGGTGAAGTTGCATGACGCCGACGAACAATGCAACAACCCTTGCTTTATTTCCGACGCGAAAATCCACTTCGCCTTTTTGCACTTCTCTAGTCCTTATTAGCCCCTGCATCGAATTGCAAATATGAGCAACCGATCCGGTATCAAATACCCAAGAGTTAACATAAGAATCTGCGAGAAAAATGTCCACAACATTTACAACAAGTGTACCTGAGTGGGAAGTACTCTTACTTCCACTTTTCTTCAAAGAAGCCTGGTACTTGCTGCAGTTCCTCTTCCAGTGGCCATATTCGTGACAAAAGAAACACTCAGTGTCTCCTGCAGGACCAGCCTTTTGCTTGGGTGCAGGGTTTGGCTTAGGGATCGTATCCTTAGCCTTGCCCTTCTTCTTCTGCCAAGAAGTGCCCTTTTTCTTGAAGCTAGGCTTGTTCTGCACAGCCATCACATGGCTATGCCCTGCACACTTCTTAATGTCACATTCTGCTGTTTTCAGCATCCCACATAATTCATTAAGGCCCCTCTCCACCCCATGCATATGGTAGTTCGAAATGAAATGCCCATAGCTAGATGGAAGAGATGCCAAAATGAAGTCAGTGGCCAACTCTTGGCCTAATGGAAAACCAAGCTTTTCCAAAGTCTGACTGTAACCAACCATTTTGATCACATGGGGGCCTACAGCTGCTCCCTCTGCCAGCTTGCATTCCACAAAGGACTTAGCGACATTGTACCTCTCAGTCCTAGCCTGAGTCTGGAACATGTCCTTAAGCGCAACGATCATATCGTACGCTTCCTGATCCTCAAACTGTTTTTGAAGATCAGGTTCCATGCATGCAAGCATAAGACAACTGACCTCAAGAGATTCATCACATGCTTTCTTGTAGGCATTCTTAAGGGTAGCAGTTGCATTATCAGCAGGTTCATCCGGGATTGGGGTATCCAGAACAGTTTCCTTTTTCTCAGCCCTGAGAACAATTCTCAAGTTACGGACCCAGTCCGAATAGTTTGTTCCATTTAGTTTATCCTTTTCAAGAATCGAACGCAAAGCAAAAGGTGATGAATTGTTCGGTGCCATTGATCTACAACAAAAAAAATATGCAAAATACTAAGCCATGTAACCATGAAAGAGTAAAACATATTAAACAATTTAATAGCATATACTCCCACTTAAATCAACATCCCTCTATTGATACTAAGTGATTCAAGATCCACAATTAACAAGTCGACTAGTGAGCTTTAGCATCACTGCTAGAAGACAAGGTAAATCGGTAAGCAACCTTTGCTAATCATATCACATATGACTCTTGTTGTTGGGTGACATCTCTATGTCAAACCTAGGCGCCCAACCTTTATGCCCCAAGGTCCTTAACTGTTAAGATGACCTTGTTAAGCTCACCAACCCTTATGCGTGTAGGTATCCGATACAAACCCATCCAGCCAAGGAAAACCGTGGCACCCTAATTTCATAGACCCACCAATGATTGTACAGGGCATAGGATGGTGCAAGGTTTGGTTGGGAGGGCATGGTTTAACTTAAACTTTGTGAGGGATCGTTCTACTTCTATCATCTAAGCATGCATAGTAGTAAAACGTATAAGAATAGCATTCACATAGATGTGATACAGTATGGCCCATTTTCTCATGGTGATCTCCATCGCCATAGAACCTGTCCACCATGATGATCTCCATCTTCATGTTCTATGCGAGCCATCCTCCAAGTGATGAGTTCTCCAAGAACTAATACAAGCTATTACTCCTAACATCTAGTAATCAAAATTACATGGTATTGGGATCATCACAAGTTGGCACGCAGGCCATTACAATAATTGACAACACATATGGCTCCAGCCGTGTTGCCCAACTCACGACACGCAGGTCATGAAAAAATACATACATGCATCACATACATTTTTGGGCCATACTGATCACATAAATCCTGCAAAAACAAGTTGTGCATAGAATCGCATTCTACCGGATCATGTGAAATCGTACCACCTATGAACCTTAACGAGATACAAAAAGGGGGCTACGACTAAGGGGGGTCTAGGGGGTCTCCCCCTGCGGGGTTCGAAGGGGCAGCGCCCCTCGCGGTACCTTTCCGGGCGTCCGTACATTCGTGAAAAATGAGAGATCAAATCTATACAATTTTCTTTAAGGATTTTGATCGGCAAATCCAATTTACCATAAACCGACCATAGTTCCGATTTGACCAAACTCCTTTGATCACGGTACGTCGATTCAGATCTAATTCCCGATTCGATCAATCATATTGATCTTCGCGTGATTCAGAAGGATTTATGTGTCACTGTCTACCCCGATGGCGGAAACCGACCGGTAGGGGTAAGTCGTTCGACGACCTTAGAATCACGATCACGGAAATTAAGATCATAGATCAATCCAGAAACACCGCCATACAAACGATCATATCATTCATATCAATCTACATATCACCATATGCAAACTTCCCGAACCTATGACTGAATAACATCGGCTCTAATACCACTGAAGGGCAACGGGTAGGCTACACTAGCGTAAAATCAAAATTTTCTACCGCGTCAACCAGGAATACTATTGTCATAGATCACGGGATTACCGCTAGACGCGCAGGTGCGGAACTCGATGAAGCACGTTGCGGCAGTGTAGATGTTCTACGTCTCCTCCTCGTCCTCGTCCCACGAGCAGCTCCCCTTTGCGCGGCTCGTCCAAGTGCTACAGATGCAGCACCTCCGAGGTATCCACACGTCCGGAGTGGAAGTCGTCACACGCCAGACTGCTAGGTCTGCGCGTGCAACACAGGCGGAAGAGGAGTGGCGGCTGGGTGGAATGCTCTCTCCTTTTCAGCTCGCCTCACTCCCTCTTATATAGGCATCCCTGGTGGGCTTCTACATTAGCAGCCCATTAGCAGCCTAAGCCTGGTCTAATTCGGATCCAATCCTCATTAGGCTTCCGGCCCCTAAAGTGTGTGACCCTATAGGTTCATACACGTATAGACATGACGCGAGTACACTTACTCCGTCAATAGTTGGTAGCGGCCTCTAGCAAGACGTGCCAACTCCTAAACGCATATAAAGATCATTCGGACGAACCATCACAAGGTTGAGTACATGTCTTTCCCTTTGCCTCACGATATTTGGTCTAGCTCTAAGCTGACCTCTCTTTCTCGATACTGTGATTCAGAATCCCTTTACTAGGTTAACTCTTAACCATATGTAGCACGGCCATGCATTTCTGGATCCGATCACTCGAGGGGCCCAGAGATATCTCTCTCAAGTAGAGAGGGGCAAATCCCATCTTGATTGACCGTGCCTTGCAGCATGTATCAGGACAAACCCGAAAGCTACCTTTATAACTACCCAGTTACGGAGTAGTTTTTGATAGCCCCAAAGTAGGTCGATCCACATCTCAAGTACATGCGACAATCTCAGGTCTAAGGACAAAACGTACACGATGTGTAGAGAGAGCTGCAAGTATTATTGCTAGTCTCATGTTGGGTCAGTCCAACCCCATGTTCATAACATGTGTCCACATCATTGGTTTGACATCTCCATGTCAATGACTTGCGAAACATAGTCATTAACCAATCGATGTGCTAGTCTAATATTCACGTGTGTCCTCGCATGAACTCCGACTAGGGACAATTATTAGATAACCATACAAGTAAAGAGTTTCACAAACAATTCACATAATTGCCAATCAATACAAGTTGCCTGGTATATGGATATTCAAGGAACATTATAATAACTCATGGATACACATGAAATACAATCATCTCTATGATTGCCTCTAGGGCATATTTCCTTCAGTCTCCCACTTGCACTAGAGTCAATCTAGACAGTATCTAATACCTATTGCTCTTGTGTGCGCTTCATGCGCAGGCTGCGGGAGTGGCTTAGTCAAGGGATCAGCAACATTTGAGTCCGTATGTATTTTGCATAACATGACACTACCTTCATCAATGAACTCACGAATCAGATGGTAGCGCATGCGAATATGTTTGTTCTTCTGGTGCTGTCTAGGTTCTTTGGCTTGTGCAATAGCACCATTGTTGTCACAATAAACGTCCAAGGGATTGGACGAGCCCTGAACCACACCAAGAGCGATCAGGAAATTCCTAATCCAAACAGCTTCCTTTGCAGCCTCCGAGGCAGCAATATATTCAGCTTCTGTTGAAGAGGAGGCCACTGTATCTTGCTTGGAACTTTTCCAGCTCACAGCACCACCATTCATGACAAACACATAACCTGATTGCGATTTCGAGTCGTCTGAGTCATTAAGGTAACTCGCATCTGTGTAACCCTTTACACTGAGTTCAACCTCACCTCCATAAACTAGGAACATATCCTTAGTCCTTCTCAAGTACTTAAGGATATTCTTTACCGCTGTCCAATGAATCTCACCTGGATCAGCCTGGTATCTGCTCGTAACACTTAGAGCATAGGAAACATCTGGGCGAGTACATGTCATTGCATACATGATGGATCCAATAGCCGAAGCATATGGAACCCTACTCATGCGTTCTCGCTCATCAGTGGTCGAAGGACACTGAGTCTTGCTGAGTTTAATGCCGTGAGACATGGGCAAGAACCCCTTCTTAGCCTCTTCCATGCTGAACCGTTTCAACACTTTGTCAATGTACGTACTCTGGCTTAATCCAATTAGCCTCCTTGATCTATCTCTATAGATCTTGATACCCAGAATATATGCCGCTTCTCCCAAGTCCTTCATAGAAAAACTATTTTTCAATGAGGTCTTAACAGACTCGAGCATAGGAATGTCATTTCCAATCAATAATATGTCATCCACATATAAGATTAGAAACACAAGTGATTTCCCATTTTCTTTCTTATACACACAAGGTTCTTGTTCGTTTTTGGTGAAGCCAAACTCCTTTACAACTTCATCAAATCGAATGTTCCAACTCCGAGATGCTTGCTTCAGCCCATAAATAGACTTTTGAAGTTTGCATACCTTTCCAGCATTGTTTGGATCGACAAAACCTTCGGGCTGCATCATATACACGTCCTCAGAAAGGATTCCATTTAAGAAAGCCGTCTTGACGTCCATCTGCCATATCTCATAATCGAAATGTGCAGCAATGGCTAGAATGATCCGTATAGATTTAAGCATCGCTACGGGCGAGAAAGTCTCGTCGTAGTCAACTCCTTGAACTTGTCGAAAACCTTTTGCAACAAGTCGAGCTTTATGGATGTGAACATTTCCATCCATATCAATCTTCTTCTTATAGATCCACTTGCACTCGATGGCTTTAAAACCATCAGGCAGGTCAACCAAGTTCCAAACTTGATTGTCTCCCATGGACTCTATCTCGGATCTCATGGCAATCAGCCATTTCTCAGAGTCTGGGTCCACCATCGCTTCTGCATAGGTCGCTGGCTCATCATTGTCTAACAATAATAACTCTCGCGCTTCGCGGAGCCTCGCCGACCTTCGTGGTTGTGGTGCTTCTATTGCCACGGGTTCCTCAACTTGTTCTGCTACAATAGCATCACTCGTAGAAGCATCCCCGACTGGCTCATCTTGAACTTCTTCAAGTCGCACCGACCTTCCACTCGTTCCCTTTGTGAGAAACTCTTTCTCTAGGAAAACACCGCTACGAGCGACAAACACTTTGCCCTCTTCTCGGTTGTAGAAGTAATACCCTAAGGTTTCCCTTGGGTATCCCACAAAAATGCACTTATCCGATTTGGGTGTTAGCTTGTCCGACTGAAGTCGCTTGACAAATGCATCACAACCCCAAATCTTTAGAAAAGACAAACTGGGATTCTTTCCAGTCCACATCTCATATGGTGTCTTAACTACGGATTTAGATGGTACCCTATTTAGTGTGAAAGCTGCTGTTTCTAGCGCGTAACCCCAAAATGATAATGGTAAATCCGACTGGCTCATCATCGATCGAACCATGTCCAACAAAGTTCGATTACGCCGTTCAGAGACCCCGTTTCTTTGAGGCGTTCCGGGCGGCGTGAGCTGTGGAACAATTCCGCAACTCTTAAGATGATTGCTAAACTCGTGACTCAAATATTCGCCTCCGCGATCAGATCGCAAGGCCTTTATTTTCTTGCCACGTTGATTCTCTACCTCATTTTGAAACTCTTTGAACTTTTCAAAAGTTTCAGACTTATGCTTCATCAAGTAGACATAGCCATATCTACTGAAATCATCAGTGAAAGTAATGAAGTAGTGATATCCTCCTCTGGCTGTCGTGCTCATTGGTCCACATACATCAGTATGTATGAGTTCCAACACGTCTGTCGCTCTCTCGGGAAACCCCGTAAAAGGCGTCTTGGTCATCTTTCCAAGTAAACAAGCTTGACATGTCTCGTATGATTCAAAATCAAACGAAGTTAGAAGACCATCACCATGGAGCTTCTTCATGCGCTTTTCACTTATATGCCCCAAACGACAATGCCATAGATAGGTAGGACTCAAATCATTTGGCCGAAGCCTTTTAGCACTAACATTGTAAACACATGCATTATCAAGATTTAAAATAAATAACCCATTCACAATGGGAGCATCAGCCACAAACATAGCATTCTTAGAGATTACACAACCATTGTTTGTACTCGCGAATGAATAACCATCCCTCATCAAACATGAAGGTGATAAAATGTTTCGACCCATACTAGGAATGTAATAACAATTATTCAACTCCATGATAAATCCTGACGGAAGGTGAAGTTGCATGACGCCGACGAACAATGCAACAACCCTTGCTTTATTTCCGACGCGAAAATCCACTTCGCCTTTTTGCACTTCTCTAGTCCTTATTAGCCCCTGCATCGAATTGCAAATATGAGCAACCGATCCGGTATCAAATACCCAAGAGTTAACATAAGAATCTGCGAGAAAAATGTCCACAACATTTACAACAAGTGTACCTGAGTGGGAAGTACTCTTACTTCCACTTTTCTTCAAAGAAGCCTGGTACTTGCTGCAGTTCCTCTTCCAGTGGCCATATTCGTGACAAAAGAAACACTCAGTGTCTCCTGCAGGACCAGCCTTTTGCTTGGGTGCAGGGTTTGGCTTAGGGATCGTATCCTTAGCCTTGCCCTTCTTCTTCTGCCAAGAAGTGCCCTTTTTCTTGAAGCTAGGCTTGTTCTGCACAGCCATCACATGGCTATGCCCTGCACACTTCTTAATGTCACATTCTGCTGTTTTCAGCATCCCACATAATTCATTAAGGCCCCTCTCCACCCCATGCATATGGTAGTTCGAAATGAAATGCCCATAGCTAGATGGAAGAGATGCCAAAATGAAGTCAGTGGCCAACTCTTGGCCTAATGGAAAACCAAGCTTTTCCAAAGTCTGACTGTAACCAACCATTTTGATCACATGGGGGCCTACAGCTGCTCCCTCTGCCAGCTTGCATTCCACAAAGGACTTAGCGACATTGTACCTCTCAGTCCTAGCCTGAGTCTGGAACATGTCCTTAAGCGCAACGATCATATCGTACGCTTCCTGATCCTCAAACTGTTTTTGAAGATCAGGTTCCATGCATGCAAGCATAAGACAACTGACCTCAAGAGATTCATCACATGCTTTCTTGTAGGCATTCTTAAGGGTAGCAGTTGCATTATCAGCAGGTTCATCCGGGATTGGGGTATCCAGAACAGTTTCCTTTTTCTCAGCCCTGAGAACAATTCTCAAGTTACGGACCCAGTCCGAATAGTTTGTTCCATTTAGTTTATCCTTTTCAAGAATCGAACGCAAAGCAAAAGGTGATGAATTGTTCGGTGCCATTGATCTACAACAAAAAAAATATGCAAAATACTAAGCCATGTAACCATGAAAGAGTAAAACATATTAAACAATTTAATAGCATATACTCCCACTTAAATCAACATCCCTCTATTGATACTAAGTGATTCAAGATCCACAATTAACAAGTCGACTAGTGAGCTTTAGCATCACTGCTAGAAGACAAGGTAAATCGGTAAGCAACCTTTGCTAATCATATCACATATGACTCTTGTTGTTGGGTGACATCTCTATGTCAAACCTAGGCGCCCAACCTTTATGCCCCAAGGTCCTTAACTGTTAAGATGACCTTGTTAAGCTCACCAACCCTTATGCGTGTAGGTATCCGATACAAACCCATCCAGCCAAGGAAAACCGTGGCACCCTAATTTCATAGACCCACCAATGATTGTACAGGGCATAGGATGGTGCAAGGTTTGGTTGGGAGGGCATGGTTTAACTTAAACTTTGTGAGGGATCGTTCTACTTCTATCATCTAAGCATGCATAGTAGTAAAACGTATAAGAATAGCATTCACATAGATGTGATACAGTATGGCCCATTTTCTCATGGTGATCTCCATCGCCATAGAACCTGTCCACCATGATGATCTCCATCTTCATGTTCTATGCGAGCCATCCTCCAAGTGATGAGTTCTCCAAGAACTAATACAAGCTATTACTCCTAACATCTAGTAATCAAAATTACATGGTATTGGGATCATCACAAGTTGGCACGCAGGCCATTACAATAATTGACAACACATATGGCTCCAGCCGTGTTGCCCAACTCACGACACGCAGGTCATGAAAAAATACATACATGCATCACATACATTTTTGGGCCATACTGATCACATAAATCCTGCAAAAACAAGTTGTGCATAGAATCGCATTCTACCGGATCATGTGAAATCGTACCACCTATGAACCTTAACGAGATACAAAAAGGGGGCTACGACTAAGGGGGGTCTAGGGGGTCTCCCCCTGCGGGGTTCGAAGGGGCAGCGCCCCTCGCGGTACCTTTCCGGGCGTCCGTACATTCGTGAAAAATGAGAGATCAAATCTATACAATTTTCTTTAAGGATTTTGATCGGCAAATCCAATTTACCATAAACCGACCATAGTTCCGATTTGACCAAACTCCTTTGATCACGGTACGTCGATTCAGATCTAATTCCCGATTCGATCAATCATATTGATCTTCGCGTGATTCAGAAGGATTTATGTGTCACTGTCTACCCCGATGGCGGAAACCGACCGGTAGGGGTAAGTCGTTCGACGACCTTAGAATCACGATCACGGAAATTAAGATCATAGATCAATCCAGAAACACCGCCATACAAACGATCATATCATTCATATCAATCTACATATCACCATATGCAAACTTCCCGAACCTATGACTGAATAACATCGGCTCTAATACCACTGAAGGGCAACGGGTAGGCTACACTAGCGTAAAATCAAAATTTTCTACCGCGTCAACCAGGAATACTATTGTCATAGATCACGGGATTACCGCTAGACGCGCAGGTGCGGAACTCGATGAAGCACGTTGCGGCAGTGTAGATGTTCTATGTCTCCTCCTCGTCCTCGTCCCACGAGCAGCTCCCCTTTGCGCGGCTCGTCCAAGTGCTACAGATGCAGCACCTCCGAGGTATCCACACGTCCGGAGTGGAAGTCGTCACACGCCAGACTGCTAGGTCTGCGCGTGCAACACAGGCGGAAGAGGAGTGGCGGCTGGGTGGAATGCTCTCTCCTTTTCAGCTCGCCTCACTCCCTCTTATATAGGCATCCCTGGTGGGCTTCTACATTAGCAGCCCATTAGCAGCCTAAGCCTGGTCTAATTCGGATCCAATCCTCATTAGGCTTCCAGCCCCTAAAGTGTGTGACCCTATAGGTTCATACACGTATAGACATGACGCGAGTACACTTACTCCGTCAATAGTTGGTAGCGGCCTCTAGCAAGACGTGCCAACTCCTAAACGCATATAAAGATCATTCGGACGAACCATCACAAGGTTGAGTACATGTCTTTCCCTTTGCCTCACGATATTTGGTCTAGCTCTAAGCTGACCTCTCTTTCTCGATACTGTGATTCAGAATCCCTTTACTAGGTTAACTCTTAACCATATGTAGCACGGCCATGCATTTCTGGATCCGATCACTCGAGGGGCCCAGAGATATCTCTCTCAAGTAGAGAGGGGCAAATCCCATCTTGATTGACCGTGCCTTGCAGCATGTATCAGGACAAACCCGAAAGCTACCTTTATAACTACCCAGTTACGGAGTAGTGTTTGATAGCCCCAAAGTAGGTCGATCCACATCTCAAGTACATGCGACAATCTCAGGTCTAAGGACAAAACGTACACGATGTGTAGAGAGAGCTGCAAGTATTATTGCTAGTCTCATGTTGGGTCAGTCCAACCCCATGTTCATAACATGTGTCCACATCATTGGTTTGACATCTCCATGTCAATGACTTGCGAAACATAGTCATTAACCAATCGATGTGCTAGTCTAATATTCACGTGTGTCCTCGCATGAACTCCGACTAGGGACAATTATTAGATAACCATACAAGTAAAGAGTTTCACAAACAATTCACATAATTGCCAATCAATACAAGTTGCCTGGTATATGGATATTCAAGGAACATTATAATAACTCATGGATACACATGAAATACAATCATCTCTATGATTGCCTCTAGGGCATATTTCCTTCAGTCTCCCACTTGCACTAGAGTCAATCTAGACAGTATCTAATACCTATTGCTCTTGTGTGCGCTTCATGCGCAGGCTGCGGGAGTGGCTTAGTCAAGGGATCAGCAACATTTGAGTCCGTATGTATTTTGCATAACATGACACTACCTTCATCAATGAACTCACGAATCAGATGGTAGCGCATGCGAATATGTTTGTTCTTCTGGTGCTGTCTAGGTTCTTTGGCTTGTGCAATAGCACCATTGTTGTCACAATAAACGTCCAAGGGATTGGACGAGCCCTGAACCACACCAAGAGCGATCAGGAAATTCCTAATCCAAACAGCTTCCTTTGCAGCCTCCGAGGCAGCAATATATTCAGCTTCTGTTGAAGAGGAGGCCACTGTATCTTGCTTGGAACTTTTCCAGCTCACAGCACCACCATTCATGACAAACACATAACCTGATTGCGATTTCGAGTCGTCTGAGTCATTAAGGTAACTCGCATCTGTGTAACCCTTTACACTGAGTTCAACCTCACCTCCATAAACTAGGAACATATCCTTAGTCCTTCTCAAGTACTTAAGGATATTCTTTACCGCTGTCCAATGAATCTCACCTGGATCAGCCTGGTATCTGCTCGTAACACTTAGAGCATAGGAAACATCTGGGCGAGTACATGTCATTGCATACATGATGGATCCAATAGCCGAAGCATATGGAACCCTACTCATGCGTTCTCGCTCATCAGTGGTCGAAGGACACTGAGTCTTGCTGAGTTTAATGCCGTGAGACATGGGCAAGAACCCCTTCTTAGCCTCTTCCATGCTGAACCGTTTCAACACTTTGTCAATGTACGTACTCTGGCTTAATCCAATTAGCCTCCTTGATCTATCTCTATAGATCTTGATACCCAGAATATATGCCGCTTCTCCCAAGTCCTTCATAGAAAAACTATTTTTCAATGAGGTCTTAACAGACTCGAGCATAGGAATGTCATTTCCAATCAATAATATGTCATCCACATATAAGATTAGAAACACAAGTGATTTCCCATTTTCTTTCTTATACACACAAGGTTCTTGTTCGTTTTTGGTGAAGCCAAACTCCTTTACAACTTCATCAAATCGAATGTTCCAACTCCGAGATGCTTGCTTCAGCCCATAAATAGACTTTTGAAGTTTGCATACCTTTCCAGCATTGTTTGGATCGACAAAACCTTCGGGCTGCATCATATACACGTCCTCAGAAAGGATTCCATTTAAGAAAGCCGTCTTGACGTCCATCTGCCATATCTCATAATCGAAATGTGCAGCAATGGCTAGAATGATCCGTATAGATTTAAGCATCGCTACGGGCGAGAAAGTCTCGTCGTAGTCAACTCCTTGAACTTGTCGAAAACCTTTTGCAACAAGTCGAGCTTTATGGATGTGAACATTTCCATCCATATCAATCTTCTTCTTATAGATCCACTTGCACTCGATGGCTTTAAAACCATCAGGCAGGTCAACCAAGTTCCAAACTTGATTGTCTCCCATGGACTCTATCTCGGATCTCATGGCAATCAGCCATTTCTCAGAGTCTGGGTCCACCATCGCTTCTGCATAGGTCGCTGGCTCATCATTGTCTAACAATAATAACTCTCGCGCTTCGCGGAGCCTCGCCGACCTTCGTGGTTGTGGTGCTTCTATTGCCACGGGTTCCTCAACTTGTTCTGCTACAATAGCATCACTCGTAGAAGCATCCCCGACTGGCTCATCTTGAACTTCTTCAAGTCGCACCGACCTTCCACTCGTTCCCTTTGTGAGAAACTCTTTCTCTAGGAAAACACCGCTACGAGCGACAAACACTTTGCCCTCTTCTCGGTTGTAGAAGTAATACCCTAAGGTTTCCCTTGGGTATCCCACAAAAATGCACTTATCCGATTTGGGTGTTAGCTTGTCCGACTGAAGTCGCTTGACAAATGCATCACAACCCCAAATCTTTAGAAAAGACAAACTGGGATTCTTTCCAGTCCACATCTCATATGGTGTCTTAACTACGGATTTAGATGGTACCCTATTTAGTGTGAAAGCTGCTGTTTCTAGCGCGTAACCCCAAAATGATAATGGTAAATCCGACTGGCTCATCATCGATCGAACCATGTCCAACAAAGTTCGATTACGCCGTTCAGAGACCCCGTTTCTTTGAGGCGTTCCGGGCGGCGTGAGCTGTGGAACAATTCCGCAACTCTTAAGATGATTGCTAAACTCGTGACTCAAATATTCGCCTCCGCGATCAGATCGCAAGGCCTTTATTTTCTTGCCACGTTGATTCTCTACCTCATTTTGAAACTCTTTGAACTTTTCAAAAGTTTCAGACTTATGCTTCATCAAGTAGACATAGCCATATCTACTGAAATCATCAGTGAAAGTAATGAAGTAGTGATATCCTCCTCTGGCTGTCGTGCTCATTGGTCCACATACATCAGTATGTATGAGTTCCAACAGGTCTGTCGCTCTCCTCGGGAAACCCCGTAAAAGGCGTCTTGGTCATCTTTCCAAGTAAACAAGCTTGACATGTCTCGTATGATTCAAAATCAAACGAAGTTAGAAGACCATCACCATGGAGCTTCTTCATGCGCTTTTCACTTATATGCCCCAAACGACAATGCCATAGATAGGTAGGACTCAAATCATTTGGCCGAAGCCTTTTAGCACTAACATTGTAAACACATGCATTATCAAGATTTAAAATAAATAACCCATTCACAATGGGAGCATCAGCCACAAACATAGCATTCTTAGAGATTACACAACCATTGTTTGTACTCGCGAATGAATAACCATCCCTCATCAAACATGAAGGTGATAAAATGTTTCGACCCATACTAGGAATGTAATAACAATTATTCAACTCCATGATAAATCCTGACGGAAGGTGAAGTTGCATGACGCCGACGAACAATGCAACAACCCTTGCTTTATTTCCGACGCGAAAATCCACTTCGCCTTTTTGCACTTCTCTAGTCCTTATTAGCCCCTGCATCGAATTGCAAATATGAGCAACCGATCCGGTATCAAATACCCAAGAGTTAACATAAGAATCTGCGAGAAAAATGTCCACAACATTTACAACAAGTGTACCTGAGTGGGAAGTACTCTTACTTCCACTTTTCTTCAAAGAAGCCTGGTACTTGCTGTAGTTCCTCTTCCAGTGGCCATATTCGTGACAAAAGAAACACTCAGTGTCTCCTGCAGGACCAGCCTTTTGCTTGGGTGCAGGGTTTGGCTTAGGGATCGTATCCTTAGCCTTGCCCTTCTTCTTCTGCCAAGAAGTGCCCTTTTTCTTGAAGCTAGGCTTGTTCTGCACAGCCATCACATGGCTATGCCCTGCACACTTCTTAATGTCACATTCTGCTGTTTTCAGCATCCCACATAATTCATTAAGGCCCCTCTCCACCCCATGCATATGGTAGTTCGAAATGAAATGCCCATAGCTAGATGGAAGAGATGCCAAAATGAAGTCAGTGGCCAACTCTTGGCCTAATGGAAAACCAAGCTTTTCCAAAGTCTGACTGTAACCAACCATTTTGATCACATGGGGGCCTACAGCTGCTCCCTCTGCCAGCTTGCATTCCACAAAGGACTTAGCGACATTGTACCTCTCAGTCCTAGCCTGAGTCTGGAACATGTCCTTAAGCGCAACGATCATATCGTACGCTTCCTGATCCTCAAACTGTTTTTGAAGATCAGGTTCCATGCATGCAAGCATAAGACAACTGACCTCAAGAGATTCATCACATGCTTTCTTGTAGGCATTCTTAAGGGTAGCAGTTGCATTATCAGCAGGTTCATCCGGGATTGGGGTATCCAGAACAGTTTCCTTTTTCTCAGCCCTGAGAACAATTCTCAAGTTACGGACCCAGTCCGAATAGTTTGTTCCATTTAGTTTATCCTTTTCAAGAATCGAACGCAAAGCAAAAGGTGATGAATTGTTCGGTGCCATTGATCTACAACAAAAAAAATATGCAAAATACTAAGCCATGTAACCATGAAAGAGTAAAACATATTAAACAATTTAATAGCATATACTCCCACTTAAATCAACATCCCTCTATGATACTAAGTGATTCAAGATCCACAATTAACAAGTCGACTAGTGAGCTTTAGCATCACTGCTAGAAGACAAGGTAAATCGGTAAGCAACCTTTGCTAATCATATCACATATGACTCTTGTTGTTGGGTGACATCTCTATGTCAAAACCTAGGCGCCCCAACCTTTATGCCCCAAGGTCCTTAACTGTTAAGATGACCTTGTTAAGCTCACCAACCCTTATGCGTGTAGGTATCCGATACAAACCCATCCAGCCAAGGAAAACCGTGGCACCCTAATTTCATAGACCCACCAACGATTGTACAGGGCATAGGATGGTGCAAGGTTTGGTTGGGAGGGCATGGTTTAACTTAAACTTTGTGAGGGATCGTTCTACTTCTATCATCTAGCATGCATAGTAGTAAAACGTATAAGAATAGCATTCACATAGATGTGATACAGTATGGCCCATTTTCTCATGGTGATCTCCATCGCCATAGAACCTGTCCACCATGATGATCTCCATCTTCATGTTCTATGCGAGCCATCCTCCAAGTGATGAGTTCTCCAAGAACTAATACAAGCTATTACTCCTAACATCTAGTAATCAAAATTACATGGTATGGGATCATCACAAGTTGGCACGCAGGCCATTACAATAATTGACAACACATATGGCTCCAGCCGTGTTGCCCAACTCACGACACGCAGGTCCATGAAAAAATACATACTGCATCACATACATTTTTGGGCCATACTGATCACATAAATCCTGCAAAAACAAGTTGTGCATAGAATCGCATTCTACCGGAATCATGTGAAATCGTACACCTATGAACCTTAACGAG